>CM034154.1:356304634-356904634 GCA_019776745.2 Taxus chinensis
ACTTGTTTTGAGTACTTTCAGCGTATCTTTTCCTCCTTTCCACAGCTCTTCAAGTAAGCCGATAATGTCACACAATTGCTTGACATGAGTGTGGAGAAAATCCATAATGGTTTTTTGAGTAGCCAGGTGATTAAGTTTTTTTGTGACAATTTTTTCTAGAGATTCCTCAAGAGCCTTCACTTTCTTGCTTAAATCAATCAGGTTGTCGTCATCTTTCTCCATAACAACACGTTTCCCCTTCTGGTCTTCAAGGATAATAGGGGAGTGTTGAGGTAGAGGGGGAGCATTCTGGGCCTTACTGATAACAAGAAGGTTTTTTGCTCCCACATGGTCCAAAGACTTGTGCTTACTTTGAAGGACCCTTTTTGCAGGAGGAGGGGAGGGTTGTCTCATAATTTTGTGTTTTTTTGGAAGAAGGGGGCATGGTAGAGGTAGATGGATTATTAGCAACCATTTCAAGGCAATAAAAATGAAGCAACATAATCACCGCTTGGTGCAAAGGCACAACCCTCCTGTGATCTTGGACTTCCAATATAGAATTTTTAAGAGATTGTAAAATGTAGTAAGCCAAGCTAATCATAGGGGCTCTACGGAAATGGTTCAGAATTACCAAATGGTGGAGTGGGAGAGTAGTAAACTTTCCTTCCAAGGTGACATAACATACCACCATGTGAGCCACATCATCAAATGACACCTAGATGGAAGTGCATAGGATGCCAACATTGGTTATTTCCAACTTCTCTGAACCCTATAGAAACTTCTTCTCCTCTTCCTCGTTGTCAAACTTGTTTCGATATAATTTGATCCCATCTGCTCGAAGTCCCTTGACAAATGAGATAAGATTTTCAGTTATAGGAAAATCCACTCCCTTATAACTACCAACCATGTTCTTCCAATGCCTTGCAAAGAGCGTAGATATATGCTGGTCGAAGCCTTTAATTTTTTGAATAAAAGTGGTAAAGTCGTCCACATCCATCGCTTTCCAGAGCTTGATGTTGGCTTGCCAGTTTGGGTCAAAGACAGGCTCAATCCTCAAAGGTGGTCCCCCCATTTTTGTAGAGGTATGAACACCAAAGCACAAAGATTTAGCAACGAATAAAAAACCCCCAGAAAGTATGAAAACCACACAACTGGCGAAAGCAAAATAGAAAAATCTAGAAAATTCTCGTTGCAAGAGCGAGGTACTCAAGCATGCTGCTTTCTTGAGTTGGTAATGTTGCATTAGCCAAGATTTGTGTAGCTACTTGAGTGATATCATTATAATGATCCCAAATCTTAAAATCATTACAACTTATGCCCATGTTGGCATAGTAATTTGCCATGGAGTTTCCCTCCCTATATGTGTGACGTGTGCTGACCTTTTTCAAACTCTTTCATATATCCATGGCCTCATGTATGAAGTGTTTTACATTCTAATTGGGGGGATATGTTCCCTTAAGGGAATCACCTTCAATTATGAGGTTGTCAATATTAAGTTTTTTAGATTCCCTTAATCTCCATAATGCAACAAGAGCTTCTGCATAATGGTTAGATTTAATTCCCATGGGTCCAGCATAGGCCACCATTAGGTTGCCCTAAAGAAATTGATTTTTTAATCACAAATTAATTGACATATTAAATAAAAAGGGAAAATTTAGTAATCCATAACAAAACGACCCCTCAATCATAATGGTGTAAAATTAAGCTACATTTAAATTGGTAAAATAATCAAATTATGATGTAAATTAACCCCAAATTTGTAATATTAGAATTTCCTAAACATCGTCATAAATAAAAAAAGCTTTAAATAAATTTGATAAATAAATACAGAACAAACAATTGAAATGAGACAGGAAGACACATAGATCAGTAAACACATAAATACCATCGAACTGCATGTGGGACACTAGGATCTCTTATCACAATCATTAAGGAAACTTGTAAATAATAAAATAAATAAATTTAACTTCTACTTGGACTTGAGTGCTAAAATTAAAACTCATTTGCATCCTTACTTCAATAAAAAAATTAATTTGTATTATAACCACTAAAATTAAATCCCATGTAAATTTCAACTAGTAAAATGCATTGAATTGGATATTTTCCAAATAAACTAAAGAAAATGTGCATCCATATATTGAAACATCCACACTAACTATGTCACCAACATATACATCGAGATATTCTTGGTTAGATTTCACAGCCAAGAGCTTCACCTCATGCACAACGTGCATTTAGATCTACTGCACATAAATGATGTTTTACCAAATTAGAATACTCCATTAAACACACACACACACACACACACACACACACACACACACACACACACACACACACACACACACACACACACACACACACACACACACACACACACACACACACACACACACATTTGTAATACTCCCTAAATCTATTCACAACCTTCTTCCTTAACTTCTTAGGCATATAATTGAGAAGCATTGTCTTAAGCACAACTATAAATATAATATTCTTGTTGGCCTCCACATCACTGCTATTGAACAACATGTAGAGAGAAGATACCAATAATGAATTAGAGGGTATTTTTAAATGGATGAAGAAAATTATCTCTACCTATTCTCCTCCTCTAAAATGATCTCCTCTCCTCTTCCATGCATTCTGCCATCTTGAATAGGTCCAATCAACCTTTGCATTAGGAAGCACCTCGACACTTAGCTTAGTTCTTCTTTACAAGGGTCATAATGAGTGAGCTCTTTAAGTGACTCAACCTTTGTTTTTCCTGAAAGAAAACCCCATCTACCTTTTCCCCGAGATCCTTCTCCATTGCATACAAATAGAGATAATCCAATCATATTTTCTTCTAGTTTTTCTACATACAAAGCTCAAATTGATCTAGGTGATCTGGATCAAGACCATTGCAAGCTCTTCCCATCCTTTGGAAACAACATGACTCCCATAGACCCTTATTGACACCCTGCATTGTGAGTCACAAATTGAAGTCACTCTTTGAGATAAATTCAACACTTTTCTCCAAGCTCTTCCCCGACCTCAGATATCCATCTCAGCCCATATTCAAAATAGTGGCCACTCTACACGTTGGATCTATTCCAAATCATGTTGTGGAGGCTCCCAAGTGTGCAAATTTATCCTATCTCTTTTCTATGTCTCTCAAGGTGGCTCATGCAACAAACAAGTACAAAGTGGTAGATAAAACATCTGAATGAATCCTAAGAAAAGGCCATAACCATAAACAATAATATTAAATCTTTAGTTTTTAGGTATTTATGCTCAAGTATTCGTTGATCTGACATCAACAACTTGCTAGAAACTTAGTATTTGATCTTAATGGTATGATAATAACTTAGTATATTTATTATATTAAAATTTTAGGTAATCTCAAGTATTACTCCTTGTCTAACATATCTACTAGTCATGTGTAGAGCCTAGAAAGTTGGAGGTGATTGTTATTTGTAGAGATCATAATTTTTTTTAAAAGGTACAACAATTTCACACAAATTATTGACAAATATTTTTTCACTATAGCCCTTCTTTTGACAGTTTTAAAAGTAACTTGCACTTTTTTATTGTCAAATGATTTTTACATTTTAATTTTTTTGACATGCAAATTTTTACCCACCCTTTTCTGATGGGTTTGAGGCCTTGGGAAGGGTTGCGATAGGCTCAATTTTGATCAGTGCAATCCTAGTTGGGCCTAGACATCACAACTCAAATATATCTTGTTACAAAGGCCAATTAACCTCTCTAATATGGCCAATTGTCTTGCATATGCCCACTATATAGGCTCACAAACCAACAATTTTGTAGAATTGATAGTCTCGTATGGAGTAGTGCATGCTCATAATCATTATCAAAGTGGATTCCCAATTCATCATTGGAATGATCTTCGAGGTAGTCAATCTTCACACTATGCCACCACATGCACCTCAACCTCCCCCCAACTAGAAAATAATCGATCTCCTTCAAAACAATTGTTCTCCATACCTTGGAGTCACATATAACTAAATTAAACTAAATGCCAACTTAAAGTTAATATTGACATGCATTCTAAATATTAAAAACACACTATTTAATGTCAACTAAACATTAAATACTAACCACATAACTAAACATTCATATCTGAATAATAACTTAACAATATTATTGATTGCATACTAAATATTCAATACTTAATATCAAGTACTAAATACTCACTATAGTAAATAAAAGTATTTGAAAGTAAAACAACAAAAATTCATGAAAATCTCAGCGGCGTTGCTACTATGGATGATGGTGCTCCCACAGATGGATGGCCACAGTGCCACTGACTATATCCACTGCAACTTGAAAACTTCTTCCACTGTTCAATTAAACTTATAAAAAAACCCATGACCATTTACAGGTTGTTAGCTTCCCCGCGATTATTTACTATTTTACATGTTCAATCTGCTCACAACTAGTGCTACGATCCACTGATTTCCTAAGGACATTATTTTGCAGGCTCTTTCATGCCTGCAAATGGATTTTGGATGGATATTCGATGTTGCAGTATGATAAATCTACGTTTTAAAAAAATTTAGAACCCTAACTCTATCTCATGCAGAACTAAAATATTATTTGCAAATTTTTTAGGGTTTCTCGACAAAAGTTGGAAAAAATTAAGAATTTTTAGCTTTTTTAATGGATTTTTTTGAGTTCATGTTAAATTCGTCAAATTTCAAATTTTTCCATTGGAATTCGGTGGATTCTGTGACATTGCTTAGGGCTACTCTTTTGAAAGGTCAAAAGAGAGGGTGATTGGAAATATGGTAGGAGTCAAGGCCCCTTGGAGTGTAACAAATTACAATATATTGAGAGATGGTTGATCTGATATGTGTCAATGACTCTTGATTAATGTTTTGGTGTATTGCCCTCAACGGATATATTTTTTGAAAAATGTTGACACCATGAACCACAAGAAGACTTCAGAGTTTATTTTCAAAATCTTGAATGAAGAAATTCAAGAAGTGGTTGAGGAAAATGTAGTTTAGATTGTCACTGATAATGCCACTAATTGTGTAGGCGCCGAAAAAATGATAGTGGAAAAATATCCTCTAACCTATTGAAACCCATGTGCAGCTCATTCCTTGAAATTGATACTTTAGGAATTGGAAAAATTTCCATGGGTCTATGAAGCAATTCAAAGGAGGAGGACAATCACAAACTTCATAAGGAACCACCGCCTTATATTGCGCATTTATAGACATCATGCATCTAAGGAGTTGTTGAGGCCTTGTGACATAAGGTTTGCCTCTTTTTATATCACTTTAAAAAGAATAGTTGAAGAGAAAGCTGTAATAAAGTTAGTGATTTGTTGCAATGAGTGGGAAATATATGCACTTTCAACGAGCTCTAAGGGAAAGCATGCAGAACAAATTATTCTAAAGAGTGACCTTCGGGAAAGTGCAAACAAAGTTATAAAAGTTTGTGAACCTGAACCTAATGTGGATGTGCTTTGTATGGTTGATGGGGACACCCCTTGTCTTGGCATGGTTTATGAGGCTATGAACCACTGTAAGGAATCCATTAATAAGTCATTCAATGATGTGGAGGTATATTACACTTAAATATGAGATGTCATTGATGTAAGATGGAAAATGATGCACACACTTTTGCATTCAACAACTTGTTACCTGGAGCCTATGCTCTTTCATATAGATAGAGAGAGTGATTTTGAAGCCATGGGTGGGCTTTATGAAGCCATTGACAAGCTTGTTCTAGATCCTAAAGTTACAAGGATAATTAGGCACCAAATAAGGGCATTTTGAGTAGAAAAACGGGTATTTTCAGCACGAGGATCCAAGGATGATAGGATGCTTCTTGAGGGATACAAATGGTGGAAATATTATGGATCAAGTGCAAAAGAAGTACAACGCTTTGCTCTTCGAATTTTGAGTCAAGGAGCAAGTGCATCAGTGTGTGAAAGGAATTTGAGATGTTTTGATCACATCCAATCTAAGAAAAGAAACATGTTATTATCAGGAAATCTAGGAGATCTTGTTTATGTTTGTAACAATTTGTAAATGTGCATGAAAACTATGGAAAAAGAATCTTCTTATTCAAAATGCCAACTTGTTGCAAAAGACTTGGAGGATGCAGATGATCCTGACTTCCTTTATGTTAAATCTAATGATAATGATAATGTTGACGAGCCAAGTGCTATTGATGATATGAAACTTTTTGATGTAGCAAGTAGCCTATAAGGCTATAGAGCATGTTTTCTCTTTTATGATATGGAACCTTTTGATGTAACAAGTAGGCTATAAGGCTATAGAGTACATCTATTCTTTAATGATATGTAACATTTTGATGTAGCAAGTAGCCTCTAAGTCTATGTCAAGGTTAGTATGAAGTCTAAAAACTTAATATTACATGTTTAACATTGTGGTTTGACATAATTTCATATATTTTTTGTTAATCAAATTTAATGGCGAATGTTTTCCCGAACTTTATCCATTAGGAGAACTTGAACCCAATTTTATCCTTGTCGAACTTGAACTCAAACTCGAACCATGTGACTTAGTTTATAACTATAATTCATTATTTAATATTTAGGTTTTTTAATATATTTCTAAATTTAAAATATAATTTATGGAAATTAATAATATAAATGTATTTTGTTTTCATAAATAGTTAAAGTATTTTTTAAATTAAGTTAAAAGTTTGAATACTAAATTGAAGCTTTTCGACATTTTGTTAACAATTAAATTGAAGATTTTGGATACTAAATTGAATATTGATACTCAATTGTTCTTTTTTGCTTCACTTTTCTTTACCGAGAAACAACTGTTGGATCGTTGTCCATCAATTGTTTATTTGTTGATGTGTTGTTGGTTTTGGGCACTTTTCTAAGCAGAGTGTTTTCTACTATTGGGCATTCACGTTTTATCTGGCTTTTTGAGCCTTCCTATAGAAGGGTATAGTCCCTTTCAAAAAACTATTTGCCAATAATAAAAAAACAATTAAAAAATTATTTAGTTCTTTATTTTTTAAATGGGCTTTTAATAATTTAATTAGATTATTAAATTTTAGGGGAAATTTACTTTGTATTTAACTTAATTTAAATTTAATTGTGTTTATTTGATTTTGAATTTTTATTCGACTGAGCTTTTTGTTTTCATTTATATTTTAATTAGTTTAAATAAGGTCTCCGCTTTTTTTTTTTTATATATATATTTTGTATCATTATAAAAAATATTTTAATAAAAGCTTTTATTTTTCAAAACTTGTAGGTTCATAACATAATTCAATGGCAACCCCAAAATCGAAGTTGAGGGATGGAAACACATAACACGAGATGATAGTGATATCAAATGTGACTTGTGTGATCTTTTGTTTGTTGAGAGTGTCACAAGGCTAATGGACCTCCTACTTGGCATCTCTGTTAGTGCAAAAGGCACTATTATTGCATGCCAAATTTGACTCCAGAGATCAAAGATGCATTAGAGAAAGATCAAAACTCTTCATCCACTGGAAATCATAAATTAGCACAGAAAAGTAAACCATTTATAGGCTCACAAACCAACAATTTTACAGAGTTCATAGTCTGCTAGTATCATGCTCGGAATCATTGTCAAAGTGGATTCCTAATTCATCATTGGAATGATCTTCTAGGTAGTCAATCTTCACACTATTCCACCACATGCACCTCAACCTCCCCCCAACTAGAAAATCATCAATCTCCTTCAAAAAATTGTTCTCCACACCTTTGAGTCATATAACTAAATTAAACTAAATGCTAACTTAAAGTTAATATTGACATGCATTCTAAATATTAAAAACACAATATTTAATGTCAACTAAACATTAAATACTAACCACATAACTAAAAATTAATATCTAAATAATAACTTAACAATATTATTGATTGCATAATAAATATTCAATACTTAATATCAACTAAACATCAAATACTAAATACTCACTATATTAAATAAAAGTATTTGAAAGTAAAACAATAAAATTAAAAGTTAAAGAAATAAGATATAACATAAATTCTATACATGTTATTAAATTCATGAAAAGCTTAGCAACATTGCTACCATCACAATTTACAAATGGACGATCACAATGCTGCTGCAATTGGTGACAAACCACTGACTATATCATGCCCTTTTTAGGCATCCACTGTAACCTGCAAACTTCTTCCACTTCTCTTCAGCCATTGTTCAATTCAACTTACAAAAAATCCCATGACCATTTATAGGTTCTTAGCTTCCCCATGATTATTTACTATTTTACATGTTCAATCTACTCACAACTAGTGCTACGATCCAATGATTTCCTAAGGACATTATTTTGCAAGTTATTTCATGCCTGCAAGTGGATTTTGGATGGATATTCACTGTCATAGTATGATAAATCTATGTTTTATAAAACTTTAGAACCCTAACCCTATCTCATGTAGAACTAAAATATTGTTTGCAATTTTTTAGGGTTTCTAGAAAAAAGTAGGAAAAAATTAAACATATCGATTTTTTAGGTTTTTTTAATGATTTTTTTGAGTTTATGTCGAATTTCAAATTTTTCAATTGGAATTCAGTGGATTTTGTGACATTTCTTAGGAATACTCTTTTGGAAAGGTCAAAAGAGAGGGTGACTACAAATATGGTAGGAGTCAAGGTCCCTTGGAGTGTAACAAGTTGCAATATATTGAGAGATGATTGATCCGATATGTGTTAGCGACCTTTGATTAATGTCTTGGTGTATTGTCCTCAAGGAATATATTTTTTGAAAGTTGTTGAGACCATGAACCATAAGAAGAGTGGAGAGTTTATTTCCAAAATCTTTGATGAAACAATTTTTGAAGTGGGTGAGGAAAATGTAGGTCATATTGTCACCTATAATACCACTAATTGTGTAGGCACCAGAAAAATGATAATGGACAAATATCATCTAATCTATTGGAAACCATGTGCAACTCATTGCCTGAAATTGCAACTTCATGACTTGGAAAAATTTCCATGGGTTCACGAAGAAAATCAAGGGGGGAGAACAATCGCAAATTTCATAAGGAACCATTGCCTTACATTGAACATTTATAGACAACATGCATCTAAGGAGTTGTTGAGGCCTTGCAAAAAAAAGGTTTGCCTCTTTTTATATCAATTTAAAAAGAGTAGTTGAAGAGAAAGATACAATAAAGTTAGTGATTTGTTGCAATGAGTGGGAAATATCCACACTTTCAACAAGCTCTAAGGGAAAATATTCAGAACAAATTATTCTAAAAAGTGACTTTTGGGAAAGTGCAAACAAAGTTCTAAAAGTTTGTGAACCTGAACCTATCATTGTGTTTCACCTGATTGTTAGATCGTTTCTTTGAAGTGTTGATGAAACAGATAGGGTAACAGGCGTAGGAGGAATACCTGTTCAAATTTTGGTTGATGGGTTTTTTCATGCGTATGACTTCCAGATCCACAGGTGATCGTGAGAGCTTCCTTTTGGCTAGGAGGAACTACCTGTAATGCAAAGCAAGACCACTAGAAGGAATTAAACAATATGGGTAGTGAACTACCTAGCGTATGCTAGATCCAGGAAGTGTGATACTTCCTAAATGGATGTCAATCCACTATTTTAAACAATTTAATGTTGTAAACAAAGTAAATCCTATTGTAATTTGAAATGATTTAGGTATCTCGCTTAAAACACAATAAGAAATAGATCTAGTCTAACCGGCTAAGCTAGAATAGAATCTGAAGGTCAAATGATTGGTTCTGGGTCTCTGCAGGTCTAACAAATGTCTCAGGTAGATCATAGGTGAATGAGGGTGAGATGAAATTTGGTGGGTAGGTCTCTATTCAAGACTGTATGATCAAATACAGAGACTGATGTCGGTCAGGGGTGACCGACGACAGTTAGGTGTAACTGGTGTCGGTTACTGTGAGATCTGAAATGTCAAAGAACAAGATTTGGGTCTCCTTTGTGATTTCACAAAGAAATTTGGTTGGTCGGGATGACGTATTGGGTGATTTGGGTAAGATTTGGTGAGGTTTTAGTGAGTATACAGAGGTGGAAATGTTGGAGGAGGTCAATAGGTGGCTAGGTAAACAATATATGATAAAATGGTGATGAAATGAGATAAACTAGGGAAGTATGATGTTATACTTACTTGGATTCTGGTCCTGAATGCCTGTGTGTGAGGGATGGAGGTGCTGATGAGAGATTGAAGGCTACAAGTGATCACCAATCCTAGGAGAGATTTTGCATGGGCTGCATGTGCACTCATCTTTGCTTGGTCAGATCAGGTCTTTGTTGGGATGGTTGTGCAGGAGAAAATGCTTGATCTCCTCCCTTGCGTGTGGGTTTTTCACTGGAATTCGATATCTAAAGATGCATTATCTCTTTGAGATGTGTTCTTGCTCATCCACCTTCTCTCAATGTTTTCCAACCTTGAGAATAAGGTTGTTTTGGGGTTAAAAGGGTAATCGATGGCGGTTTCGGCTTAACCGGTGACGGTTAGGGGTAACCAACGTCGGTCAAGGTGGGATTTCCTAGGTTTACTAAACTAGGGAGATCCTCCTAATTTCCTTGGATCTCCTGTCGTTATCCCATGGATTAGATTAGAAGCTTCTTGTGAGCATGCGAGAATGTCGTTAGAGGGAATGTAGGCATTGATATTTAGGGTTTGGGTAAGTATTAGTTAGTTATGGAAACTTTTTAAGAATAGGTCTTAGGTTGAGTTGGCTTGGTGAGGTGTCGAAGTGAATTGTATGTGTGGATATTATTTAAATAATAAATATAGTGAGGATAATGAATTAATTTAATTAAATTAATATTAGTGGGATGAAGTGGGTCATGGCTAGGTAAATGTAATAAAGGGTGCTTATTGGTCGAGGTATCAAAGGGGAGTGTGACCTAATTTTAGTGTGTACATTTTGCCCATTTTTTTTACGTAGCTTGTATTGGTAAGCAACACTAACAAAAAAAAGATGTGGTTGTCCCATGTGTGGGTGAAGGTGATCCCCCTCAAACCAGGAACTGACGAGGTAGCAGGCTGAAGCGGTGAGTGGTTTGATAAAAGGTAAATGTGAGGAAAAAGCAGGTGGGCACAGGGGAAAAGGGTGAAAGGTCTACTCGGGCAATCTAGGTAATGGGTCAGGGTCAAAGGTAGCAACAGTCAAACGCACGCCACGTATAAACTACAACATGCTACCGGGTTGAAGAGCAAGCAAACTCTACATCATCTAAGGTTGATAAGTGTATCCATACAAGGTTGAAGTGAATCCGGTATCCAAGGTATAGGATATGGTCAGAAAACACAATGTAGGTTAGATGTAGGAACGTTTAGGTATGTTCTAGTACACCAAAGGTAAGGTCAAGATAAACGGTCACGATAATAGGCTAGGTAAGGTCATTAGGTCAATCAACATAGGTAACAGTGCTGCAAGGTATAGAGAACACATGAGGTCAAAGGTCACTAGCAACGGTCTAGGTCTAAATATCTAGGTCACGACATGGGTAAGGCCAAGGTATGGGTAAAATAATGAGTCCCCAAAGGAGGACAAGAGTAGGCAGGCAAGTGAGGAGGTCTGGGAAGGTAAGGTAAATAGGTTGGGTACAGGTGGGGTGGGGTAAAGGATCAGGGTAAAGGGTGGGGTAAAAGGGCAAAGGGCAATGTACAAGAGATGGTAACCGATGGTGGTCATGGATAATCGATGTCGGTGTAGGAAAACTGATGATGGTGAGGTAGGGCATGCGACCGATGCCGGTCAAGGGGAACCGACATCAGTTAGGTTAGGTTTGTTATAAAAACAAAAAAAATCCACATTTTTATTATTCATTTGTTATTTGCGAAGTGAAAAAATGACAAAAAAAGAGAGAAAAGTGTCTGGAGGAAATGGGACAGTGAGTTGGTAGTCTGATTTGACGAGGGTTGGGTTGGTGAGTAGCGGGTCCACTGGATCAGGGCGAGAGAGTTGATTGGTCAGAGGTTGTGAGTAGTTATTTGGTGATGGCAGAGGCTGGAGAGGGATCGGGTAGACCACCGACACAACAACTAGACGTGCCACCGAGATGGCGGAAGTACGATGAGGTAAGCGCCTAACTCTAGATTGGTGATTACATAGATTAGAGGTTTTGAGGATTGTCCTTTGTAGGGTTTTGTGGGTTTTGGTTTTTTATGGGTGGTTAAAAATAAAATGTGGGTATGGGGGGAATAATGGGCAAAAAAGAGGGGGGGGGAGGGTAGTAAATTGTATAGGTGGGGTGGGTAGGGGTCCTAGGCTAGTGTAGGTAATTGTAGGTGGGGTAAAAGGGGGACTTGGGAACTCACGGAAAATCCCACAACAGTGACTGGCGTTGGTCTAGCTTGGTCGGCATCGGTTGGGTAGAATCGGGATCGGTCACCAAATAGGTGACCGATGCCGGTTAAGTGGTAATCGTGGTTGGTAAAGATGAACCGGTAGCGGTCACCAAATAGGTGATTGATGTCGGTTTAAAGGTGTCTGAATTCGGTTAGAATAAACCAGTACCGGTTAGGATTTTAGGTACAAGGGTGCAAAAGTGATGTAGGCTAGGTAGTTGAGATGGGTAGGGTAAAAATAGGGTGAAGGGAAATGATAATTGGTGAATATGGTCATGGTAAATATGTATTAATGTCATGCTTGGATTGGATGCAGGGGAGAGCGCAGTTACACATGCGAGATAGGATTTTGCCTCTGCTGGTGACATTACATGGCTTAACAACCCCTTTGGAGCTGCAGCACATGGAGGCAGTGGGGCTGAGTGGGATTCGGTGCTACCGACATGTTGTTCGGAAGCCCAACTTGATGGTCATGTTCATCGATAGATGGGACTCCGTGACTAACATGTTCCACCTTTCAACGGGTGAGATGACTATCACCCTAGAGGATATGTTTTAGATTTTGTGGCTACAAATATTAGGTGCCCAGGTTTACTCTATCTCCTCTGAGGCCTCAGAGGAGCTGATCAGGATAGTTTTTGGTGAGGGGGTGGTGGATCTGAGATTCCATAGCACCAGCTTGAGCTATGGCGAGATGTACCTAGCCTGTCCAGATGAGACAAGGCTAGTAGTTCTATTGATGGAGGAAATGTGCTGCTATGCACTGCTAGATGCAGAGGGTGGATGCTTTCCCTGATTATTGATGGGGGTAATCCACGATATGTTTGTAGAGGAGACTCGGTTTTCTTAGGCACCGACATTCTTGGTGCAGCTATACCGAGAACTGTGGGTATATGGGCAGTTGCACAGGTTTAGCCTGTGTTGTACCTTTATACTACATTGTTGGGCCTACAAGCACATAGTCTATGTTCAAACTATAGGGATGCCTCGAGCAGATGCATTCCTAGCAAGATCTATGCGGGTGGGATATAGGAGATGGGTTCCGGTTATAGGAGAGTAGAGATTGGATAGGTTGACATATGATGTGGCCCATTTTCAGTAGTTGTTGGAGGGGTTGTCCAGAGTGGACATTATCTAGAGGCCATATGTGGGATTCCCCTCATATAGGAACATGCATGAGGAGCTAGCTGAGCTCCAGTTAGAGAGGTGGATACAGGGTCACCGTGTCGGGGAGGATGAGATGATCCCGGTAGATAGGATCCGACGGTAGTTCAGACTTGTACAGGATATTCCACTGTCCTTCCCACAATATCAGAGAGATGACGTGGAGAGGCCTCTACCTCTACCACAACCTACAATGACTACAGGGGAGGAGGAGGATCCATTGGATCAGTGGATGTATAGACAGGTACATGTAGTGGTGGGAAGCTCAGTTACGAGCCATACCACCTAGACCGTGGCAGCCAGACTTAGCTACCATTATAGTGTAGAGAGATGCACTACAGGGGCAAGTAACGACGCTGATTACCCAGATAGGTATACTACAGACACAGCTGGAGGGGTCAGAGGTAGAGGTAGTAGAGCTATGAGTACAGGTGGCTAGTCTGTAGGGACTAGATGGCAGAGGGAGAGGATGGAGGAGATGGAGGAGATAGAGACAGAGATGGTCAGGAGACAGCCTTACTAGCTCAAGTGGCAGGTTTATAGGGCTAGTTGACCATATCCCAGGCACAGATTGGGACCTTACAGGCCTAGATACAGGCACAGGAGCAGGGGGCACCACCATAGGAATAGGGAGCAGGTCCCAGTTCACAGGCCGGTGCAGGGCAGGTCACTGCAGGGCATGTACAGGGGCCGAGACCTATGGGACCACCACAGATCGTGCCTATATCTAGGTTACGGGATGCCCTAGGTGAGGTGAGATATTATTAGGACCAGCTCATGGCAGCCGGGATAGACTTCCTATCTTATTGAGAGTACAGGGAACAACAGGTGTCCAGTTAGAGGATGAGATCCCGCATGCATAGTGTGGAGAGCACATGAGGTCAGTGAGCTCCGAGGCCTGATTAGGGAGAGGCCACCAACGCACGGAGACCAGCGCTAGGTGAGATGGTAGCAGGGAAATAGGAGGCCGAGGGTGCAGGTGACACTGAGATGGAGGACATCTGGCGAGATGCTTGATATGTGGTCACCTATTTTTTTATGTATACTAGTGATTTTTTGATATATATGTCGTCGTGCATGCCGAAGATAGTTGTACTTTTTATCACATACCGGCCTGTGTGCTGAAGATAGTGAGGATGTACAAGTGATTTTGTATATTTTGAGCATATACCGGCCTACGTGCCGAAGAGATTTTTTATTTGATTCATTCATTTTTTTTGTATATATGTGACTGGCCTGCGTGCCAGTGACATTTTGTATTGTATATCGGCCTACGTGCCGACATTTTGAGATGATAGACATGATGATGTAGACATGTATATATATATTGAGATACACATTTATTTATTTATATGATGAGAGACATGGTATTGTTTTTGTGATCTGTTGATGTGTTTACGAAATATTGGTTTATGGTTTGTGTTAGATGAGATATGGATTTTTTTACTTTGAAAGGGGGCACCACAATAGGAATAGGAAGCAGGTACCAGTTCAGGCGGTGCAGGGCAGGGTCAATGCAGGGCATGTACAGGGGCACGAGAAATATGGGACACACAGATGTGCTATATACTAGGTTACGGGATGCCATGGTTTGAGGTGAAAAGATTGATATTATTAGGACCAGATCATGGCAGACGGGATCGACTTACTATTTATTGAGAGTACAGGGACAACAGAGGTGTCCCAGTTAGAGGATGAGATCCCGCATGCATAGCCTGTTGGAGAGCACATGAGGTCAGTGAGCTCCGAGGCCTGATTAGGGAGAGGCCACCAACGCACGGAGACCAGCGCTAGGTGAGATGGTAGCAGGGAATAGGAGGCTAGGGTGCAGGTGACAATGAGATGGAGACATCTGGCGAGATGCTTGATATGTGGTCACCTATTTTTTATGTATACTAGTGATTTTTTGATTATATTATGTCGTCGTGCATGCCGAAGATAGTTGTACTTTTTATCACATACCGGCCTGTGTGCTGAGATAGTGAGGAAGTACAAGTGATTTTGTATATTTTGAGCATATACCGGCCTACGTGCCGAAGAGATTTTTTATTTGATTCATTCATTTTTTTTGTATATATGTGACTGGCCTGCGTGCCAGTGACATTTTGTATTGTTATCGGCCTACGTGCCGACATTTTGAGATGATAGACATGATGATGTAGACATGTATATATATATGAGATACACATTTATTTATTTATATGATGAGAGACATGGTATTGTTTTTGTGATCTGTTGATGTGTTTACGAAATATTGGTTTATGGTTTGTGTTAGATGAGATATGGATTTTTTTACTTTGATGTGGATTGAAATTAGGTGAGTTAGGCATGATGGAGTTAGGTTGGTTTAGGCATGGATCGAGTCAGGTGTTAGGCATGGATCGGGTCAGGTTATAGGCATGGTTGAGTTAGGTTGGTTTAGGCATGGATCGAGTCAGGTTATAAGCATGGATCGAATCATGTTATAGGCATGGTTGAGCTAGGTTATAGGCATGGTTGAGTCAGGTTGGTAAGAATTGTTAAGTTAGTTTATAGGCATGGTTGAGTCAGGTTGGTAGGCATGGTTGAGTTAGGTTATAGGCATGGTTGAGTCAGGTTGGTAGGCATGGTTGAGTTAGGTTTGGTTAGGCATGGTTGAGTTGAAAGTAAGTGAAGTTGTGATTCAATATTTTTAGGTAATGAATGATAATATGGGTCATATATGAAATGTTGTATAATCTAGATGCATAGTGATGATAGAGAGATGGTAGGTGTAATAAATGTATGCTATCGGAAGCAACTTGTTATGTATGTGGCTTAATTTCCAATTTTGTTAGAAAAGGGGAACTAAGTGAAATGTGATTGTAAATGGTGAGTTAGCATGGTTGATGAATTATTTTAGGGTATAGAATGGCCGAGCTAACCTCCAAGGGCCCCATGCCCTCGGAGTGCTGCCTACATAGTCCCGGAAAAAAGGGACCTCAAGCCGATGTAGTTCTCCCATGAGCTAGGGAAGAATATGAAAATGAGTTGGTAGGTTTTTGGGCATGTTGTGGGTTTAGGTTGAATAGATGTGGGTATATTATAGGTAAAATGATGTAGGTGAAGGTGATTATGGAAAAAGGGGAGGATTACCCAAAAGGTAAGTGATGAGGACCAATTCATGTATAAGGTAATCAAAACATAAACAAATATGGTTAAAAGATAAGAGGAGGGCAATAAAGCCACCTGATTGGGTAGGATCATACCAAGTAGATCATACCTTGGAGGGGGTGATGAACATACGACCCTAAAGACATTGCACGATTGACTATTTTATGGTGAAAGTAGTCATAGGATCACCAAATGTCTAAATTCCAAGATGTCCCTTAAGGAAATTGAGAAAATGAGAGTGGAAATGGTAAGGAGGGTGAAAGGTAGTTAATTTTATATGTTTTAAGTAACAGGGCCTTTGGGCAAGGGGTCCTAGGTCACAGTGGGAAAGTCCATGACTAAATTTTTTTTTTGTTTTGATAGACTGATCGATGTAGGAATAAATAATATGGTACTCCTTAAGGTCTTCGTGAAGCTGATCGATGTGGGAAGCTTCAATTTCTCTCATTTTTTTGTTGTTTTTTTGAAAGCTTCACATAGCTGTCCTTTGAGGGAGCAATCTATTTATAGCCACAATTTTTTCAAGAGGAAGATGTCCTTTTGAGTGAGTCATCTTTTATTAGAAGTTTGACTCAAGGATTTTTGTCCCATGTGAGGTCTTTGAAGTCATGGACAAGACCAAAGTGGAGGATAGGACTCTTGTTCAAAAGGCAAGGTGGAACGACCATGGGATCTCATCTAAAGGTAGATGAAAAGTATGCATGAGAATCATGCTATGTGCAGCGCCATGGTACACATATTCAAGAGGAGATAACAAGTGATGGGTACTCACATGATTCTTGTTTAATTGTTAGGGAGGTGTATGGAGTGGATAGCGCTCAAGGGACGAGCCTGTAAAGAGACAAAGGGTGAGGTAGGACGATGAGTCAACAATAGAATGGTCGAAGATGTAATGTGTTAAGGGGCTCAGGTTTGGGTTTACCATCAAGTGAAGATAAATGATAGGCACCTGATCCATAGGTATGAGTTACGATGTATGGTCCAAGCCAATTAGGAGAAAATTTTCCCCGTTTAATTTTTTTTGCTTTGGTTACGTGTTGATTTTCTTTCAAGACAAGGTCACTGAATTGGAAGGTTCATTCATGAACAAGTTTTTCATAAGCACATTTGATACATTTTTGGTAAACTTGAAGGTGATCCAGAGCATTAAGACGATGTTCGTCTAATTACTCTAGTTGTGCTAAGTGGTCTTGACGAAAGTCATCATCAGTGAGCATGTCATGGAGATAAATATAGAGTGAGGGGATCTAGACTTTGAGAGGAAGAACAACCTCTGTACTGTAAACCAAAGAAAGGGGTGTGGCTGCAGTGGAAGTGTGAATACTAGTGTGGTATGCCCACAGGGAAAAAGGAATGTGTGTATGCCAATCCTTCCCAGTATCGTCAACCACTTTCATGAGAATTTTGTTGAGGGTTTTGTTAGTGGATTCAGCTTGGCCGTTGGTTTGTGGGTAATAAGGTGATGAGAAACTAAGCTGAATGCCGAAGGCATCGTAAATTTTTTACAATGTTTTGTTTTTGAATTGTTTTCCATTATCAGTGATGAGGCGATGAGTAACACCAAAGTGACATATGATGTGATGGTTAATGAACTCACATATTTTCTCAGCTTTCGTGGAGATGATTGGTATGGATTCCACCCATTTTATGTAGTATTTGGTAGCAGTTATGATCCATTGATGACATTAGGAAGAATGGGGATTGATTTCTCTGACAAGATCCAAACCCCATTGAGAGAAGGGCCAAAGGTCATGAGTGACTTGTAAGGCATGACTGGGTGTATGATGAAGGTTGAAATGTTTTTGGCATTTTACACAATGTTTTACATAGTCGCAACAATTATGGTTAAGGGTCAGCCAATAATAGCCTAGGTGAAGAATACGCTTAGCAACAATAAGGCCACTAAAGTGACCTCCAAATATGCCATCATGAACCTCCTTAATGGTATAAGGAATTTCAGAACTTGTGAGGCATCGTAAAAGAATACCATCAAAGCCATGCTTATAGAGGAGTCCCCCCAGAATGACGTAACGAGATACCTTTTTAAGGAAGACACGTTGTTCGTTATGGGTGAGATCAGGAGGTAAGATGGAGAGAGAAAGGTAGTCAGAGTATTGTATATACCAAAGGTCACTCGGGTCTGGGGTGTCAGTTCTGAGCGAGTAAACATCGTGAGGTAAATAAGAAGGTGAATGGAGGTGTTTTATGGTGACAAAGATTTTGGAATCGGCGGGGGAACCGGGTATTTGGGAAACTAAGTAGGCCATGGTATCTGTAAATTTGTTGGTTGAACCTGGGATGGTTTTAAGGGTGTAACGATCAAAGGTGGTCAAAAGTATGTCGACATGTTGTTTATAATTTTGAATTATCTTTTTACGACATTGGTACATACCATTGACTTGGTTTATAACCAATTGTGAATCACCAATGATGTTGATTGATTTTACATCTAGGGCATAGGTGGTTTGGAGACCCAATACGAGTGCTTCATATTCAGCAATATTGTTGGTGAATTCAAAGTCTAGTTTAAAATACAAAGGCATGGGTTCTCCATCAAGAGGAATGAGGATAATACTATCCCCACCCCCATGTCGATACTTGGAACCGTCGAAGAAAAGTGTTATTTGGTAAGGGGGTTCATCCAAGGAAAGGGTAGCAATTGACTCATTTGGAAAGTCAAAATTAGAGGGCTGATCCTTGGAAATAGGTGCATCGGCTAGTTGGTTGGTGATAGCTTGTCCCTTGATGGACTTTTGATGAATTAATTTGAGGTCAAGATCAGCTAAAAGCAGCCATCGCATGACACGCTGATTTTGATAAGGTTTGGCGTACATGAAGTGTAAGGGATTGGTGTTGGTCACAACATAGGTTTTGTGGTTGAGTAGGTAATGGTGGAGTTTGGTGGCAATGAAAACTAAGGCTAAGAAAAGTTTTTTTGGATGGTTGTATCGAGTTTCATAGTCCAAAAGAGTATGACTTATGTAATAAAATGCCTACTCCCTGTTTTGTTCATCGCGATGAGCGAGCATGGCTCCCAAAGAATGATCAGTAATGGATATGTATAGGTAAAAAGGTTGATCGTCTTTAGGTGGAATGAGTACGGGTGGTTGGAGAAGGTATTGTTTTAGGGCCTCAAAATATTTGTGACAATCATCATCCCATTTAAAGGATACATCCTTCTTAAGAAGATGATGAAATGGTTGGCACCGATCATATAATTGTGAAATGAAATGGCGAATGGACTACAATTTACCTTGTAGGATACGGAGTTGACAAAGGTTAATAGGCAGAGGCATTTCAAGGATTGCCTTAACTTTATCAGGGTCAACTTCTATACCATGGAGGGAAACAATAAATCCCAGGAGCTTTCTTGAGAGAACCGTGAAGACATACTTCTTAGGCTAAAGGTGGATGCGATATTTAATGAGGCAGTCAAATATGGTTTGGAGGATGGAAAGGTGTTTGGAGTGAAGTTTAGATTTGGCCAAGAGATCATCCACGTAATCTTCTAATATGAGATGCATGATATCATGGAATATATAATTCATAACACGCTGATATGTGGCACCAGTGTTTTTAAGGCCAAAGGGCATGACTCGATAGCAAAAGGTCCCCCAAGGGGTGATGAATGTGGTCTTGTGTTGATCTTCTGGGGCAAGAAAAATTTGGTTATAACCCGAGAAGCCATCCATGAGTGATAACATCTCATGACCAGCGGTGAGTTCAACTAGTGTATCAATACCAGGCAAGGGAAAGTCATCTTTCAGGAAGGCTAGGTTGAGGTCACGGAAGTCCGTGAAAATGTGGAGTCCCCATGTTGCTTTAGTAATAGGGAAAATGTTAGAAATCCAATGAGGATAATAAATGAGTAAGATGAAGGACACAGAAAGAAGGTGCTGAAGTTCTTCTTTGATGAGGAGAGCAATGCGAGGGTGCATTTTCCTTAGCTTTTGTTTGATAGGTTTGGCATCGGGAATGGTTAGGATATTGTGGACCACTATGGTGGGATCAATAATGGGCATGTTTGCATAAGACCAAGAAAAAGAGTGGTTATGATCTTAGAGAAAAGAAGTGATGGCTTCCTATTCAGCAACATCTAAAGATTTTCTGATCTTGAGGATGTGCGGGTCATCCTGAGTATGAATATTGATCTCGATAGTCGATTCATTCAACATGGTTTACGTCTCAGAGGGTAACAACCAATGAATATATGAGTCTTCTACACCAAGGTAGGTGAGTATGGATTCATCATCCTGACATTGAACGACATTAATTATAGGTGTGTCGTCATCGATCATTTTAGGATACATGAATGGAAGATTAGAAGGGGTCTCACCTTTGCGTTGATAATTCAAAGGCCCTAAGAAAATGGTGTTTATGAAAAAAAAATGTTAGGAGGGATAGATTCGGGATCCATTGAATCCATTGGTGAGGGTGGTGATGAAGGTGGAGTGGGTGAAGGTGGTGACGAAGATGAAGGTGGAGAAGGGCTAGGGTCCTCAATGAGTTCAATGTGGGCTTGTTTGGTAGGAGGTTCGGGGAAGCTGATATCACTACAGTCGTTATGTTTGTGGGTGGTACATGGAATAACAGTATGGTGGCCTTGCTCATAAAATCCGAAGCCAAAACCTTTCCACGCAAAGTGGTGCAGGAAGGTGTGGGTGAAACGATGACTGGTAAGTGATTTGAAGTCAGTGGAAAATGGGTGGGTTTGTGATGGTGGTTCAGGTGTGTAAGTGGTAGTATCAAGTCCCCCATAGGTGATACTAGTACAAAGATGAGGAGGACCATAAAGGAGGTGTTCTCCTATATGGTGATCATAGCGAGGGTGTTGGTGAAGGCTTATGTACTCTTGTGGAGTAAGGAATGTGTTAACACTATATAGGCAGTACTCCCCCAGAGTGAGGCATTGAAAAACACCTTCCAAGGGATCAGTGGTTGGTATATAGGTAGCTGGTATGGATAATGTGTTGGAGGTTGATTTGGAGGTCAAGTTAACAGATTGGGAAGCTAATGGGTCAGCCATGGAGGTTATGGCAATGCACTAGGAATAAATGAGGTATGTGCGATAGAAGCAGTGGTTGTACTGGTAGGTGGAGGTGTAGGTGAAGCGGTAATGGTCGCGGAGTTAGACAGCTTGATAGGTATCAGCAGCATCATTGGGTCGGTAAAGCATGTTGCATGTTTTAAAAGGTGATGGGTTAGTTGGAATGGTATAGGTGTGTCCTTCGTGTTCAAACTTTACACAATGATGCAAAGTGGGATGAACACAACCCATGACACGAATCCGGGGTCTACCAAGCAACAAGCTTATATTGGAATTCCCCCTCCAAGATGTAAAACAATTTTGGAACAGTGTGGGGTCCCATGCACACATGTGGAGGATGATAGGTACCTAGTGTAGAGGTGATAGTGTCATTGAATGAACGCAACATGACCGAATGTTTATGCATGTAATTATCAGGTATACACATTTGAGTGAATGCATGAGATGAAATGATGTTAATGTTAGTGCACCTCCATCAATCATCACACGGCATACCCGTATGTCATCGATGTAGACAGATATGAAGAGGGTTGGGTCTAGGTCATCATTTTGGTGTGGCACGATCTCTTCCTCTGAGAAGCTAAGGGAGACTACTTGGTGAACAAGGGGAGGGTGAAGATGAAGCTGGTAATTTGGTGAGAGAGGCTACATGATGGGGTGTGATAATGGAGGCTATGGGTGTAGGGTCATTGGGTAAAACCTCAATAGATTGAATAACCTCCATGAGATCTTGACGATGGGATTCCCAGGTTTGTATAAGGTCATATAAGGACATTTTGAGGGGGGACTGGTGTAATTGTTTGAGCATGGTGTGATATGTGACGCCATTAGAAATAGGGTGTGTGGGGCCACGTGGATAGTTATTTTAGGTATGAGTTCAGATGTTATGTTGGGTATAGGATTGGTCGGTGGGTCAGTTGCCTTTTCTTTACCCTTCTATGCACATTTAGTAACGTGTATCATGTTGATTTGAGGGAAGTTGGAAAATGGATAAGGTGTAGGATGAGTGGTATAATGACACAACGGATAAAAATCTACTAGAGGAGAAAAACCCTATGAGGTGATTTGGGCACAATGACATTTGGATGGTGGCGTGGCAAGTTATCTTATGCAAATCATGTTAATTTCAAATCTTGGGTGTGGCTCTAGGAGCTATGAGGGTGGAGGTTTTGGTTGTTGAGTGGGCAGTGTGGGAATGGGTGTTGGTGTAGCAGGATCCTCATCGAGAAGTTCTTCGTCGTCAAAGTTTGTTTCTGGTGGACACAATTGGATAAGGACGGTTTTCAAGCCCTTATAGTTCTCCACATCATGCATTGGAACATGATGGTATGTGTAAATTTTAGTATCGTCAAACCCTTTTGGCTTGGGTTTGAGGGGGTCGTAAGGTCAGAGTGGCGGTAATGGGATAACAAAAGTCTCAAGGAGTTTGGTTGAAATTTTGGCATAGGACCCTACTAGTGGATCATAATGGGAAGTGAACGTGGGTTTGGGTGCAGGTGTGGTTGATTATCAAGGAACTATTTTTGGAAGAGTAG
This sequence comes from Taxus chinensis, assembly GCA_019776745.2. Taxonomy (NCBI): domain Eukaryota; kingdom Viridiplantae; phylum Streptophyta; class Pinopsida; order Cupressales; family Taxaceae; genus Taxus; species Taxus chinensis. The sequence continues at coordinate 356,327,814 of CM034154.1, forward strand.
GAACGGGTCGAGCCATGGGTTTAGGTGCTGGTGTGGTTTTAGGTATTGGCTGTGTTTACTTGGGTAGAGGTATAGTAGATGGACGGGTAGGAGGGTGTGTAGTTATTTTGACTACCTTATTGTGGGGTAGTGGGGTTTTATTTTTGGGTTGCACCTTTTTGGGTAAAGGTGATGTGGGTGTATGAGGTCTAGAAGGAAAAGAAGATGGAGGAAAAGGGTGAATTACCCACGGGGATAACGGGGGTGCTATGAAGATAGATGACGCAGGTCATGCTTAGGGTGTGAGGGACAATGACTGAAGAGTAGTGGGTAGTGAAGCAATAGCTGAGGGTATTGAAGGTATTGGTTGTAAAGATACTACAGGTGTAGGTGTAAGTCATGTTGTGTGCCTAGGTAGGTTAGAGGTTTGTGAGGAAGGAATGGGTTGTTGTGTTATTGATCTATGGATGAGTGAAGGTTGCTTAACCATGTTGGGCAACTGAGGTCTTAAGACAGATGGGACAAGTGCTGGTGTGATTGGTGTGGTCAGGGTATGAGGTCAATGAGTTTGTTTCTTTGGTTTGGGTTTCGGAGTAGGTTTGGTATTAATGTTGGAGGATGTAGCTAAATCCAGTTTAATAGGTGGATGAGTGAGGCTGGTGGTCGGGGTGACCCCTAATGTGGTAATAGGTTTATTTGAGGCAAATGTTGTAGGTGTGGATTTGGGTTTAGATGTAGGTTGGGTTATGGGTAAGGATGTGGTTTGAGTTCTAACAGGTATCATGGAAGGTGTTGCGATAGAGGTGGTTGTGTTTGGTTTGGATGTAATTTGGAAACAAAACAACAATATAACACAAGAATACCATCGACTATGATAAGACGGAATGATGACAAATCTGAAATATCAAAGTAAATTATAATATTAACATGAAATTGTTACAATCTCACCCATGAGGTACTTCAAGTGTTATTGACTTCACTTGCCTTTCACCAAGACTATGGGAGAAACTTTACAATTACACCTCTTAATGGCTTCTTCAACACACCTTTAAACTGATGGCTTCCTTCGCACACTTCCTACAATATTTCTCACTACTTCCTTCTATGCTAAATGAGGGGGGTGGCCTCTTTATTTATATAACTTCCAGGCTTATCCATCTTATCTCTAAGATATGATAAGAAATCCACTCTGACGAATCATACTCCATACCTTAACTCTTATCTGTACATGTAAGCTTATCTTTTAAGATAAGATAAACCTTATCATTTTACATGGGTTCCACATTTTTAGACTTTTTACAAATAAAATACACAAAATATTTATGACCTCACTCCTTGTCCTTATTACCAATATAATATTTCTAATTCCTAATCATGTAGACCCTACTTCTCTAATTACCCAAACTTTGACATTTTAACATTACCGGACCACTTACGACAAATATTTACTTTTTACAACATTCCTATTGTACTTTGACTATTACCGTACTCCACATTATTGGCGGCACCGTACTGACGGTGCCGTTATCTTCTATCAGACGCTACTACTAATTATACTTAACAACATCCTATTCCTAATACATACATTAATGAAATAGAAATTATGGAGGAAAATTTTAGTGTCGACATCTTCCCCCTTCCTAGCTTCTACTCCGTCCTCGGAGTAGACTATTCTGGTGCTTGGAAAATCTTCAACTTGTCGTGGTTGACCCATTTCGTAATGGGAGTGCCATCCAATTCCTCCAGTCGGTACGTACCATTTTCATGCACCGCTGCTATTTTGTAGGGCCCCATCCATTTTGGAAGAAATTTTCTCTGTCTTCTTTTTTTGTATCTGGAATCATATACTAGAACCAAGTCATTCACATGAAATGGAGACCACCGGATCTTTTGATCAAAGTATTCCTTCTGCTTCATTTTCTTCTTATGGCTTGTATCCTTTGCTATTTCCCTCATTTCCTCTAGCAAATGAAGATGTACCAACCTTTCTTTTACTGAATCACTTTCATCCATCCTTTCATTTTTCATAACTCTCACAGTGGGAATATCAAACTCAATAGGAAGAACTGGATCAATGCCATAGGCCAACTGAAATGGGGAGTATCCTGTTGCTGACTTTGATGTTGCCCTATATGCCCACAATGCTGCATGAATCCTTTTATCCCACTTATGTACCTGCAAGGCTGCATCTTTTGCTAGAATTTGACACAACACAAAATTTGTTCATTCCACCTGTCCATTTGTGCTTGGCTTGTATGTTGTTGCCTTCCTGTGCTTAATAGAAAACTTATTGACTAGGGCTTCTACTACCTCATTAATGAAGTGGCTTCCTTGATCTGTTATAATTTCTAATGGACAACCAAATCTGGTGACAATGCGTTCATATATGAACCTTGCCACCTCATCCATGGAAGCTGTTTTCAATGGCCTAGCTTCAACCCACTTGGTTAAATAATCTGTGGCAACTACAATATACTTATTTTGGCATGAGGTAGTTGGAAGTGGACCTACAATTTCTATTCCCCACTTTTCAAAGGGACCAAGTGGAAGAATAGGGCATAATGGAGCTGATGAAGTCTTACGGTTACCATGTGTTTGACAAATATCACATGTCTTACAATAATTATAACAATCTTTAAAAAGAGTGGGCCAGTGATAACCTGCATCCAAGATCCTTCTTGCTGTAAGTTGTCCAGAGAAGTGCCCTCCACATGTACCATTATGGAATTCTTCTAGCAGTTCCTTCCCTTGATCACGTCCAACTTCCCTCTTGTACTGTCCATCAGGTCCTATTCGAAATAATACTCCATGCAGAATAGAATATGGATGACTGGCTTGAGTAATCTTTCTCTTAGTCTTTGCATTGGCACCATCAGGAAACTTGAATTCATTCAGATAATTCCAAATATCTATGTATTCACTAGGGATTGTGTCAAGGGATAACAATGTTGCATCGGGGAAATCATCATCATCACAAGATGATCCTAAACCATCATAGGCTCGAGAGAGTGCATCTGCATTGACATGCTTCTTTCCTGGCCTATCTATAATATCAAATTCAAATTCTTGTAGCAAAATTATCCATCTTGCTATCCTCCCTGATGGGTTAGGCTTATTTACAATATATTTTAGAGCCTGATGATCTGTTACAACTAGAAATTTTTTCCCTAGCAAGTAATTTCTAAACTTCTTTACAGCAAAAATGATAGCCAGAGCCTCTTTTTCAGTTACAGTATAATTTACCTCAGCACTGCTCATTTGTCTGCTCCCAAAGTAAATTGGATGTTCATTCCCATTTTCATCCTTTTGGCTCAAAGTAATTCCTAGTGCTGCATCTGAGGCATCAGTGTACACAATGAATGGCTTGCTCCAATCTGGATTCTTCAAAATAGGTGAAGACACCAGGGCTTCCTTCAGTTGTCCAAAAGCTTCATGTGCCTTATTTCCTGGTTCATAAGTAACATCCTTCTTCAAGAACTGGGTTAGTGGCTGTGCAATCTTTGAGAAATTCTTGATGAACCTTCTATAGTAACCCACATGGCCTAAAAATGATCTCAACTTACTTCTATTCATAGGAAATGGTAAATCTTTGATTTTTGAAACTTTATCAGGATCAGTACCAATACCATCTCTGGATACAACATGCCCTAACAAAACGCCTTTAGAACATCCAAAGACACACTTTGTAGGGTTTAGTGAGGCTTGTGCTTCATCTAACCTTTGAAATGTTGTCTCCATCTGGTGCAGGTGGTCCAACTTGCTCCCATAGATGCAAAAATCATCCAGAAATACTCTGATGAAGGTCCCAATGTAGGGTTTGAACACCCTATTCATCAAACGCTAGAATGTTGCTAGAGCATTACACAACCCAAAAGGCATAACTCTATAAGCAAACGTTCCCCAAGGAGTGGTGAACGTGGTCTTCAGCTGATCTTTCTCTGCTATACGAACTTGGTTGTAGCCGCTATATCCATCAACAAAACTATAGCACTCCTGGCCAGCTACTTCGTCCAAGATCTGATCTGAAAATAGAAGAGAGTAATGATCCTTCTTTGTTGCCTTATTGAGCTTCCTGTAATCAACACAAATGCGTAGCTTCCCATTCTTTTTTATTGAGATCACAATGGGAGAAACCCATTCTGAATTCTCCACAGCAAATATGAATCCTGCATCAAGCAACTTATCTATTTCTTCTTTTACAGTCTTGGAAAAATTAGGATTCATTCTATATGGCATTTGCTTTATGGGCTTAGCACCATCTACCAGCTCAATAGAATGTTCTACCCAACTTACTTGACGGAGTTCCTTGTAATCAAAAGTGAATAGGTGTATGTACCTTCGAAAGAGCTGGAGGTAGGATTCCTTCTCACTCTCCATCACAGCATCACCAATCTTTATTTGTTGGAGACGATCATCAACTTCTTCTTCAGATAATTTTATGGGGTCATGAGTTGGTGTGACTGGAAGGATATCCATGACTGAAACATCAACCTCACTTTCTTCATCTTCAGTGTCCACTTCACTGGTACTAGAGTAATCAGAGGATGTCCAATCATCAGTTTCATCACTTGAATCCACAGGTTCTACCTTATGATGTCGAGGGATCACGTTTATCTTCACCCTCTCTCTACCACGTCCAAGTGTCATGAAACCTTCATTCCAGTAGTTTCTTGCATGAACTCTCCTTAGCCATGGTCTTCCCAGTAGCATTGGGTATGCAACAATACCTTTTTTCATCACCTGAAAGTCTACCACACATACAACACCCATAACAGATATTGCCACATTTGAAACTACACCTTCTGGTTTAGTTTTTCCTTTATTTAATGACCTTAACATAAGTGTTGAAGGGCGATCAATTTTTAAACCCAACATATTCATTACAGACTCAGTCATTACATTAACTGCAGCACCTCCATCAACTAAGACATCATGAATTGAAATACCATTACATAATACCTCAGCTTGTGGAGCATAGGGATCCGCCTCTGCCTCCAAAATAGGGACCTCAACCTCCTTTCTTCATCGAGCATTGAGTCCACTTCGCAGCTCCCGCCTCTTCTCAGAAGACATAGCCAAGAGTTGACCATATGTAATATTTGCAGGCCTTTTGGACAGATCTTCCAGGATGGAGTATGGTCCTTGCCCCTGTGAAATCAGAAAATCCTACACACCCAGCTTTCTTCTCCTATGTTTCTTATTAGTTTCTCCTTTCATCTTCTTAGGATCATTTCCATCTTGATTATCTTTTTCTTTCTTTCTTTTTGTTACAAACACATCTACTTCATTATTTCTGCTCTTATCTACTACATCAAAAGAATTCACAGGTGCTTTTCCTTTATCATTATCTCCTTTACCAGATGTAGAAGCTCTATCTGGACAATTATACTTATAATGACCCTTTTTATAACAACCATAACATACAACTTCAGAAATATTTCTTTTTGGACCTCTATCTCCTCCCTGAGAACTAAATTCTTTTCCTTGAAGAAGATTAATAGTTAACTGACCCATATTTTTGAGCAGATCTTCATACTCAGTAGATGTACTAGGAGAAATATTTGTGCTCACCGGGAGTGGTTGTGGATTCTGGACCAAAGGTGCTGGTGTAGGCTCTACTTTAGCAACAATTTCTTTGGGCTCCTCTTCCATGCTTTCTTCTTACCTTCTTACAATCTCCTTTGCTTGTTCAATGGTAGTTGGGCGGTCATACTTCACTCGTTGTCTGATCTCTGGCTTCATCCCAAGAATGAAGTGCTTACAGAGGAGATTATCCACGCCATTCATCAACCCATCCGCTAATCCTTCCTTCCGGATCTGGGCATCGAGCTTCCTCCTTAGCTCTAGAACACGAGCATGATAATCCCTTATCTTCTCCTTCTCTCCTTGGGATAGCTTTGTGATCTCGATCATGAGATCTACATATTTCTGTTGTTCACCAAATTCTTCAAGAAAACTTTCAGTTAATAAATCCCATGAATTTTTCACATTATCACCTAGTGTTTCAAACCACCTAAGTGCTGAACCATCCAAAAAGGTAGGAAAAAATTCAGTCCATTGTTCCCTTCTTATAAGGCCATTACAAATACAAGATCGTTTAAACTCTTGAATGAAAGAAGAAGCATCTTCATTAGATTGAGCTGAAAAAACTAGGAATCTTTCCCATTTTCAAAAGTAACCACTGTGAAATACCAACCCACAAGTACAATCAACAAGACTTATGTGCACAAATAATTGGAATCACTATACTAGAAAGTGACTTTACACCTTTCTACAGTAAAATAGAAATGACCACGGTAAACTATGGTAAAACTTGACTTACTGCGGTAAAAACTGACTTTACTGTGGTAAACACTATTCACGGTAAAAAGTGAAGTTACAGCGGTAAATACTATTCACGGTAAAAAGTGACTTTACTATGGTAAATACTATTCCCAGAAAAAATGACTTTACCATGGTAACTACTATTCATGGCAAACATGACTTTACCATGGTAACTACTATGCACAGTAAAAACAAGGTTACCCTCCAATTGATTTTTGACTAAGTGGGAATATCTCTCCAGAAAATCCACCAACGAGGAATGGTCCTGGCAACGGAACCAAAATGTCATCACCAATCTGGCACTATGATAATTCTTCACCAGGAACTCCTCGTGCTATGATTATTTACTAATGCACAGCCTTTAGTTTGGTGGATGTAATCTAGAAACAAAACAACAACATAACACAAGAATACCATCGACTATGATAAGACGGAATGATGACAAATCTGAAATATCAAAGTAAATTATAATATTAACATGAAATTGTTACAATCTCACCCATGAGGTACTTCAAGTGTTATTGACTTCACTTTCCTTTCACCAAGACTATGGGAGAAACTTTACAATTACACCTCTTAATGGCTTCTTCAACACACCTTTAAACTGATGGCTTCCTTTGCACACTTCCTACAATATTTCTCACTACTTCCTTCTATGCTAAATGAGGGGGGTGGCCTCTCTATTTATAGAACTTCTAGGCTTATCCATCTTATCTCTAAGATAGGATAAGAAATCCACTCTGACGAATCATATTCCATACCTTAACTCTTATCTGTACATGTAAGCTTATCTTTTAAGATAAGATAAACCTTATCATTTTACATGGGTTCCACATTTTTAGACTTTTTACAAATAAAATACACAAAATATTTATGACCTCACTCCTTGTCCTTATTACCAATATAATATTTCTAATTCCTAATCATGTAGACCCTACTTCTCTAATTACCCAAACTTTGACATTTTAACATTACCGGACCACTTACGACAAATATTTACTTTTTACAACATTCCTATTGTACTTTGACTGTTACCGTACTCCACATTATTGGCGGCACCGTACTGACGGCACCGTTATCTTCTATCAAACGCTACTACTAATTATACTTAACAACATCCTATTCCTAATACATACATTAATGAAATAGAAATTACAGAGGAAAATTTGAGTGTCGACAGGACCTAATGGAAATTCCTGTAAAATGTGTCTTAGAGATAGGGAATTGGCTAGATCTAGCTTCCGTAGGTAAGAGAGCCGAAAGTAGGTCAGCAAGATTCTAGATAGCTGATGGAGACAGCTCGCCAAGAGGACAACATATCTCAACCGGGTCTATGATAGATGGAGGATATGATGGGAGCTCCTCTATAAGTGGAGGAATGGATAGGTACTCCTCTATGGGTGGAGGAGGAAATGGGTGCTCCTCTGTGGGTGGAGGAGAGAATGGGTGCTCCTCTATGGGTGGAGGAGGTACTGTAGGTAAAGGTTCTCTAAGTGGTGAAGCATGGGGTGAGATGGGCTCAATGTTAGCGGAAGACTCCTCCATAGGTGATTAACGAGATGAAGGGTGTTCCTCTGCTGGTGAAGGAACAGGGGAGGTTGGTTCCAATGCAGAAGGAGGATTTTGGGCTAGGATCTCCTCTATGGAAGGAATATGGGGTTATTGGGAGGTGATAGGTACCTCATTAAAGATAGCGTGAACCTCGTGGGTATGGGTATCGGGAGTTTATGTCTCACCAGTTTGATTGGATGAAGGGGCCTAGTTGAGAAATGGTTTTTTAAAGATTTGTAGATTTTGGTTGGGGGTGGTGTTGGGATTATCCACAGTTAACTCTCCTTTCTCGAGCATTTCTTTGACAATATTTTTGAAAGTGATGCAGTTTCCGTCACTATAACCTTTACTTGATGATAGTTAATAGAAATCATGTTCTTTATACCATGCGGGCATGGGGCAAGCAGGGTTAAACCAGTAGGTGGAAGGTGATGGCTCTGGCTTTGATAATCTTTTCTAAGATAGAAGAGTAAGGTTCCCCAATTGGGGTTAATTTTTTTGTTTCTCATCTGAATTGAAAAGTCTGGATAGGTGAGAGATTAGATGAGGGGTGTAGCATGATTGACGGATGAGTTGGGCCCAGCCTTGAGTACCACTGTGTTAGTGGTTCCCTTAGCTTTTGAATAATGGTTTGTGGTTTGGAAGAAGAAGAGGTATCATTCGACTTGAATGCCAAATTCATATTGCGTAAGTTGGTATTTTCTCCTTCTCTCTCAATGGCTTGAAATCTCTACTTTCGTGCCCACTAGGTAAATGCCTCATCAAATGTTTAGAAAGTTTTAGACCTTGACAGGTCGGTGAGATATGTCTAGCGCAAGGCCCATGTGAAGAGCTTGATGAATTTCTGTTTTGTGGCAGTTAGAAGGATAAGTTGATTGATCAAGGTTGTGCCATGCGAGTGAAAAAATCTGTGATAAGATTCGTCCTCATACTGATGTGTTGGAATATAAGATGCAAGTCATGGTGACCTTCTTGGCGATATTGATTAGAGAAATGATCTAAGAAGGTCCTGGGCTAGCCTGATTGCAATAAGAAAAATAAGAGTGTTTAGTTAACCCACTATTGACCAATCTAATGCAGGTCCAGTGGGGAGACAAATGGGAAAGGTTCTTCAAAAGCAAGGCCATCATCATGAACGATCAGAGACCACCCATGTTTGAATAACCAAAAATGCTGCTAAAGGAACGGTATTTCTTTTGTTATTGAAATTGATTGATTTAGGGCATTTCCCCAATGCAAAAGGTATGATATAAGGAATGGATGGGTCGAATAGGCTTCGCTTGCAAATCTCGTCGTAGTAGAGTGTTTGTAGGAGCCGGGAAACCGATGCCAGTCAAAATGTCATGCATCTTTGTCCAACATCAATTTATATTAGGTTGTTGGTGTGGACTTTGTGATGATTTAGTGCCTCCTGTAGATGAGGAGTTGGTTTTGTGGCATCACTAACAGGGGTGCACTCTAGTGTATGGGGCTTTTTCATTAGGTGTGGTGCGAGAAGAAGGCAGTGAAACAGGGGTACGTGCCTGGACTGAATAATGGATGAAACATGAGGATTGTCTCGATAATATGTAATGGGGTGGAAGGGTAGGGTAACCCTAGTCGCAAAGGGGCTAAAGAAATATTTCTTTTTGACCTCTTCTCCTCCCCTGAGAATTAAATGCTTTTCCTTGAAGAATTTAATGTTAATGACCCATCAGATCTTCATACTTAGTAGATGTACTAGGAGAAATATTTGTGCTCACCAGGAGTGGTTGTGGATTCTAGACCAAAGGTGCTGGTGTAGGCTCTACTTTAGCAATATTTCTTTGGGCTCCTCTTCCATGCTTTCTTCTTGCCTTCTTGCAATCTCCTTTGCTTGTTCAATGGTAGTTGGGTGGTCATACTTCACTCGTTGTCTGATCTCTGGCTTCATCCCAAGAATGAAGTGCTTACAGAGGAGATTATCCACACCATTCATTAACCCATCCGCTAATCCTTCCTTCCGGATCTGGGCATCGAGCTTCCTCCTTAGCTCTAGAACACGAGCATGATAATCCCTTATCTTCTCCTTCTCTCCTTGGGATAGCTTTGTGATCTCCATCATGAGATCTGCATATTTCTGTTGTTTACCAAATTCTTCAAGAAAACTTTTAGTTAATAAATCCCATGAATTTTTCACATTATCACCTAGTGTTTCAAACCACCTAAGTGTTGAACCATCCAAAAAGGTAGGAAAAAATTCAGTCCATTGTTCCCTTCTTATGAGGCCATTACAAATACAAGATTGTTTAAAATCTTGAATGAAAGAAGAAGCATCTTCATTAGATTGAGCTGAAAAAATAGGAATCTTTCCCATTTTCAAAAGTAACCACCGTGAAATACCAACCCACAAGTATAATCAACAAGACTTATGTGCACAAATAATTGGAATCACTATACTAGAAAGTGACTTTACACCTTTCTACAGTAAAATATAAATGACCATGGTAAACTATGGTAAAACTTGACTTACTGCGGTAAAAACTGAGTTTACTGTGGTAAACACTATTCATGGTAAAAAGTGAAGTTACTGCGGTAAATACTATTCACGGTAAAAAGTGAATTTACTGCGGTAAATACTATTCCCAGCAAAAATGACTTTACCATGGTAACTACTATTCATGGCAAAAATGACTTTACCATGGTAACTACTATGCACAGTAGAAACAAGGTTACCCTCCAATTGATTTTTGACTAAGTGGGAATATCTCTCCAGAAAATCCACCAACGAGGAATGGTCCTGGCAACGGAACCAAAATGTCATCACCAATCCGGCACTATGATAATTCTTCACCGGGAACTCCTCGTGCTATGATTATTTACTAATGCACAGCCTTTAGTTTGGTGGATGTAATCTGGAAACAAAACAACAACATAACACAAGAATACCATCGACTATGATAAGACGGAATGATGACAAATCTGAAATATCAAAGTAAATAATAATATTAACATGAAATTGTTACAATCTCACCCATGAGATACTTCAAGTGTTATTGACTTCACTTTCCTTTCACCAAGACTATGGGAGAAACTTTACAATTACACTTCTTAATGGCTTCTTCAACACACCTTTAAACTGATGGCTTCCTTCACACACTTCCTACAATATTTCTCACTACTTCTTTCTATGCTAAATGAGGGGGGTGGCCTCTCTCTTTATAGAACTTCTAGGCTTATCCATCTTATCTCTAAGATAGGATAAGAAATCCACTTTGACGAATCATATTCCATACCTTAACTCTTATATGTACATGTAAGCTTATCTCTTAAGATAAGATAAACCTTATCATTTTACATGGGTTCCACATTTTTAGACTTTTTACAAATAAAATACACAAAATATTTATGACCTCACTCCTTGTCCTTATTACCAATATAATATTTCTAATTCCTAATCATGTAGACCCTACTTCTCTAATTACCCAAACTTTGACATTTTAACATTACCGGACCACTTACGACAAATATTTACTTTTTACAACATTCCTATTGTACTTTGACTGTTACCGTACTCCACATTATTGGCGGCACTGTACTGACAGCGCCGTTATCTTCTATCAGACACTACTACTAATTATACTTAACAACATCCTATTCCTAATACATACATTAATGAAATAGAAATTACAGAGGAAAATTTGAGTGTCGACAGGACCTAATGGAAATTCCTGTAAAATGTGTCTTAGAGATAGGGAATTGGCTAGATCTAGCTTCCGTAGGTAAGAGAGCCGAAAGTAGGTCAGCAAGATTCTAGATAGCTGATGGAGACAGCTCGCCAAGAGGACAACATATCTCAACCGGGTCTATGATAGATGGAGGATATGATGGGAGCTCCTCTATAAGTGGAGGAATGGATAGGTACTCCTCTATGGGTGGAGGAGGAAATGGGTGCTCCTCTGTGGGTGGAGGAGAGAATGGGTGCTCCTCTATGGGTGGAGGAGGTACTGTAGGTAAAGGTTCTCTAAGTGGTGAAGCATGGGGTGAGATGGGCTCAATGTTAGCGGAAGACTCCTCCATAGGTGATTAACGAGATGAAGGGTGTTCCTCTGCTGGTGAAGGAACAGGGGAGGTTGGTTCCAATGCAGAAGGAGGATTTTGGGCTAGGATCTCCTCTATGGAAGGAATATGGGGTTATTGGGAGGTGATAGGTACCTCATTAAAGATAGCGTGAACCTCGTGGGTATGGGTATCGGGAGTTTATGTCTCACCAGTTTGATTGGATGAAGGGGCCTAGTTGAGAAATGGTTTTTTAAAGATTTGTAGATTTTGGTTGGGGGTGGTGTTGGGATTATCCACAGTTAACTCTCCTTTCTCGAGCATTTCTTTGACAATATTTTTGAAAGTGATGCAGTTTCCGTCACTATAACCCTTTACTTGATGATAGTTATAGAAATAATGTTCTTTATACCATGCGGGCATGGGGCAAGCAGGGTTAAAACCAGTAGGTGGAAGGGTGATGGCTCTGGCTTTGATAATCTTTTCTAAGATAGAAGAGTAAGGTTCCCCAATTGGGGTATATTTTTTGTTTCTCTCATCTGAATTGAAAAGTCTGGATAGGTGAGAGATTAGATGAGGGTGTAGCATGATTTGACGGATGAGTTGGGCCAGCCTTGAGTACCACTGTGTTAGTGGTTCCCTTAGCTTTTGAATAATTGGTTTGTGGTTTGGAAGAAGAAGAGGTATCATTCGACTTGAATGCCAAATTCATATTGCGTAATTGTATTTTCTTCTCTTCAATGGCTTGAATCTCTAACTTTCGTGCCATAGTAAATGCCTCATCAAATGTTTAGAAGTTTTAGACCTGCAAGGTCGGTGAGATATGTCTAGCGCAAGCCCATGTGAAGAGCTTGATGATTTCTGTTTGTGGCAGTTAGAAGGTAAGTTGATTGATCAGGTTGTGCCAGCGAGTGAAAAAATCTGTGATAGATTCGTCCTCATACTGATGTGTGGAATATAGATCAGTCATGGTGACCTTCTTGGCGATATTGATAGAGAAATGATCTAAGAAGGCTTGGGCTACCTGATTGAATAAGAATATAGAGTGTTTAGTTAACCCACTATACCAATCTAATGCAGGTCCAGTGGGGGACATGGGAAAGGTTCTCAAAAGCAAGGCATCATCATGAACGATCAGATAACACCCATGTTTGAATGACCAAAAATGCTGCTACGGGTATTCTTTGTTATTGAAATGATTGAATTTAGGCATTTCCCAATGCAAAAGGTATGAATGAATAGGAATGGATGGGTGAATAGGCTCGTTGCAAATCTCGTCGTAGGTGAGAGTGTTGTAGGAGCCGGAAACCGATGCCTCCAATGTCTGCATCTTGTCCAACATCAATTTAATTAGGTTGTTGGTGGGTTGTGATGATTAGATGCCTCCTGTAGCATGAGGAGGTTGGTTTTGGGCATATAACAGGGGTGGCACTCTAGTGTATGGGGTTTTCATGTAGGGTGGTGGAGAAGAAGGCAGTGAAACAGGGGGTACGTGCCTGGACTGAATAATGGATGAAACATGAGGTTGTTGATAATATGTATATGGGGGTGGAAGGGTCGTGGTAACCCTAGTGGCAATAGGGGCTAACGATTTTGGAATGGAAAGAACCACGTTCTGAAATGGGGTAGGGGTCACTGAAACTGGAGGTGGTAATGTAGCTATAGGTATGTGTGAGACATTAGGGGTGGATGAGGTTTTGTTTGGGGTAGTTGTCGAGGGTATAGTAGATGTAATGGGTGCCACAGAGGTAGCAGATGTGGCAGTCATAGCGGGTATAGGACCTAACTGTGAAACGACTGAGGGTAAGGTAGATGTGGGTAACACGGAGCCAGATGGGGCCGATGCGGGAGTGGATGCAAGAGTCGGGGGATAGATACGGGCATGCCGTATATCAACTGACCCAAGGCATCTCGAGTGGATGAGTGGGAAAGGTAAAAATGCAAGGCGACAGGGTTTTTGTCAAGGAGTCGTGCAAAATCCTCATCTCCAGTAGCGATAGTAATAGGTTGGATGGGATCCATCACTGGTGATAAAATGGAAGGTGGTGAAGGACTAGGTGGGAGTGGTTGACAATTGATGTGAAATACGAGTGCACTTGCTTGTCTAGGTGGGAGGGCTGCTTCTTTGTAAATGACAGAGAACAACAGGAATAGGTGAATCTGGTGATAAAAAGTGGATTAAGTGTAAACTGACTATCCAATGTAGGTTAGGGAAAACTGATGCCGGTCAGGGGTAACCGTTACCAGCTACTATAGAAAATGGACAGTGAGTGAACAATAAGGCAAAAGGTAAAATCTGACAGGTATGCCAAATATGAAGATGTTTAAAACATCAATGGGGATAATGACAGTGAAAGGGACTATGAAAAGTGGAAGAAAGTGAAATAAAATGTCCTTTTGAGTAGGTTAGCAAAAGGACCTGGAACTGACGTTGGTTTGGTATAACCGATGGTGGTAAGAGGTAACCGATGATGGTTACTATGAAATTTAAACAGTGATGAAAGAAAGTGGTTGTGAATTAAAATATGATGTAGAATTAGACCCAAAATTTTGAGAATGATGATGATATGGCCTAGGCACACTTAGGTGAAGCCGGAATACACTAGCTATGATGAGGAGCATGTTAGGATGAACCAAAAAAAGTGACGAACGAGATCTCTCACCTCAAAATGCAAGCCAAGCAGAAACACTAAGAAAATGTGATCCTAGGAGTGCCTTTTCTATTATGTTTGTTTAGCTTATGCTATTTAGGGAATGGCACATGAATTGTGAAATAGATTTTTTGGTGAGGATGGCTTCCTACAAAGAAGGATATCTAAAAGGTGAGGTTTCAGGTATGTTATGGTGGGGGTGGGCTTCACTCTGAAGTATGACTCAACAGAGCAGTGAGATGGGTGCCCATTGTGTCATGATCGTGTGATCACCTACAACTTCTTCTAGGTAGGATGTTGTTTAAGAATGTATGTATTTTAAATTTTTGTGAGGTTTGGTAAGACTCAGAGAAAGAGAAAAAGACAGAAGTGCTTTTCTATGATTCGTTTGTCAACCATCAGCTGGGCATGACTTCTAGTTTATAGGTTGCCCTCAATTAATGTAAGCTAATACAATAAATCAAAATGGAATGCACTTATTTTTAAACCCAAATAAAAAATGTGAAATTGGATGATACAATAAGATGAAGAGGAAGAGGGATGCTCTTTCACTATAATGTAGAAAACATGAAGAAATGGTTCTTTTTAATTACACCAAAAGAAAAGTTTCCTTTAGAGCAAATAGAAAGAAGAGGTGGGTTACCAAAGAAGAAAATTAGTGTGTACGCTTTTCAGAAGGGAAACAAAGACACAATTTTTTCCTAGGAATGAATGAAATGCAAGGAACCCCGGATGGGTCCCAACGGGTGTGCCAAAATGTTTCACCTGATTCTTAGATTGTTTCTTTAAAGTGTTGACAAAATAGATAGGGTAATGAGCGTAGGAGGAATACCTGCTCAAATTTTGGTTGATGGGTTGTTGTGCACGTATGACTTCTAGATCCACATCTGATCGTGAGAGCTTCCTTTTGGCTAGGAGGAACTACCTGTAATGCAAAGCAAGACCACTAGAAGGAATTAAATAATATGGGCAGTGAACTGCCTAGTGTATGCTAGATCCGGGAAGTGTGATACTTCCTAAATGGCTGCCAGTCCACTGTTTTAAACAATTTAATGCTGTAAACAAAGTAAATCCTATTGTAATTTGAAATGATTTAGGTATCTCACTTAAAACACAATAAGAAATAGATCTAGTCTAACAGACTAAGCTAGAATAGAATCCGAAGGTCAAATGATTGTTTCTGGTTCTCTGCAGGTCTGACATAGGTCTTAGGTAGATCACAAGTGAATGAGGGTGAGATGAAATTTGGTGGGTAGGTCTCTTTTTATGACTGTATGATCAAATACAGAGACCTATGTCAGTTAGGGGTGACCGAAGATAGTTAGGTGTAACCGGTGCCAGTTACTGTGAGATCTGGAAATGTCAAAGAACAAGATTTAGGTCTCCTTTGTGATTGCACAAAGAACTTTGGTTGGTCGGGATGAGGTATTGGATGATTTGGGTAAGATTTGGTGAGGTTTTAGTGAGTATACAGAGGTGGAAATGTTGAAGGAGGTAAATAGGTGGATAGGTAAACAATAGATGATAAAATGGTGATGAAATGAGATAAACCAGGGAAATGTGATGTTATACTTACTTGGATTCCGGTCCTGAATGCCTGTGTGTGAGGGATGGAGGTGCTGATGAGAGATTGAAGGCTACAAGTGATCACCAATCCTAGGAAAGCTTCTGCATGGGCTGTATGTGCACTCGTCTTTGCTTGGTTAGATCAGGTCTTTGCTAGGATGGCTGTGTAGGAGAAAATGCTTGATCTCCTCCCTTGCATGCAGGTTTTTTTCTGGAATTCACTCTCTGAAGATGTGTTATCTCTATGAGATGTGTTCTTTCTCATCCACATTCTCTCAATGTTTTCCAACCTTGAGAATAAGGTTGTTTTGGGGTTAAAAGGGTAATCGATGGTGGTTCTGGCTTAACTGGCGACGGTTAGGGGTAACCGACGTCAGTCAAGGTGGGATTTCCTAAGTTTACTAAACTAGGGAGATCCTCTTGATTTCCTTGGATCTCGTGTCATTATCCCATGGATTAGAGTGGAATCTTCTTGTGAGCATGCGGGAATGTGGTTAGAGGGAATGTAGGCATTTATTTTTAGGGTTTGGGTAAGTCTTAGTTAGTTATGGAAACTTGCTAAGAATAGGTCTTAGGTTGAGTTGGCTTAGTTAGGTGTCTAAGTAAACTGTATGTGTGGATATTATTTAAATAATAAATATAGTGAGGATAATGAATTAATTTAATTAAATTAATTAAATTAATATTAGTGGGGTGAAGGGGGACATGGCTAGGTAAATGTAATAAAGGGTGCTTATTGTTCGAGGTACGAAAGGGGAGTGTGACCTAATTTTAGTGTCTACATGTTGATTTTCTTTATATGGTTGATGGGGATACCCCTTGTCTTGGCATGGTTTATGAGGCTATGAAACAATGTAAGGAATCCATTCATAAGGCATTTAATGATGTGGAGGTAGATTACAAAGAAATATGGGATGTCATTAATGTAAGATGGAAAATTATGCACACATCCTTGCATTCAATAAGTTGTTACCTGGAGCCTAGGCTCTTTCATATAGATAGAGAGAGTGATTTTGTAGTCATGGGTAGGATTTATGAAGCACTTGACAAGGTTTTTCCAGATCCTAAACTTGCAAGGATAATTAGGCACCAAACACAGGCATTTCAAGTAGAAAAAATGGTATTTTCAACACAAGGAGCCAAGAATGATAGGTCGCTCTTGAGGGATACACATGGTAGAAATATTATGGATCAAGTGCAAAAGAACTACAACTCTTTGCTCTTCAAATTTTGAGTCAAGGAACAAGTACATCAGTGTGTGAAAGGAATTAGAGTTGTTATGATCACATCCAATCAAAGAAAATAAACAAGTTATTATTAGGAAAGTTAGGAGATCTTGTTTATGTTCACAACATTTTGTAAATGTGCATGAAAATTATGGAAAAAGAATATTTTTCTTCAAAATCCCAACTTGTTGCAAAATGTCTTGGAGGATGCAGATGATCCTAGCTTCCCTTGTGATGAATCTAATGATGATGATAATGTTGATGAGCCAAGTTCTCTTGATGATATGATAATTTTTGATGTAGAAAGTAGCCTATAAGGCTATAGAGCATATTTTCTCTTTTATGATATATAACTTTTTGATGTAATAAGTAGGCTACAAGGCTATGGAGTACATTCACTCTTTGATGATATGTAACATTTTGATGTAACAAGTAGCCTCTAAGGCTATAATAAGGTTAGTATGATGTATAAAAAACTTAATATTACATGTTTAACATTGTGGTTTGACATAATTTCATACGGTTTTTTGTTGATCGAACTTAATGGTGATTTTTTTCCAAACTTTATCCATTAGGTGAACTGTTATTCATATTTTGCTCCCGTGCCAAATACTGGATCGGTCACGACCCCACATAAGAGGAACCTAAGAAAACACATTCAAATCCTGTAAATTGGTTGCAGAAGGACTCAACCATGGAGTGGCGGAGACCAAAAGATATTGATGGATCATGTGCAGAAGAAAACGACTCTATCGGGCCGTTTCCATGTCTTAAATTTGTTCTCTAAGTTACAGGTAGACTTAACTATGAGATAACATGGGTAGAAAAGAATGGGTAATGCCACAGAGGAAACAGAAACAAGGAGGGGAAGAAACAGTGAAGATATGAAGTCCTCGGGCTCAAAACGGTTCAGGAAAAATACCAAAAATGACTAAGTATGGAGGATACAGCGGAAGGAGCCACGTGTCCTAACGATGCTTCTCCAAAGGTGAATTCAAAAAGGGAAGCCCAAAATTGCGTCAAGCTTCCACACGTCCAAAACCCCAAATAAATTGTGGGGCATTGAAAAGTCTTCAACTAAAAAGGAAGTGCCAGGTGTCAGCTTGGCACAAAACCGGAAAGGAAGTCTAGGAAGGAGGCTCCAACTTGTGCTAGACCTCCACATAGCAAATGGTCAAGACAGAGTCGAAAGGCAGGCTTCAAAAATTGGCTAAGTATAAAAGTGTAAGCGAAGAATGCCAAGTGTCAGCGTGGTTCATCTCCAAGAGTTGGTCCCAGGGCAGAGACCCAAATGAGCATGAGCTTGCCACCTAGCCTAGAGTTTAAAAGTAAGAGGGACCGTTGAAAAGTCCATAGATCAATAGAGGCTGAAAAGTGTCAAATCGATGCTCCTCCAAAGGAAAACTTTGGGCTGGGTTTTCAAGAAAGCACGGTGCCTCCACGTGTTATATCAAAAGGGGCAGAATCAATTGAATAGTCAATACATGAGCCAGGCCGGTGGAGGCTTCCAAGTGTCTTAATGGCACCAATTCAAAGATTGAATAAAGAAAAGGTTTCCAAACGAGCACCAAAATGACGTGTGTCCCAGGGAAAATCAGGTCATTGGGGGGAAAAGTTGGTTCTTTGCCCTTTTTTTTTTCAAAAGGGGTAAAATTTGCAAAATGACCTGTAACTCCACCCAATGGAAAAAGTTAGTGTTTGAACCCGAGTCAAAGCCAAAGTGGGGAGTCAGAGGAAAAAGTGAAAAATTTCCTTTTGTTCAAAAGGCACAAAGACAAATATGGAAGCACATTCCCCACCCAACCAGAAGGAGCCACGTGTCTAGGCAGAGCTTCGGGGCTATGGGAGTTTTTTGAGTTTTGTGTTTTTTGTGCAATAGGGTAAAAAGATAAATTACGGACCCGTAAGCCTAATTTTTTCTCTAATCTAGCTGCCACATGTCCCATATCAAAAGGGGGACCCATTTTTCAAGTTGTTTTACTGCCCATCTGTATAGACCTGATACAAACTTCGAAGGGGCATATCTTTCGACTCGGGGCTTGAAATATTGCAAATCTAACACCATTGGAAAGATCTTGGCCTCGCCCACGCCATGGAGGTCTGAGACTTTATTTTTGAGGAGGATAGGTGAAGGAAAATGGAGGAAACATCTTCAGGATTTCAATGTAGGATCTTCTTGCCTCAACAACCAGATCAGATTTGATCTGTTTTGTCATTTCCTCTTCCTGTAAGGTGTCGAACCAAGGATTGATGTAGTAAAGACGAATCTAGGGGAAGATTTCATCAAAAGCATTAACAACACTGGTTGAGATTTGACCTACTTTTCCCACTTCTCTCTGATCGAATCTATAAATATGGGGGCAAGATTCATTGTAAAGAGTTGGAAATTCTTTGTTTTGTAGTCTCCATTCACGTTCTAGCAAAGGGAATTGTGGGGTTCAGGCCTTCCATTAAAATTATAATATGTTTTTTTCCTTTTGGCTATTTTGTAATGAACTGTACCAATCCACAGAGAAATAAAACACGTCTGTGATTGATCTTAAATCCTTTCTTGTCTCTTCTGCTTTCATTTGGTCTCCCATTACAGATCTGACTATCTATGCTTGTTTATGGTACACATTTTGTTGGTTTGTGTCTATTGGAAAAATAAGTGTTCATCATTCCTTTGGTGCATCATTTGGTATTGTAGTTATTTCTTGTTTCTTATACTCTTTTACCCCTGTCTCCTTGGCAATTTTTATATTATGTATAGAAATAGATCCTCTGTAAATCCTCACATGTGCACTTGAACAGAGGAATAAGGAACCAACCTTTAATCTAGAGAGATTTCCCATTTTTTGCAAGGTCCCACGCCTTGGGGAAAGTTCAATGTTATGCAATCACACCAGATTATTCTGCCCAAGAAAATCAGATCCATAACTCATTTGGGGTTGTTGTGATTTCTCACTAACACGAACTTGAACATGATTTTATCCTTGTTGAACTTGAACTCAAACTCAAACCCTGTGAAGTTTATAATGATAATTCATTATTTAATATCTAGGTTTTAAATATATTTCTAAATTTAAAATATAATTTATGGAAATTAATAATATTAATGTATTTTGTTTTCATAAATAGTTATAGTATTTTTAAAATTAAGTTAAAAGTTTGAATGCTGAATTGAATCTTCTCGACATTTCATTAACAATTAAAATACTATTTAGTTTTTTTATTTTTTTAATGGGATTTTAACAATTTAATTAGATTATTAAATTTTGGGGGGAAATTTACTTTTTATTTAAGTTAATTTATATTTACTTGTGTTTATTTGATTTTGAATTTTTGTTTTACGAACCTTTTTTTTCATTTAATTTTTAATTAGTTTTGATAAGGTCTCCATTTTTTTTATTTTATATATTTTGTATCATTATCACAAATATTTTACTAAACCTTTTCTTTTCTAAAACATGTAGGCTCATAACATAATTCAATGGCAGCCCCAAAATCGAAGTTGAGGGATGGAAACACATAACATGGGATGGTAGTGATAACAAATGTGACTTGAGTGATATTTTGTTTTGAGATTATAACAAGGGTAATGGACCTCCTACTTGGCATCTTTGCTAGTGCAAGAGGTGCTATTATTGCATGCCCAAATGTGACTCCAAAGATCAAATATGCATTAGAGAAATATCAATCCTCTTCATCCATTGAAAAGCATAAATTAGCACAAAAAGTAAAGAATTCAAGCATAAAAATCTAGGTTCAATACAAATTTTATGTCTTATACTTCAAACACGCTTGCCTCCAAAGGATGCAATTGAGATATTAGAGAGTAAAAATTTTAAAAACCTCTGGAAACCATTGGAGAAATAACATGTGGATGACGCATTGACTAATTTGTTTTATTCAAGTGAAGTTCCTGTTATATCAGAATCACAACACCCTATGGTTTACACAAGTGTGTGTGCTTGAGCTCATAGTGTGATTTGATAACATGGGTACTATCTCCAAGTTGTGGGACTTGCTACCTGAGATATATCTCCAGAGAAAGTTGGTTCTTGCTCCTAAACTACCCGCCACAATCTACTCTAATGAAGGAAAAACTATCTATCCTAATCTAACTTTCCAAGGAACTAAGGAGAGAGAGTACATGAAAAAAAGCCTACACTAAAGTGGTGATACACCAGAAAAGGAGAGTGTGAGAGTAGTCTCCCAATGTGTGAAAAGTAGTTCAGTAAAATGCAAACTAGAAGGGGTGATAATAGTTCTCCGCAATCTAGCAACTACATTCACAACAATATTCCATGCACACACAATGATGATGGATCCCTGCAACAACATGAGATAGACACAATATATATGCAAAGAGATTGAAAGGGCAAGAGGAATGTAAACAAACACAACAGGGGAAGATACATTCAAAAACTTGCATCTATTGCTTCATAAGTAGGCACAATTTAATCTATTACAAGATAAGAGCCTGTATCACCATGAAAGGATTCCATTATAAGGGCTTGTAGAACATTGACTTCACAAATCAATTTTGACAGATTTTTGCTACTTAAAACTATCTCCCCTTACAATGAGCATAACCCTCTAATTTATAGAAATTTTAGAAGAGAGAGAGAGGGAAAATAAAAATCCCAAAAATTTTCCTTCAACCACTTGCAAGATGTAGTAAATGGAGTGAAATGATGTTCTATTACTTGAAAAATTCCTCCCATACTATCCCATAACTTGCAGTAGTGAGAAATGTCATCCCATGCTTCATTGAATGTATCCCAACTACTAAATAAAATCTTTATTATTGACCTAGCCACGTTTTCTGAAAAATATCCATCAATTCCTCATCAAATTCCATATTTATTATTTTTTTTGTGTTGGGCTTAGAAGAACAATTCCAATGGTACTAATTTTATGCATTTTTGTTGAGAAATGCAAAAGTTATGGCCTCCTAAGTGTAGGAAGCTATTTTGGGTTTGCCAGGCATTTCTGTCATTTGACAGGACTAAGTATTTAATTGACTGGGGCTGAAGATGTTTCTTTACTTTTGTATGTCTGCCCTCATCAAAATTAAGAAATATAGTTTTTATGAGGTAGAGGACATCGTGCCCATTCTAAAAAGTCAAATTTTGTGAAAATCAGAGCTTGGGATCAAAAGTTATGGCCATTTGAAGTTCGGGAGTCAAACATTGATTTTTTCTTTGCATTGCGGGTATTTCAGAAAAATCAGGTTCTGGTGTCTCAGATGCCCCTTGTACAACTTGGGCCAGAAATCTCCACTTCATCTGCACCACTCTTGACCTGCCTGGCCCCTTATGTGACATTTTCACCTTTTCGTGCGTCCCGCACGTATCGATGTCCCAGCCGTCCCAGACACATTTCTCCATGCCACCCGTAATGCACTGACTTGTGGTAAAATAAGCTTTTCACATCCCGTGCATACCTATGTCCCAAATTTCCTATGGACCGCATGGGACTAAAAACTTCCACTTTTCCCGATTTCCTTTTCCTACAGGGATTTCAACAATGCATGTCCCGACTGTCCCAATGTCCCGTAGACCGCCTGGGATAAAAATATTTGCATTTACTATAATACATCGTCTCCTTATCATTTTAGCCCCATATTTGGATTAAAATAGGCCTATGACTCCATTTTTTCATATTTTTGCACATTTTTACTAACTCCTTGGATTTTTCTTGGACAAGGGAGTTAGAGGAGAGCCAAAGGGGACCCCCAAAACCTGATTTTTGGGCCTTGAACCAAATTCTACTGCTCAAGCATGGAGAAATTGTGTAAGTTATCAAAATTTACCTTGGGGGGTGAATTTTGGATAACGGTTCCATTTAATGTTGAAGGGATCCATATTTTAGGGTATTAATTTTCCTTTTAGCAAACGATTTCATAGTTGGGAGTTAGGTTTGAGTATTTATTGTCTATAACCAAATTTGAGCGGGATTTTGGGATCCAAGGATTCAATTTTCCCTCTCTTCTCTTCTCTCTTCTTCTTTACTACTACAAGTGTAATGGTAGTCATTGTAAAATGGTTCCTTTTGCTTGCATTCTTTAGCATTGTGCTCTTTTGGCGTTGGAGAATGTCATGTTCCTCAAAACATTATAATACAGCCAGTACCTCCCCCATGTTGTAAGTAGATTATGTACCTTTAAAATCAATGCACCATTTTTTAGCGTGGCTCTCTTTTTTCCCTTCAATGGTTGTGTGTTTTCCCTCCTTTCCTTCTATT
Source organism: Taxus chinensis (assembly GCA_019776745.2). Classification (NCBI taxonomy): domain Eukaryota; kingdom Viridiplantae; phylum Streptophyta; class Pinopsida; order Cupressales; family Taxaceae; genus Taxus; species Taxus chinensis. Next base: position 356,351,359 of record CM034154.1, read on the forward strand.
TCATCATGTTATGTTGTGTGTGGACTATATTTTAAAGTCCCTAGCTGTTGGTGTCACAAATAATCTAAGGGAGAGTGTCCCCCTTCTATTATGGTGCACCATCATGTCTATTTTAGTTATCTCTATCCCCATTTTCCTCTATGATTTTAGCTTAGAGGTTGGCACAAGAGTATATTAGGATAAGAAGTCGACTTTCTCTAGAGGTCTATCCCAAGAAGCCAAGATCCCTCACCTTGGGGTCATTCCCATTGTTGTTGTTGAGATTCCAACACTCATTTGGTGCTCTTAGGGCACACATTTTCAACAACAAACAAATATCTCTTTGTAATTAATTTTCTGTTTCCATGATCATTATGAGTTTTTCTTTTCTTTTTTATTGGAATTCCTCCATGTTCTAATTTCATATGATTTTACCACATAAAAAAACTACACTACCACATATCAATTACAGGATAATACATATCACATTACAACATAACATAATATGGGGATAGAAAATGTCTTATTCATATGAGTTTCTCAATACAAGGATAACCAGTTACTTGTCACCATTTCCCCAACGTACATCATTTTATTTATATGACAAGAAGACTGAATGTGTTTTCAATTAACACAACTGAACATACTAATGATTCATTACAAAACACCTCAGGCTAACAATGCAATCATTAACCACATGATACATTGGTTGCTAAAAGATGTAACTAGGCTAATAACCAAGACAATACTAGTGTGACGGTTTGCAATACCAATTCCACAACATTTTGGGAATGCTCCTGCTAGATCTTGCTACTAGGCTATATCTTCCAACAAATTTTTTCTGTGGCAAGTTACCACTTTTTAAAGTAGAATATGGGAAAGAAATGTATCACCAGTTTGTAAGGAAGGCTAGGAAAACCAAACTTTCAATCCTATTAACTTTCAATAATTCCATGCAAACTTATGTTTATTTAGCTGTATATTTAGAATTTCTAGATTTTGGGAAAAAATGCAAATACATCATACACAACCCTCTTGATTAACAACAACAGTTGTGCATTCTTACTACTCAAATCTTGAAATTTCTCTGTTGATTGCAGTGATCCTGAAGTACTAAACAACATGATATTATTATTTGTAATTAATACCATATTATAATGCCATACTGATCATGATATTTTAAAAAATCATTGTATGGTCATGATGTTTAGTACTATCTACCCTGCTAAAAGTGATTGAAGTAAAAAAAATGGGGAATTGTAGAAGCCCCCCCACTAATGAAGGGAAACATGTTAGGATAAAATTATATGGAGCCTCATAATCTAAGATGGATTGGTGTAGGGGACTTTTTGAGACATCACCATGGTAAACTCCTTAGTGTGATCACCCTTAACATTCAATCTGGTAATAACATTGTGGTTGAAGATTTGGTTTTGATCCATGAGCTCAGGCTTTCCTTGACAAAAAAATAAATTATCTTGAATGAAATGGCTCTTTCCCACTATTTACAAACTTTGATTTTTTTAGTGAACTCTTTTTCTAATATTGAGTATCGATAATATAATAAACAACAACATACAAGATTAATATTCAAAATCCTACTAATAACACCAAGACCCCATAGATTTATTTATTTCAATAAGCTAAAAATAGAATGCAATTGAAATCTGTTATTGCAATGCTCTAAATACTTATGAATATTGATGACAAGACAACTGGATATTGAATTAACACATATAAAATACCTAATTATGTAATGTGTAGAGTACAAACTAAGTTTATTGTAGACATATAGTAAAAAACACTCATTACATATTTGCATTGAACATATGATCATAAATACAACTGACAACATGGTACAAAAGTATTGTGGTTACAGTACAAACCATTGTAGCATAGTTTAAATCATTGTAGAAGTAGTATGAATCACTGTAGTAGCAATATGGATCACTATAACATTTGTATAGATCATTGTAGCAACACTACAAGAAACCAAAAAATAAAATACATTTCAATCTTTGACACAAATATGCTCCCTAGATTAAATCACCACAACTAGTATTAGAGGGTTTCCATCTTCCAATCCTGTACAAAAAAAGGTTTTCATCCTTGAACACTTATTTCACTAAATTGGGACATATTCCAGTGAATTGAGACTCCAATATTTCAAATATTGGAAGAAATCGATCTCTATTTTTGCGTATATTGGATTCAATTTTTGGCTATACTAGATTCCATTAGTAACAATATCAGATTCCATTAATAGCACTATTGGATTCCAATATTGTCAACATTGGACTTATTTGAGTTCTATTTTCTCTATTATTGGATTCCAATTTCTCTATAATTGGATTCCAATTTCCCTATTATTGGATTCTAATTTCCCTATTTCTGGATTCCAATAATGCTATTATTAGATTCCACTTTTTCCACATGAACTAGACAGCTACCCACTTACATAAGCCAAACATCCTCTAACTTACATAAGCTAAGCTACCACTAACTTATATAAGCCAAGCGACCGCTAACTTCAAGATAGTACATAAGTGATTGTTGTCATTTATGCCACATATCAATTTTAATACCATCATACATATATAACTATTCATGCATACCTTATTCAAATCATAAAAAATTGACGTTGAAAATCCCTTCCCTGAACTTCCTTGAATGGTGTTAAATTTGATGGTTGTTTAGACATTTTTCTTGATTTTAGACGTAACATACTTTCAAATATTTTATAGAACTCACACATGTGACTTGCAAGTTTAAAATGTGACCATCAATATTTATATACATTTATATAAATAATCTATTTTTATATATTAAGCATAGTTAAAAAATCTGGAAATGTCATTTATAAATTTGGTAAGTAGTGTATAAGTGCAAGTGATCACACTTACAAGTGTGATTGGTCGCATGTTTAAGTGCGAGACTCAAGTCACACATATCTCAAATCACACTTTAAGTGTGAGTATCGACTGATACTGCTAAGTATGAGTATCCACTTACACTCACACTTCTAAGTGCCATTCTCGACTCACACATCTAAGTACCGGTCTCGACTCGCACTTCTATGTGCAAGTATTGATTCGCACCGCTAAGTATGAGTCTTGATTCGCACAGCTAAGTGTGATAACTCACATGTCAAACAATTTTTGGGTAATGGTAATTTGTCAACTGCCCTTTAAAAATACAAAACAATGTTTATTTATACCAATTATTCTGTATAAATTTCATTATTTTTAATATATATTGATGTAGTTTTTTAAAATATATATCTAAATCTATACTAATAATAAACGGTTAAATATTAAATATGTAATTCACGTGTGACATTTATTACCAATATCTGTAAGTATTTGCAGTATTAATGATAACCATTTTGTAAGGAAAAATGCTAATTAATGTTGCATATGCCTCAACATTAATTTGCCATTAATTCGAGCTATATAAAATTCACCATTTAAAAGTACATGTGCCATTCAAAATATGTGTGTTATCTATTTTTACCCCCTAGTAAAATAGAAAACTTGGGAGGATGGGTTTGAGAACTGGGAATAATTCATGGAGCAATATGGAATGATACAACTGATATTTCAAGTTTGGGAAGCATTGCAAGTGATTCAGGGAAGTTTCAGAGGTCTTGGGGTCATCCATCAGAAGTAGACTTTCGGGCCTTAAGGAGTTTGCAGCATGAAAAAGGACCCGAGATTCAAATGAATATTTCAATAGTCGTGTCAGGAGTTATAAGTCTAATAAAGTTCTTATGGAATTCATTTTCCATGCCCTACATGGTGGAAAAGATGAGACATCTTGAAGCATCATACACTTCCCAAGGTAGTTCATTCTTCTGGCGCACAACCGGAAATCCAAAGAAATAAGGATCAATTTCGAGGTGATAAATTCAAAATTGGATCTTTATGCCTCCACCATTGGATTCAATGGGTTTTTTTCATGCGAAATCATATAAAATTTCACCCCAAAACTCATCCGGGAGCTCAAGATATCACCTTCGGAAGTTGGCCTCCCGGGGTTGGTCGGCTGGGTTGGACGATGCCTAGGTTGGTCGGGTGGGTTGGTTAGGTAGGTTCAGTTTTTTTCAATGTGTATGGATAGTTTTAGAACCCATCACACCCCTCACATTTGCACGACACATAATGATATAATAAGGTTGGATAGGTCATGAGGTTGGTCGGGTCACCAAGGATGGATGGTACAACAAGGTTAGACAGGTCAAAGGTTGGTCGGGTCACCAAGGTTGGTCGGGTCACATTTTTCGAGGCATAAAGATAGGTTGATCAGCCCAGAAGATGGATGACTATCAGGATGGTCAGGTAGCTCATGGTACGGACATAAATATATGGCCATCTAACCCCCTCGGGTTGGACAACCCACGATGTAGAGATGGCGACCAGGGTTGGTAAATGACTACATTAATGTACGGCCCACATATTTGGATGAAATCCAACCCCCTAGGGTTAGATGGTTGAAGTCAGGTGATGCAAGGTTGGGTGAGTCACTAGGTTGGTCGGCTCGTCAGTTCATTGGCTGCGAGGATGGAAAAGTTACAAGCCAGACGAGGGTAGGTGAATGAATGACATCCCAACAACCATAATTAATGAGGCATGGCACCCATGACCACTTGTGCAGGAAAAGTACCAAAATGAATGGTTACCCATACCTCTTTAATGCATCCTACTAGTTGGTGACTCAATTTTCCTATATATTGTAAAATTCACCTCATTTTGAGAGATTTTTCCAGAAGGCAAAGGAACTTTGTCAAAATTGTTCCAGAGCTATTGTGAGCTAAAGGCCTCAAATTTGGGCTTATTGTAAAAGATTTTGTCTTGTGCTTATGGTATGATGGATTGTGCATGTTTCTGAGCAATAAAATTCATGTTTTATGGCCATTTTTTCCCTAACTTGTATGAATTGCACCTTTTTCCTTCCATTATATCTATAAGTATATTGTGCATGTATCTATCTCTTTGTAGGGTCCATAGTTTGTTGTGCTTTATGAATATAGGGAATTGAATATTGTCTTGGACTGTGGCATTTCTACTAGCCCTCTCTTCCCTATTTTCCTCCCCATCTTTCACTCACTTGGATTGTCTCACCCTTTCTTGGTGCATCACCTTCACTTAGAGTAGTTTTATTTCATGCATATTTCTATCCATGTCTCCTTGGAAAGCATTAGAATAGGGTTAGTTTAGCTTGTCCATTCTCTATGCACTTTGGAGAAGTTGGCACTAGGTTAGAGGAAGAAGCCAGCTTTCTCCAGAGGATTATCCTACTTGCAAGGTCACACACTACAAGATAATCCCATGTTATGTAGGTTGCACTGGTTGCCTCATACACAAAATCACAAGCAATCAGGGGTGCTATAATTTTGACATAATAGTTTTGGCATGCCTGGTGGGAGAAGAAGTTAATATTTTCACTTTTATCAAGATTCGGTGTGTGTCTTGGTGAATTTCTAGCCTTTAGAGGCTTTGCAGTAACACATCTGATGACTCTGTCATTCAAATCCAGTGGTTCTTGCAGCCCAAGTTTATCAAGTTCATGAGAAGAGTGCAAACCCAGTCTAGAACAAGAGAAGAAGGTATCTTTGAATACTTGCAGTTATCTCCAGGAAGAGGAAGGAGAGGAAGAAGAGTACAAAGGTCTCCATCTCCACCAAACAGAACATTATCCACACCTCCACCTGGTAGACCCTTTCTTCAATTGACTAGGTTTCTCAGGCCACTCAGGATGGCTCACCTACAACCACCAAATCAGCCACCTCCAAACCCCTATGACAAATTTCAGTGGGAAGTCAGTCCACTTTCCCTTAATGCACAAAATCTGGTCCCGATAGCAGCATTAAAGAATATTCCATACTTCACTAGAGAAAATCACACAACTCCCATCGACCACATTCAAGACATTGCAAATGTCTGTGCCATACATGAGATTCCTGAGATGGATGTTGTAGTCAAGTTGTTGGCTTCTTATTTCAAAGGAAAAGCATTGCAATGGTTCAGAGGCTTGGGAGCAGGGTCAATTCAGAATTGGGATCAATTGTGCACAACCCTATGTGGCCAGTTTGGGGAGAGGGCTGACAACTTATCCCTTTTGGAGTAGATGACTATAATCAAAAGGGCACCAGCTGAGAAAATGAAAAACTTCAATTCCAGATTTCAAAGAACATGGGAAAGGATCCAATTGCGGTTAGACCAACAACTGAAGGTGTATTTCTTTATTTTCTTAAAGCTCTAAATTATAATATATCTATTATGATAGAATCTATGGGAGGAATAACCCTACCAGATGCCTATGTCATAGCCATTAGAGCTGAGAATTGCCTAATTCAACCCGCTAAACTTGCACCTAGGCCACATATGCCCCTCTATCCAGATATGGGGAATCCTAATCCTAATCAAACACCTACAATAGCCCCCATCCCTGCTCTAAGAAATCAGAGTTCAAATGAAGCCTCCACTTCTTCTAGTACTTCTAAGGAACTCTAGGAAGTCATGAAACAATTGAAGAATTTGGGGAATGAGTTGGTGACAATCAAAAGGTAGCAAAATCAGAGCTCCAGACCTTACCATCCTCAAGCTCAAACAAATAGGCCTCCATATCAGCCTAACAGGCCTCTTGCTCAGGAAACAAAGAAAAATCCAAACCAAGGGCAGTCTCAAACTGCCAGACCATTTCAGCCTTACAACCCTAATGTAGTTTCAACATCTAGGGCTTTGGTTCCAACTCAAAACAACATGGCTCAAGAATATGACTGGTGCTTCCCATGTAATCAACCTCATAACTAGTCGATGTGTTTCAATGGTGCTTTGAATCAAGATCTTATGGTGACAACAACAGGTGTGGAACAAGAGACAAGCCAAGAAGGAAATCAACAAGAGGCATCTCTGAATGAGACCACACTTGTCAATTGGTAGGCTGAAGATTTATGTGGTATAAATCAAGCCCCTTCTCAAAGTGTAGCAGCCAATACATGGTCTAAGAAGAGAAATATTGGAGAGGGACAATCATCCAATTCAAATGATCCACAACCCTCTATCACCCAACAAGGTATCGGTAACCAAAGAACAACTCCCAATGTGCAAGGTCAGCCCAAGCCACCTTCTAGACCAGCTCAAGTGTTGGTTGTAACAACCCATGTGCAAGAAAAAATTGTGCAAAGTAAGGGGCAACAGAGAGATATCTCATCTCCATTCAACATTATTGAGCAGATGAGGAAAATGAATGTAAACATCTCAATGTGGGAGTCATTAACTATCCCAGGAAAAAGAGACCTATTACAAGTTGCTATGGAAAATTGGTCAGCATTGAATCAATCATCCAAAGAGCAGGAGAAGGTACTCACCAATGCAACTTAGCATGGAGGAAATCAGGGAGGCCAACAAGGTAAAAATTTGAAGCCCCCACCATTCTATATCTCATTGATCATTGGAGATAAGTTGGTACATAATTACATGATTGATTCAGGAGCAAGTAGCTCTGTAATGCCAAAACAAATAGCCAATCAGTTGGGTCTTCAATATGAAGTCATTTCTAAAGGTGTGGTGCAATTGGATGGGACAACGGTAAAAATGGTTGGAGTAATCAAAGGATTGAGCCTTACATTGCATGCATGTCCCAATGTGACCATCTTGCAAGATGTATCAGTCATAGACTTGCCACCACTCTTTGCATTGTGTTTGTCAAGAGACTTCACCGCTAAAATTGGAGGCTATTTGTGTGCTGATTGGTCACACATGTTATTCAAACAAGGTATGGAGCTAAGGCTATGATCAGATCTGAGCCTATTGTGAACTTCCATATTGATCCTCATACACCTAGCCCAATCAATGCAAATTTCTCAGCTCTCGATCAGGAATATTATCCAAGCACTTATGAAACAGATACCAAATTTAGAAGCATTCTAGACTCAACCCTTGATGATTGGGCCAATAAGAGACATGCATTCGACCCTTACAAGGAAATGGAAGAAACTGAATTAGGGGTCTATTGTTTGCATGAAGAAAATTCACCACTTCCTAGTATCACCATGAAAGATGCTAAAGATGATAATGAGGTATGGGAACTATTCTTTGATGGCTCAAGGAGTAGGCAGGGTGTTGGAGGAGGAGCTATGCTTGTTTCACCACAAGGTACAAAATATTACTCAACTTTCCATTTTTCAGTTCACTTGCTCAAACAACACAACTGAGTATGAAGCCTTGATCCATGGATTGCATTGGGAAAGAAAGAGAGGTATTAAAAACTTGCAAGTGTTTGGGGATAGTGAGTTAATCATGAACCAAGTCAAAGGGAAACATGCTGCTAAGAATGATCTACTCAAAGCCTACAAGCATCAGGTATGGGATCAGATTGAAGACCTTGAAGCATTCAATATTCAAGCCATACCAAGAAAGAAGAATGAAGCTACAGACAGGCTTGTGGAAATTGGAGAAACATTTGATGTGGTGGACAATATTAAGAGAGATAAAGCACAACCACATATTCATGTCATTGTAAGGCTAGTTGTACCAGATAATAGCACAAGCTGGTAGGTTTTTGAGAATGATCAGCAGATCATTAATTTTTTATAGGAGGAGGTTGAGTTCTCAACTAAAAATCAAGGGAAATTGGAGCAACAGTATGAGGATCAAGTAGTACAGCTACGGAAAAACAAATTTCCAAAGGGTTTAGTGACTTTAGAGTCAATATTCAACCCAAATGATCAATTCCAGAAAGAGAAGGCCAACATTCAAGTCAAAAAGGAGGATTCTGAACCCATTTTGGTTGGAGAAGGTAAGACACTCCAAATAGGCAAGATGAGCAGCGAACAAGAAAAGTATGACCTTGTGCAACTTTTCCAGGAATTCCCAGATGTTTTTGCATGGAGCTATGAGGATTTGAAGGGTTTTAACCCAAAATTGGCACAACACACCATTGAGTTGCATCTGGAGGCTAAGCTCATCAGGAAAAAACAAAGGCCAATCAACCCTCATATAGAGCCTCTCATGAAGAAGGAGCTGAATAAGCTCATTGAGGCAAGTATCATTTTCCCGATCAAGCACTCAAGTTGGGTGGAAAATCTTGTGCCCGTTAGGAAAAGGAATGGGGAAATTAGGTTGTGCATGGATTTTCAGGATTTAAATAGGGCCTCCCTCAAGGATCACTATCCACTGCCCTCCATGGAGTAGATTCTGTAGGTAGTGGCTGGTTCAGAAAGATTCTCCCTCTTAGATGGATATTCGGGATATAATCAGATTATGGTGAAAGAGGAGGATCAGTTCAAAACAACCTTCACCACAAAATGGGGCACCTATGCATACAAGAAGATTCCATTCAGGCTATCAAATGTTGGAGCAACATTTCAATGAGCAATGGATATGGCATTTAAGGGATTGTTAAATAAAATAGTGCTTGTATATCTTGATGACATCACTGTATTTTCTAAAAATGTAGAAAGTCACCTCTTTCATCTCAGACAGGTCTTCCAAAGGTGCAGGAGGTTTGGAGTGTCCTTGAACCTGAAAAAGTGCATATTCATGGCACATGAAGGTAAAATTTTAGGCCATATTGTGTCGAAGGAAGGACTGACAATTGATCTAGAGAGGGTAGAAGCCATCTGTGCTCTACCATTGCCAAGTCATAAGAAGGCTCTCCAAAGCTTCTTGGGGAGGATAAAAAAAATTCAGAGGTTTGTACCAAATTTTTCCACTCTTGTGAAGCCATTAATGATGATGCTGAAAAAGAATTTGGATTTCAAATGGACAAGAAGGGAAAGGAGAGTTTTGAAGGTATCAAGCAGGCCATATCTCAAGCTCCAACTCTCATTAATATGGATTTCTCCAAAGGCTTATTTCTATATGCCTTCGGTGGTTTGGAAACCATCTCTGCAATCTTGGTGCAATAGAGTAAGGAAGGATTGGAGCAGCCTATTGCATTCTTCAGCCAAGGCCTTATGGACTATGAGGTAAGATATTCATTCATTGAGAAACATGTCCTTTCCGTGATCAGAAGTTTGAAGAAGTTCAGACATTTAGTGTCAAACAACAGAATTCATCTATTAGTTTCACACTCTGGTGTAAAATATTTTATTTTGAATAAGGACCTCAATGAAAAGAGAGTTGGTTGGATAACCAAGGTCATGGAGTATGATATTGATATAAATGTGACCAAATTAGTTAGGGGGAAAGGGTTGTGTGAGAAGCTAGCTTCTAACCAGCTTGATGAATCAAGAGAGGAGGAAGAAGTTGTTATGGTGTTGCAAGGTAATCAAGAACAAGTTACAGGTGGTATACCCATTCCTTATTGGACTCAGGATATCATATATTTTCTTCAAATAGGTCAAAGTCCTCAGGGATTGAGTAAATCCAAAAGGAGGTATTTCAGACTTTATTGCATCCCATATGTGCTTGTAGATAATATTTTGTTCAAAAAGGATGTGAATGGTGTCCTCCTAAGGTGCATCAAGATAGATCAGATAGAGAGGGTATTGCATGAGTTTCATGATGGAGAGGCAGGTGGTCATTTTCCCCCAAAAGCAACAACTATTAGAATCATGAGGGCTGGTTATTACTGGCCTAATATTTTCAATGATTGCTACTCATGGATCAAGAAATGCAAGAAGTGTGCCTTCTTCATAGGTAAAGAGAAGCTAACAGCTCTCCCACTCCATTCTATCTCATTTAATAATCCTTTCATGTAATGGGGGATAGATTTTATTGGGATGATCAATCCAAGTTCTAGCCTAGGTCACAAATGGATTCTTACAGCCACGGAACTACTTCACTAAGTGGACAAAAGCAATTGCACTTAAGGAAGCAAATGAAGCTAGCATTCTGGATTTCTATGAAGGTATTGCAACAAGGTTTGGTGTTCCTTCCACTATAATATCAGATAATGCCTTAGCTTTTCTTGGAGCAAAGATATCTAATTGGGTTGTTAGGAATGACATCTACTTGAGCACCTCTTCTAACTACTACCCCCAGGGTAATGGGCAAGCAAGTAGAGTCCATGAACAAGAACTTGCTGAGAATCATAAGAATAACCCTAGATGAGAATCAGAGGACTTGGCATACCAAATTGAAATCAGCCTTGTGGGCTGATAGAATCACTCCCAAGAAGTCAACTGGTTATTCCCCTTTCAAGTTGGTTTATGGAAGAGAAGCAAGGCTGCCAATATCCCTTGAATTACCAGCCTTGGAGCTTATCAAGTAGTTGGAGTTGTTTGAGTTTCTAGCTATGGAAGTTCAGGTATGCAGAGCTCATGGAGCTGGGAGAGCTAAGAAACTAGGCCATGAAAACAATGGAGAAAGACCAAGCTCAAATCAAGATGAGTTTTGACAGAAAGGCCAAAGATAGAAACTTCCAAGAGGGAGACTTAGTCCTTAAATGGGATATAGAAAGAGAAAAACTAGGAAGGCACTCTAAATTTGATGCAATATGGAGTGGCCCTTATATGATTTCAGGTTGCAAAGAAAACAATGCTTTCCAGCTATCAAGGTTGGATAGAGAAGAACTACATATTCCAGTCAATGGAATCTATCTCAAGCATTATTATTGAGTGAAATATCCTTCTTGTACATATTAGTTTAGGAGTTGTAATTCCTCCAAGTGCTTGTAGCACATTGCATTGTTTTAGTTTAGGTTGCTTTTGTAAGAAGTGCTTTCACACACTCTGCATATCCCACTTGGGGTGTGTATGATTTTCAGTTTTGTACATAGTGTGTGTTGTGGCGTGTTGTTGCTCTTACATGATCCATTCTTTGGAGGGGGCATGTTTTCATGGGAAAAATCAGGTTCTAAAAACAATAGTCCCAGCCTCTCTAAATCAGCTTGTGTTCCCATGACTTCTGTAGTGTTTATGCTTGTCAAGGAATCATCAATTGGTTTTATTTCATACTTGACAAGAAATCAGATTAAGGATAGTTTCAAGGGGGATTCAACCTTCGTCCTATAAATCAGATTTGCAAGAGAAAGAAGTTCTAGGTTCAAGCATCAGTGTTTTAATGGCTCAGGGGTAGAATTCATATTTTAGGATCACTTTGCAGGTGTACCAATACTGACTCCATGCCCAATGGATGCTTCAAGTAACTGGTCTCACATCTAGTAGGAAGATGTCCTTGAGAGGTCACCAATTGTTATCTATTTTTTACCCCTTGGTAAAATAGACAAATTGGGAGGATGGGTTTGAGCACTGGAAAATGATTCATGGAGCAATATAGAATGATACAACTGAGATTTCAAGTTTGGGAAGCATTACAAGTGATTTAGGGAAGTTTCGGAGGTCTTGGGGCCATCCATCAGAAGTAGGCTTTTGGGCCTTAAGGAGTTTGTAGCGTGAAAGAGGACCTGAGATTCAATGGAAGATTTTGATAGCCATGTCAGGAATTATAAGTCCAAAAAAGTTCTTATGGAATTCATTTTCCATGCCCTACATGGTGGAAAAGACAAGACATCTTGAAGCATCATACACTTCCCAAGGTAGTTCATTCTTCTGGGGCACAACTAAAAATCCTGAGAAATAAGGATCCATTTTGAGGTGATAAATTAAAAATTTGGATCTTTATACTACCACCATTGGATTCAATGGGTTGTTTCCATGTGAAATCATATAAAATTTCACCCCAAAACTCATCCGGGAGCTCAAGATATCACCTTCGGAAGTTGGCCTCCCGGGGTTGGTCGGTTGGGTTGGACGCCTGGGGGTTGGTCGAGATTGGGTTGGAACACCTTGGGGGTTGGGTGGGTTGGATGCCTTAGGTTGGTCAGGTAGGTTGGTCAGGTCACTTTTTTTTTATGTGTATGGATATTTTTAGATGCCCGTCACACCCCTCACATTTTCACGACACAAAGGATGGATGATATGACAAGGTTGGACGGGTCAAAGGTTGGACGGGTCACCAAGGATGGACGGTATGGAAAGGTTGGTTGTCAGGTCACCAAGGATGGTATGGCAAGGTTGGTACAAAAGGTTAGTCACCAAGGTTCAGTCCAAGGTTGGTTGGGTCACCAAGGTTTACAACAAGCTTGAGGCATACAAATAGGTTGGTCAGCCCAGTATATGGATGACCATTAAGATGGCCAACTAGTTCATGGTACAGAGAGAAATAGATGGCTGTCTGACCCCCATCAAGTTGGAGGACCCATGATGTAGAGATGACGACTAGGGTTGGTCGGTGACCACAGTAATGTATGGCCCACATAGTTGGACGACATGTCTAACCCCCCATGGTTGGACAATTGAAGTCAGGTGACATGAGGTTTGGTGAGTCACTAGGTTGGTCGGCTCATCAGTTCGTCAGCTATGAGGATGGATGAGTTACAAGCCAGACAAGGGTAGGTGAATGAATGACATCCCAACAACCAGAATTAATGAGGCATGGCACCCATAACCACCCGTGTAAGAAAAGTACCAAAATGAATGGTTATCCATACCTCTTTAATGCATCCTACCAGTTGGTGACTCAATTTTTCTATATATTGTAAACTTTTCCTCATTTTGAGGGAGATTTTTTCCAAAATGCAAAGGAACTCTGTCAAAATTGTTCCAGAGCTATTGTGAGCTAAAGGCCTCAAATTTGGGCTTATTGTAAAAGATTTTGTCTTGTGCTTATCGTATGATGGATTTTGCATGTTTGTGAGCAATTAAATTCATGTTTTGTGGATATTTTTGCCCTAGCTTGTACGAATTGCACATTTTTCCTTCCATTATATCTATAAGTATATTGTGCATCCATTATCTATCTCTTTACATAGGTTCCGTAGTTTTTTATGCTTTACGAATATAAGGAATTGAATATTTTCTTGGACTATGGAATTTCTACCAGCCATATCTTCCTCAGTTTCCTCCCCATCTTTCAATCACTTGGATTTTCGTGCATCACCTTCACTTATAGTAGTTTTATTTCATGCATCTTTCTATCCCTGTCTCCTTGGAAAACATTAGAATAGGGTTAGTTTAGCTTGCCATCTCTCTATCACTTTGGAGAAGTTGGCTCCTAGGTTATAGGAAGAAGATGAATTTCTCCGGAGGATTGTCCTACTTACAAGGTCCCACATAGTAGGATAATCCCATGTTATGCAGGTTGCATTGGTTGCCTCATGCAAAAAATCACAAGCAATCAGGGGTGTCATAATTTTGACATTATAGGTAGTTTTGTTTATCAAATAAATAATTTCGTAATATAGTGAACATTTGTTAGATCAGTGAAAGAGGACGAAATGGAGCACATCTTGATAGTGAAATGACGCAGATTAATATGTAATAACATGAGAGGAAGATTTTTAGAACTTATTATGTTAAGTCTTGAAAAAGAATCCTGGTATGGATGGTGGCTCAATTTGCACAGTTAAAAAGTGAAAATTGGAACCAATTTATGGACATGGTGGTGCATAGGAATAGAAGAGAAAATGTTTTTTTATAAAATTGATATTATTTTGTTGTCCGCAAATAGTCCTCTGCTGCACATACTCAGCAAAATTCAATGGCTATGACATCGTTGACATTGTCAATGAAAATATTTTAGAATATATTCATGTTAAGAGTGATTTACCATTTAATGTGTTGGTGATGGATTACAGTGACCTATTTGTGAAAAATATGGTAATGCAAGAGTGGGAGAATCAAATAGATTTTGGAGAACAAAAAATTGAATACAGATTTGTGAAAGGAAAATTCAAGGAACAAGGAAACTCTAAAATGTTGCTACTATGTAAGTAGCAACTATCCTTAAAACATTTCAAAAAATGTAAATTTTCTCTGTTTGTGTTGTGGTTATGTGGCTTTTCATCTTTTGCTGCGTATAGGATTTCTCTCTTCTATGCTTCAATTTCATATTTTTCCTTGAGGGCCTTTTTGTAAATGAATGTGGGTACTTTCAAAACCCCCATAATTACTCTTATAAAAAAATGGACATAGTTTTTGTATATTGAAATATGTTGTTGTGGTATAACATAACAGACTTTATGATGACAAAATCTTACTTTATTTTGTTAATTCCTTTCGATCGATAATATCAAATTACCATGGTGTCACATAAGCTAGTAGACATTAAGCTAAAAATAATATTCTTTGACTTGTTAAATGTTAGTGATCCATAAGCTCAAAATTTTATATTGTGAAAGTATTAGGTTACCTTAGCAGGCGCTAAGCTCAAAACATCTTACTTAGAATTTTGCCTCAATCCACCAATCAAAGTAAAAAAATTATATAAATTTTCAACTTTCTAATGTTTGTAATTTATTTAAATAAATTTTTAAACTATGAAAATTATTTATATTTTTCTTTATTTTCTAGATAGTATTGATTTCAAAAATATGAGGCCTTTTCACAACATTGATTTATTCTATTTAATAAAAATCATTATTCTATGAAAATAATTACACAACTACCACATCTCCCATCTGTGAGGCATGAACTTGCTGCTCTGTCTTGTTTAATTTAAAATGTTGTTAACAACATTAATATTAACAAGGTTTATTAAATATACATGAACATAATGATTGGATACTTTATATAGAGATTAAGGCACCTAGAAACCTTACACTAGAATGCATCATGAGCTTCACCAAGAGTGAACAAAAAAGAATCAGATGACAAAAATTGATAGAATTTTTTTATCCCAAACTACAGTCTAAGAGATCAATACAAGGAAAAATCTCAAAACATGGAGGGGAAAACATCCCAATTGATACAGTCCACAAACAGTCAAATAAAATCTCCAAGAGCCAACATACTAGTTAGTATTCAAATTTTTGTACTCCTACCATTGATGCTCTTCATGTCCTTTCATATGATCATCCTTATTGCTCATTATAGGGATGCCATCTTCAACCTGATCTTCCTAATTAGAACTAATGGAGGTGGAGATTATACCTAGGAAACTTTTTTTCCCTACTCCAACTTGACCACACACCCCTTTGCAACTCCAAAAACAAACTTTTGATATCTGCCATATCTGACACTTATAGTGTTTTGGGTGATGAAAATATTTCATAGAGGTGTCGATGCAATACATGGACAATGTTTCCCATATCTGTTCCAACTTCACCTAAGGCCTTCATAACCATTTCCACCTGACTCACCCTAAAAGAAATTTTATTAAAAGCCACATTCCAACCTAGATCCGCTCTCTCTTTCCCTTTAGATGACTCCCCTTTCATATTAATCAAAAAACTTGTAACCCCAATACCAATATTATCCCTTCCCCTAAGGCTGTCATACTCTTCTTTCTCCTCTAGTTTGTTCCTATGGTCTTCAAGAGTACAATTTTCATCTAAATCCCAGGATTCGGGCTCTAATACCTTTTCCACCATGAATTTACCATTATTACAAAGAAAAAGAATTAGTCCATGGTGTATTGGCGAATCAATATGTTGGGTATTCAAATTTGCACTTGGAATGAAACGCATAGAGTGAGGGTAAAAAAGAATAATTCCCTCCTCTTTGATGGGAGAGGTATGCCTAAACTTATTGAAAGCCAGAAACAAGATGGTGAGTTGATACAAATCTACAACTTTCATCAAGATGTAATGTATCCTGACATAAGGTGGAGGCAAATGCATTTTCTCCAAGGAAAAACACTAGCAAAAGAGAATGGAAGAATGAAGGGGATAAGATCTAGGCAGTAAGTAAAGCAATACTTTACGGGGAAAAGAGAGTCTGCAGATTTTGAGAACCCCTAATTACATCTGGATAAATGAATCTATAGAGAAGAATCATTCAGCCATTTTTATCTAGTTGCAGTTTCACATAGACTATCAAATCTTCTCATAACCTGCATTTCCATTCCACGGAACACAAAATTTCTTAGCTTCTATTTGATGCCCAACCAAGATTCATAAAATAGCAACAGAGGGATTAGACCCCATAATTTTTGAGATGAAATTCCTAAACCCCCCATTTTTCAGAATGGACCTCTTGTATTGATTTTTTGGTTCAGGGAATTACAGTCTTATGAGATCAATTCTCAGAATTCCCACCCCAACAATGGCTTCCAGTTGCCCATCAAGATAGCTTGCAAAAATTGAAGTTACAACTGACCAAAATCCATTGTAAGAGAAAAACGGTTAATGCAAATCTCGCCATATATCCTACACATGGGAAGTGTCCTGTTAACCATAAATCATCCAATTGCGAAGACATACCAACCATGGTAGAAAACCAATTTACGTGAATACATCAGTACATTTCATTTTATTGACCAGTTTCAATATGAACCATTGATTTGATATGTTAAAACATCTCACACACTTCAAACCGTACCACGTGGAAGGAGAAGATTGGAGTGGGTGTGGTAAGGGAATCCACACATTTATTACCATTTCTCAGTGATTTGAATAATGTTTTTGCACTTCGGAACAAACTCTTCCACATAACCCCACTCTACTTATTTTGTATCTTTAAGGACACATGACAAGATGTGATTGGAAATGGCGTCACATTGCTTAATTACGAGACATTTTGAGGTTATGATTTGCAAAAAAAATGCAAAATCTCATTCACCTCCACTGGAAACCGTAGACTGTAGATTCAGTGTGGACATGTGGCATGAGCTGATTGGAAATGGGTGCGTCGGCTCTTTCGTTGCTAAGTCATTTTATAAAGAGGCCTTTACTGTTTACAAGTAAAGGTGGGGAACATCGTTAGGTTTTATCCTCATTGTCCTCGCTGGGGTCACTCCCGATGCTATGTGGCTCTTTGATAGCATGTGGTTTTACCCCTTAGATTCACTGAAAATGGGTTGAATGGGGACTAGGACGACTCTACAGTTAACACTATTGCTAACACTTTTGGAAAAAGTGTTCAAAACCTTGCTATTGTCTGAGATGAACCTCATCATGTCTTGATCCTCCCTTTGGATATAGTGGCTAGCCTTTGATTGGCATTCTAGTCCTTAGGGGAGGGAGGTCTACAAACCAAATAAGTAATCCTCTGAAGAACTAAACCTATTTCTTAAAGGTAATGAGAATCTCACCTCCCATTTTTCTGGCTACCCTAGAATTTCTTTACCTAAACCATTTGACGAGGTGGCTCGCACCTTAATTAAATTCTTAACCTTGGAAGGCCACCAAAAATGTAAAATCTATAAGGATTACCAGGTCCCAATTTCTTTACCATTTTGGAAAGGGGAATGATTTTAATTTCCCCTATTTCTGATGAAGTGATTTTCATGAGTGCCTCCAATTCTTAGAAAGTTATAGATTTAAATAGGGCCTCTGTCCCTCTCCAGTAGGGTACTTTATTCTTGCACCAACTCAATTTTTTGAAGTTTTAGACATTGACAAAACTGGTGCTCTCAAGGTAGATTTGGGAGCTTATGCAGATAGGTATCTGAATCTAATCCCTATTGAAAATCATTCGATTGACGATGAAGATACTCTGGATGACATACACATAAGAGGAAAAGGGTGAAGGTGTTCATAGCCCACAATCTTCATGACCTGAAATCATATTAAGCATACCCTAAGCATGGTGAGTAAATATATTTCTATAATTTGCTTCAAGCAGTACAGGGTACCTCATAAGGTCCTAGGTAGATTGTATTCCAAATATGGAACGATACAGAATCCATCTATGGGTCAGGTCTAGCTCAATTAAAGGGTACAACCATTTCTTTTCCACAGAAGAAAGTCTCAATGATTTGGGCTTGCGTCTTAAGTGTGGTCTTTGTAACTCATCTTTAAGAGCTTCTGTCTCCAGTTCCTATCACATGTGCTATAATGATCCTGGTAAAACATGTGGGAGATTTCTATGATGCAGATCACCATGTTTCCATTGTTTCAGGGTGGTCAGATCCAGATCTCTAAATGCCAAGATGGGGGATCATAACCCTAGGGATATGGATGAGATTAAATTCCTAAACCTCCCATAGCTATTTCAGAATAGCGCCATCAAGTGAGGGGTTATCCTTCAGGGCTACTATAGCTTCAAACTTTGGGGCAACGGTTCTTGAATGATCACATCCCATGTTGTGGATAGTCGACCGAGATTGAAAATGGAAGGTGACCCTAGATGGTTTAGACCTATGATATCGTGAGTTGTTAAAATTAATACAAATCCCACCATATATGGGCTGCACGTGTTGAAGGTTCCTACTAACTCATAAGTACTTTGGATGGCAGTCCCAACGATGTTGAAAATATCTCTACTGACACATCAATACTTAATGTTGCTGTAATGATATTAATAACATTGGCTGATATCAGTCTCTCCTCTCACACACTATTAAATTTTACTACCTTTAGCCCCTAATTTGGCAATGTTAATATGCACATTTCACTTACCCTTCTCTCAGGGGTATGAATAATTACATTTATCGGGGGTAGGGTTCCTTTCAACAAATCCTTTCTACCAGTAATCATTTAAGGATATTTATTATGGTCCTATTAATAATTGTATCCTTTCTCACATTGTCAAGGGTTAAAATCTTGTTTTGAACAACTAACTAGAAAAATATGTTGACATTGGTGGGTAGATCCTTAATCATAATTTTCCTCTACAAATCCTTTGCAAGACAACATATGTTTGGAAAATGAATATGTTTGGTTGAATAACTGATATGTAAGGTGTTATACTTAAGCATTGTAGTCATTGATCTCCATAAACATATGTAAGAAAAGCATTTTTTGTGAAAACAATTGATCTAGGAAATTTAAAAGACATTCAAATTATTTTAGAAACATGTTAACTATTTTTCACTCTAACAAAAATAGATTATAAGTACAACATAAAAGGTATTTTATAGTAAGTAACAAATCTTTCGAATAAATACAATTTTCATCCTCCAATATTTACAATTCAATTCAAGTTAAGGCAGGAAGACTTCATCTTATTTTCCTTAGGGAGTTAATCCTTAGTCCAATTTTTCCTCCAGAAATCCTTTGCAAGACAACATATGTTTTGAAAATGAAAATGTTTGGTCCAATAACTGATATGTTAGGTGTTATATTTAAGCATTGTAGTCATTGATCTCCATCAATGCATGTAAGTAAAGCTCTTTTGTGAAAACAATTGATCTAGGATGTTTAAAATACATCAAACTATTTTAGAAACATGTTCAATATTTTTTCATTCAAATAAAAAAATATTATAAGTAGAAATAAAAGTCTTTTTGTAGTAATTAACAAATATTTCAATCCTTCCAATAAGAATAACTTTTCAAATTCATGATGCTAGTCTCACTTCTGTTTGAGTAGTAATAAATTTAAAAAACAAGTTATAAATTTCACTTCAATACCAAACTACTATACGTTTTTTTGTTATATCAATTCATTCCTTCAACTAGGTGGAAGTTCATTACGAGATTAAAACTGGAGATACTACTGGAAACTAAACTCAATATATATTTGTTTAGCTTGTTAAATGATAGTGATTCTTTAGCTTGAAATATTATATTCTTCAAATACATTTGGCCGCTAAGCTCAAACTAGGTTGATTTAATTTTTTAAATCCCAGTGACCTATAAAATCAAAATAATATCTCACTTTCCTTTGTCAAAACCTTGAAACTACACAGATCAAAATAGTAATTTGTGTCATAAGATAATAAATGCGAATTTCAAAATATCATTCACTAATTTGTTAATTGAAAGGGACCATTATGCTTGAAGTAATAGAAACAACGAACTGCTGACTATACCTACAACAAAACAATCTTGATTCAAGTTAATATATATACCCATACCAGTCTAAAGTCATGTAAGGGTTTAATATAAGAAAAAAATTTAGCATCCATGAGGCTAGTTAAAATATGAAAAAAAAAAAAATTTCTTATCATGTACCTGTAATTGTACATGTAAGAGAACAAAAACCCAATAAGCATATTATTCTTACCATGTACATGTAATTGTATCTACATTTAAATTTATCTTGGTTAGAACTAAACATGCTACCCTTCGTTGAAAAAATATGACCCCGATACGGAGAGGGCTTGTGGGGATGCATTTGTTTTTTGAGGACGAACACTGGTCCCCATCTCATTCTAGTGAAAACGTGTTTTGTGAAATCACCACACTAAATCTCGCAAACAAATGCCCATAACAAGTGATGTTGGTGCTCCTTGTAACATCTTTTTACTTACCCACTTCATTTCCATGTGTATAATGAACAACCTTGGAGAACCTAAATGTAAGAAATAGATGTATCAATAAAGAAATTATAATAAGATATTGCTTTATGATTTGTTTTCTGATAATGTATACATTATGAAATCCTATCTAACAATGTTCGTTATTTTACCTTGCTTCATTTTGTTTACAGATTCTTCCTTATAATATATATTAACTAAATACATCTAATATCGCTAACATTCAAACCTTAAACCTCCACTAAATGCAATAATTGTAAGAACATTAACTGATTAATGTTGTGGTTACCTGAACATTAACTAATATTATAGTAAAATTTGCTAGGTTATGTTGAGTCATAACCTCTTTTGGTGGCGACAAAAGGATACGACATTTGTGGGTTTTTTGGGCATTTACAACATTTAGAGATTGTATTTGTGTGATAGACGAGACCAATTAATGACTATTACTAATTAGGAAATATTTCAATTAGAAATATTGGAGACACGTGTTGAATAATGGAATGAAGGTGCTCGACATCTCTATTTAAGCATCATCTATATTGGGCTTTAGGAAATCAATGTCATAATAGCCCTGTTCACTATGGGTGGCACCATCAAACGCATTGAGTAGTCTTCTTGTGAAGAGGTCAAGGTTGACCCGGTAGTATGGAATATTTTTCATGATGGTGGTGATACGTTGTTTAAGAAAAGAGTGACTGGTCACTCTATTTGAGTGACCAACAATGTGTTGACAACTTGGAAAAAAGGAATAGTCAAAGTGGTCAAGATTTTTTTTATTTTGACAGAGTGCATTACGGTTGTGATGGGGATCCATGCGTAGGTAGACATTTCTTTTAATGCTAACTTTAGGTGGAGATGGATGAGTTCTTGTGTCCTGTTAAAAATCTAACAATGTATGACTCGAGCTATAAATGTGACTTACTTCCACAACCTTGGGATAGGGTTGCTGAGTAATTGAGGAGGTACTTCATGCTAGAGAAATGCTACAAAGTGATCTATGAACTTAATATTTTTCTTATTGCGCATCTTAGACATGATCAGAAGATAGAATTTATGGATTTTCTATTTCAATCGCTTGAGAGGTCCCTTAAACTAGCTAGAGAAGGAAAAGGTCCTTTCCTACACCAAGGTCATTTGTATTTTCTCTTTAAAATGATAGCTTCCCAAAAATAATCTCACACTTCCCCTCTAAGCCATACAAACAGCGTCATGTCTCCCATCCTCTTCCATAACCAACTCCCTCTTTCCATCGTCATTGCAATCACCTTCATCTCCCTTCCAACTCTGATTCGGACATCATTATAATTAGCCAAAGAGGTTTGGTGGTCTCCCCCCATTCTTTCACTCTTGGGTCTCCCTCATCTTCTTTGGTGGATCTTAACCCTTTGGACCCCTTAGAGCACTCTCTTAAGGTCTCTAAACCACTTTCGGAGCTGGCATCTATTTCCTCTCCACCTTTTTCCGACACTTCTCTGGATTCTCCTCTCATCTCCATAGACATTGTAATGGCTAACACTGACTCAACTCACTTGATCACGGAAGCATGTGTGGCTTCCCTCCCTCCTTTTTTCATGGAAGTTATCATGGATGAAAAAATTCTAGATGTGTTGTAGGATATCTCCTTGATTTACCTTGATTCTCCTTTATTAGAGAAAATGGGCTCCCCCATTGTAGCTTTAGAACATAAGGAGCATTTAGAGAAGATCTCTCTTGATCCACATGAGGCCATTGAAGATTATGTTACACTCAGTATCTATTATAAAAGAATGGAAAATTCACATGGACATGACATGGTTGAAATTAAATGAATACTTCTTGGAACACATTAATTTAGTGGACATGCTGGTTGAAGGAAGCCCTACTACTAATGCTAAGGATGAAGAAACTACTCTCATGAATATCCATAAAATGTAATTTGGCTTTTTCTGGTTTAGGAATTTTTGGTTTTTTGTTTTTTGTTTATACGAGATTGTTCTCTCCTTGTTTCACTATAATATTTGGCTGTGAGGTATTTTTTGTGCAAGTATGTAGGTCATTTGGGAAAATCCTCTTTTACTCTAATTCCAAATAGTTTTATGTTTTAGCATATTATAGTCATGGCTAAGCTCCTAATATGTTAATGAGTTTTCTTACATCATTAATATCGCTATGACCCAAATTTTATGTCTTAGTATAACCTAACAACTTCTCAGATGAGAGTATCCTAATTTATTTTGATAAAACCTAGTGACCACTAAGCTCCAAACATTTATGGTGTGCCATAACATACTGTTGTCTAATATCAAAATATAATTTTCTTACTAGTTAGGTGGTAGTGAAAACTAAACTTGAAATATTATATCATGGGTTTAACACCATAAAATTTATTAATATCTTCCTCTAATTTGCTAGATGCTGTAAAATATCTTAATTATGAATTATTAAAATCTAGTGATGAAATCGCCAAATAACATGTTGTGGCAAAACCTAGCGGCCATGAAGATCAAAATAATATATTGTTTAAGAAGTTAATGATTGCTAAGCTAAAACTATGTTGATTTAAATTCGCTATATCCCAGTCACCATTAAGATCCAAGAATTATGTTTTGGCATAACTCACCAGCATCCAAGATAATAATATCTTATTTCTTTTGTTTAAACCTAGTGAGCGTTAAGTACCAAATATTATGTTGTGTCATAATCTAGCGGAAGCTAAGCTCAAAATATCATTTAATAACATGTTAAATGATAGAAACCACTATGCTCAAAATAATATATTATGGAAGTACCTAGTCTCTGCTTCATTCAAAATAGGTTAATTTAATTTGTTTAATCCTATCGACCGTAACCTCCCTATATTATGTCATTGTATAACTAGCGTTAGCTAAGTTATAAATATCTTCCTGTAATTTGTTAACTACTGTAAAATATCGTAACTATGAATTATTGAACCCTAATGAGTTCAATCTCAAAATAATATGTTGTGGCAAAGGATAGTGACTGCTAAGCTCAAAGTATCTGAAACCACAAGTAGTATCCAATTATCACGTGGTAGTATAACAATGACATGGCGCTAGGGTTGTGTTATCTATTTTTACCCCCCTTGTAAAATAGAAAACTTGGGAGGATAGTTTTGAGCACTGGAAAATGATTCATGGAGCAATATGGAATGATACAACTGACATCTCAATTTTTGGAATAATTGCAATTGATTCAGGGAAGTTTCGGAGGTCTTGGGTCCATCCATCAGAAGCAGGCTTTTAGGCCTCAAGGAGTGTGTAGTGTGAAAGAGGACCTAAGATTCAATGAAATATTCTAGGATCCACATAAGGAATTATAATTCTAACCAAATTCCTATGGAATTAATTTTCCATTCCCTTCATGGTGGAAAAGACAATACATTTTGAATCATCATACACTTCCTGAGGTAGTTCATTCTTCTGGTGTACGACCATTAATCCCGAGAAAGAAGGAGATATTTATATGTGATAAATTCAAAATTTGATCTTTAGAACATAAATTTTAGATTCATTGGGTTGTTTTTATGTGAAATCATATAAAATTTCACCCCAAAACTCATCCGGGAGCTCAAGATATCGCCTTCGGAAGTTGGCCTCCTGGGGTTGGTCGGCTGGGTTGGTTAGTTGGGTTGGACACCTGGGTTGGTCAGGTAGGTTGGTCAGGTCAGAAATTTTGAGGCATATGGAAAATTTTAGACACCGTTTGAACCCCTCACATTTGAACAACACACATATTGGTCAGATCGCCAGGTTGGTTGTCTTAGCTGTCGTACGAACATCAAGTTGGATGGGTCACCAGGTTCGATGGGTATAAAGGTTGGTTGGCCCTATAGATGGATGACCATTAGGTTAGTTGGGTATCTCATTTTCCAGACAAAAATAGATTTCCATCTAACCCCCCTTGGGTTGGAGGACCCACTATGTAGAGATAACGACCGGGGTTCGTCGGCAACCATAGTAATGTACGACCCACATAGTTGGACGACGTCCAACCCCCCAAGGTTGGACGGTCAAAGCCATACGAAAGATTGATGGATGAGTCACATGGTTGGGTGGCTCATGAGTCCCAACAGAGGTGTAGGTAGTGAGTGAATGACAACTAAAAAATTGGAATTAATGCATTATGGCACCCATGTCTTTTCTGACAAAAGTATCCTCGGGAAGCAAAATTGTATGGGTGCCCATACCTCTTTAATGAGCGTGGGTGAAAATTGGCTATAAAATAACTTGAACCAATCATTTTTTGAAGGATAAATTTTTGGAGATGGGGAAACTCTTGCAAAATTTTCCTTTAACTTCATTTGAGCTGTAAGCCTTCTCTTGCACCTGGAAAACATATTTATGCCTCTGAGCATCATTGCAATGGTCTGTGCACCTTATAGAGAAGTAAAATCACATTTTGTGGTGTTTTTTCAACCCTTTCTCATGATTTGTTGTTTATTTGTGCCTCTCCATTTTTTTTTTTTTGGTGCATGTATTTCACATTTTCAAGTGTAAGATGTTGTGTTTCATGGAGTGCAGATGGAAGATGGAGTTTGGGTCTGTGACACTATTGTTATGATCTCGCCCAACTCTATTTTTATCTCTTCTTCCTCCCTCAGTAGAGTATCTCACCCCTTTTTCTGGTGTTATCACCCCCTTTTTAGTGTAGGATTTCCCTCTTCATGTTCTCTCTCTCTCTCTCTCTCTCTCTCTCTCTCTCTCTCTCTCTCGTTGGCATTATTAGGATAAGTTTAGTTAGGTGTCTTTTTTGCATTAGGAGTAATTTAGCATTAGGATTAGGTAGAGGAGCCAACCTTATTTAGAGGTCCATCTCATTTTTTCAAGTCCCACAACTTGAGAGGTGGACACATGTTAGAAAATTACACCAGATGCCCCATTCACACTCAGGCCATTCAGGGGGTGCTATAATTGTGTGTTAACAGGTTGAGCGTGGAAAACATATTGTCCAACTCTTCAGGCTAGTTTATCATTCATAAAGAGAATGATAAATTAGAAGAGCATCTAGCCAACCTTCAATATCACGTCCATGCCTTGATGTGGGGGATACAGGTGATTGCGCATGGTCTGGAAGTAGTTGCAAAAAATAAGGGTATAGAACTCCCTTCTTTCGTGAAAGTGAAAATGTGGGAATGTCATGTCAATTCGTCCTCCTCCTATGATTAGAGTAAAGGGTACACAGATGTCAAGATAATCAATGAGGTGGAGCCAAGAGGGCGAATGACCTAATCATTCATGGAAGCATTTGTCTTTGGTTTTTGATTAAGGGCTGGAATGGTTGTATGTGTAACAAAGTTTATCAATTTAGGAAGTACTTGTGGGTGAAGTGAAACTGATTATAGCTCTTCCCCATATTTCTGCATACATTTAGTAAGATAAGTTGCTTTTAATCATCATGGGAGTCCACTGCTAGAACACTTATCATGGAATGGTTCCTCATGTACTTTTTTTGAAGACTTATCATTGAAATATACTAGTTTAATATCTTAAAATCATAGAATGAATTCAAATAATTTATATATATCTTCTTTGCAATACATATAATGTTTACGATACATATGCTTGTGAATTTAATACCCAAATACTATATTGTGTGCATAACCTAGCGATCGCTAAGATCTTAATACCTCAATTTAGTTTCTAAATCATAACTACCGCTAGGTTCCAATGATTATGTGGTAGCATAATCTAGGGGGCACTAAGCTCAAAATATATTAATTTAAAATAACACATCATGTTTGCAATACATAACCTAGAGAATTGAATACCTAAATAATATGTTGTGGCATAACCTAGCAGCCGCTAAGCTCTTAATACCAGTATTCACTAAGATCATATTATTATGTTTTGGTATAGCATACCTACCCCTATGATTATAATATCTTACTTTATTTTACGGAAACCTAGATATTTCTAATATCCAAATATTATGTTGTGTCATAAGCTAACGAAAGTTAAGATCAAAATATAATTGGGTAACTGGATAGATTATAATGCCCACTAAGATCAAAATATAATTGGGTAATTGGATAGATTATAACACCCGCTAAGCTCAAAATATTATAGTGTGGAAGTACCTGGTGCCCGCTTATCTCAAAATATTTTAATTTAATTTGTTTAATCAAACAAACCATAATGTCTTAATGTTATACAACGTGGTATCCTTGATGAAGCTTAGCGGCCACTAAGCTATTCTTAGTAATGAACAAGGCGATCACTTGACCCAAAAAGAGTGTCTTGCCTAAAAATAACCAAGCGTATTTAACATGAGAGAAAAAACAAAGTGATCGCTTGACCCAAAAAAGTGTGTTTCCTATATCAAAATCCACCTATCCTTGAGTCCGAAAGGTAAATGAAGACTTCACCCAAATAATAATAATAGCCTAACAGTCGCTAGAGTAGCCAACATTTTTCATTTAGATCATATTCAAAATGTAGTTTATACAAACGGTAACATATAAATATGGAATTTATATAATAGTATACATATAGACTTGGACTCATTGTGCCCTAAAGACCACTAAGCTATACTTAAATGTAAATATATCAAGTTCATAATCAAGATGTGTACATTTATAATCATGTTTTTCATGAGTTACACAGCTATATGTCTAGAGTTTTATATTTCTTATGATATTTTGGTAGAATATTTTTACATTTAGGACAAGAAAAGAATTCTAGACTAGCGACCTAGAAGTTATACTACAAGTTTTTAAATACAACACGATCTACTCGTTGCATCGTAGTGACCACTAAGCTATTCCTAAAGGAAAATATATCATGTTCAAAATGAAATTGTTTCATAAATCTAAATTGTTAATCTTTGCGAATATAACAGTTGACAAAGAACAAAAGCAATCGCTAGGACCAAAAAATGCTCTGTTGCCTATATAACAACAACTGATCTGTGAGGTGCCAAGGAAAATGAATGCTTTTTCCAAATTAGAATTATATCCTAATGGACGCTAGGGTAGAAAAATTTTCCTATGGTAGATTTTATTCATAGAAAAGAAATCATAGTGAAAAGATACAAATGATAACAAATAAATCCGGAATTTATATAATGGATATATAAATATATGTGTAAAATCCTATATGTAATTCGAAATAGAATTGGGGTTTTGTCAATATGTTGTCAAAACAACCAATTATATCGTGGTAGCCTCAAAGCTATGTTAATTTTTGACATAGATTAGTGGGCTCAAAAGGAAGAATATATTAATTATAAAATTCATATTGATTAAAATTAGACTTAATAATATTATTGTATATATAATGTGTTTAACTTCCAATGTACATACCATAAAAATGATGAAGACATTACATTTGGTTAATTCTACATGGAAACACATATATAGTTTTAAATAATTATCATAAAATTGAATTATTAATATATTTTTATAGTTTTGAATTAATTTTTTAATGTCATATATTTTCCTAAAATATCTAAATGACAACCATGTAAAAAATGTAATATCTATTAATTAGAGAGGTTTGTTTCCATCATCTTGATGAACAACATTAAACTGTTTTTGGTTCTCCTGAGCAAAATAAAATTAAAAATAAGGTGACTGTGCAAGAATATATCATTACCCTAAAAAAATCACAGGGATGATAACTAAAAAATCAAAACAAAAAATAGCCAAAGAGAGACATATAATGGAAGAAATGGGAAAGCATTAAACAAAGATAAATACTAGAGTAGAAAAGTGGTTGAAATTGATTTCATTAACTCACAAAAAAGTGATTTTTCATGAAAGAACAAGGTAGTTTGGCATGGAGATCAAAAACAAAGGCTTGACTTTGGAGCATGATTCAGTAGGACAAAGCAGGGCTTGCGTGGATCATGATTGGACTACCGTGCGAAACACATGGACCAGGCGACTACATAAAAAATTATAGATCCCATGATAAAAAAGGTATAACTTTACTATAAATACCTGGTTTATTAATATTTGGAATGATTTCATGATTTATGTTGTCTGTGAAACCTACATCTACTATCTCATTTAAACAATCATTGTTATCAATTTCGCAACCTCTGTTGCTATCCTCCTTCGTGTGATTCCTTTGTGTTCATCCTCTCTATAATTATTTTGTGTGACTTTCTCTGCAAACAAGATTATAATCATATGTAAAAAAAAATGGATTTGAAAACTCATCCCTGCAATCAACGGTCTACGCGTATTTTTTTAATTTTGAAAACATTCTTTTTTGATTGATCAAAAAAACCAAAACCCTACTCAATATTTCTCTGAGGTATTTAATAATTTATTTATCACATTTCATGAAAGAAAATTCAAAAGGATAAAAAGAGCAGGATACAAAAATTTGAAATTTTTTGCTTTCCCCCTTTAAAAGTAAAAAGGTGGGCTATTAAAATTTCAAATATGTGAAAATGCGAGGGAATTCGTATTTCCCTATTTTTATTTCCCCATGGTTTAAAAATTAAAAACTAAACATTTTTCATTGTCTATAGCCTATAATAATATAAACATAATAACAAATATATTATATGACACATAAATGAACCAAGCATAGAAGATAATTATATTAAAATAAAAAACAGAAGAAATAAATCCTAAACATAGTTTTGAAGATTTTTAGAATAATATACACACATTTACGTTCCATTCTTTATCAAAATTGATTTCTACATTGTTATCTATAGTGGGAGAAAATTTAAAGTAATTATCCAATAAGAATGTGCCACATGGTAAGTTTGAACAAGCTATTAGGGATACATAATAAGGCTAGTGATCCAAGACTGTACAGTTAGAGTTACTATATAGATATTTTCAAAATAAGAAACGTATGAGCCTAGGGTCTGATATGCCATTACTGTCAATAAGAAAAGGAGTATAGCGGGTGCTAAGAATTTTTATTTGTTAAGAAACGATGTGAAATATGTCTTGAAAAACTATGTATCTTATAGAAACTACATACTAAGCCTAGTGATGCATAACTTACAGATAATGTTTAAAATGAGAAAAGGTAAAGGTAGGAGACTAGAAGCCACTAAAGCTAAACTATGATTTACTATTTTATGTCTACTTTTAAAACAAGAAAATTTTGAGCCTAGGGTTTGATATGTTGTTTCTGTCAATAAGTAAAGGATCTTAGTGGTCGATAAGCATTTTTTTTGTTGTAAACAAGATAAAATATGAGTTGAAAATTATGTATCTTATGTGAACTACATATTAAGGCTAGTGATCCAAAAATGTAAAGATAGTGTTTAGATGGATATGAGGTAAAGGCAGGAGCCTAGCAACTGCTAAGATATACCATTCATTTTAATAGGTTATGGTGTTCCACTCAATACATAAAAAAGCTTAGTGGTCACTAAGAATTTTCTCTGGTAATAATAGATGTGAATTATATGATACAAACAATAAGTCTTGTGATTAATACATAATAGATGAAAAAATAGTAGTGACCCAAAGCTATATACGTATGGTATTTATAGTGATTGGTAGTAGTAGTGGAAGCCTAGCGACCGTTGGACTAGATCATGATGTTTTATTTTATCACTGCTTTCAAATTATTAAATTGTTGAACCTATCTTCCATGGTGCACTTACTTTCGATAAGGAAAAAATGCTTAGCGTTCGATAAGAATTTTCTCCCACAAGATACAATGTGAATTATGTGTTTCTAACAATATACCTTAAAGATAATGTTTATATTGATAAGAGGTATATGCAGGATCCTATCAACCACTAAGATATACCAATCAATTCATTAGGTTATGGCATTCCACTCAATACATTCAAAAACTTAGCAGTCGCTAAGAATTTTCTCTCAAAAAAACATATGTAAATTATATATTACAAATAATAAGTCTTGTGATTACTACATAATAGATAAAAAAAATAGTAGCAACCCAAAGAGCTATATATGCATGGTATTTATAATGACTAGTAGTAATGGTGGGAGCCTAGCGACTGCTAAACTAGAGCATGATCTTTTATTTTATCGTTGTCTTCAAATTATTAAATTGTTGAACCTAGCATCCACTATCCCCTTACTTTTGATAAGGAAAAAATTATTAGCGTTCGCTAAGCAGTTTCTCCCATAAGATCCGATGTGAATTATGTGTTTCAAATAATATACCTTATGGG
The DNA here is from genome assembly GCA_019776745.2 of Taxus chinensis. Taxonomy (NCBI): domain Eukaryota; kingdom Viridiplantae; phylum Streptophyta; class Pinopsida; order Cupressales; family Taxaceae; genus Taxus; species Taxus chinensis. The sequence goes on from CM034154.1 coordinate 356,382,548, forward strand.
AACTATGTAAGGCTTGATCCCTTATGTACCTTAATCACTCTAACAGATAACAACATAAGAAAAAATAGGAAAAAAAATTACATACCATTAATATTGTACCTTAATCACTCTAAGAAATAGCAACATATATTACTTAAAAAAAGAAAACAAAAGAGAAAAACCCTAAATCCAATTATAAATAGAGACGTAGGGTTTTTCCTAGTCTTTCCTTTTAGTAAGAGGCCATGGAGTTGTAGAGGATTTGTGGAAGATGTACGGTTTGAAGGGTTGAGGAAAAATGCCACTAAATTTAGATCCATCTCAAGTTATGGAGGTGTTCGTCCGTGTGACAAGAGGAGAAGTTGGAGTGGCCTCTTCATCGGCCCCTAAAATTGGCCCTTTGGATATTTCACTGAAAAAATTGGTAAATACATTACAAAGGAGATTGTGAGAGATTGGAAGGGTTTGAGGGTTATCGTGAAGCTCATTGTACAAAATCACTAGGCCAAAGTTACAATTGTTCCCAGTGTAGATGCCTTGGTGATTAAATCCCTGAAGGAACTTGAATGTGACAAGAAAAAGATGAAAAACATTAAACATACTGAGAACATATCATTTGATGATGTTATTGAAATTACAAAGGTCACTGTACGTACCCAAAATTGTAAGGTACTGTAATGCCAGAATAGTGTAACAAGTGCCCCAATGATGATACAAATCTCCTCGCAAGGTGTTCGGGATCTGAAAAATCTCTCAAAGTATGTGTTAACATCCCGCATGCCCCACCTAGCCCCCACGCCCTTTGTTTTCCCCTTTTTTCCTTCTTTCCTTGGCCTTTTGATCTTTAGTGACGAAACCGCCGCCCTACAAGGCAGCGGTCTCGTGACCGCCGCCCTGATCAGGGTGGCGGTCCTACCCACATTTTCCAAAATGTTCTTTTGACGTGACTTGCATGAAATATCACGTTTCAACAGCTTTCCTTGCCGACTTGAGCATGTATTTATGTTTTTGGTCCCCTGGAATAGTGTTTTTCCTTTGTTTATTGTTTAGGAGTTCAGTTTGGTTTTGATCTTTGGGTGATTGAATTCCTATAAATGCATGGCTTGTGCTCAAACAAATGGCCTAATTTTTGAGACTAATCTTTGCTCTCATCTCCTCATTTTTAGTATTTTAGCTTGTTATCTTGTTTAGAAGCCATAGTTTCAATTCACTTGCATCTTTAGTTAGATTGCTCAGCTGCTGGTAAGCCACATACCCATCTTGTGCAGGCAGTGTTGTTATTTCACCCAATCTGGTATGGAGTTTGTCACTGAATTTCTCTTTGCATTAGATTTAAGCTATTATTTTTCTTAGAATACTTGTTTTAGTTCATTTGCGTGCTCATTAGCATTGTCCAGCTGTTGGTAAGCCACATATCTAGCTTGTGCAAACAGTGTTGTTGTTTTACCCAATCCATTGGAATAGAATAGCTTAGGAAGCCATTAAAGTTGTAGGTTTTGTTCTTCAAACAGGATAGTTTCAGGTTCTGGTCGCTTCATATTGCATGACTTGCAGTAAAATCCCGCTAGGAATCGCATAATCCAAGCTCTGTACTCTTGTGCTGTCCCTCTCCTACTCGCATTTTCAGTCTGCATTCTGAGCTGTCCTTGTCCCAATGTCTACTCCTGTCGATGCTAGTACTACACGCTTTTCTAGATCCACGTGAACACGAAAGAACGAGGAGATCACACTGAGGGGACAAGATCGCATACACCAACGGATTCGCCACTGTTCTGCGGAATCCAGGTTTTAACTCTCAAAGTTTTAGTTAGAATCATATCAAATAGAGTAGATAATTGCTTCATTTCAGTGAATTCCATTCTTGATATTGCCAGGGAAGCTGTGAGGATTGATAGTTTCTGAGAAACTGTGATTCACTCCTCACTTCTGAGGTAGGATCGAGAATCTTGTAGATAGATTAGACGACCTATTTTATTTAGAATAAATCTACAAATTGCACAGGCTGATAACTACACTCGGTTATTTTGTCTATTTTAAATTATTGTCTAGTTTTTATTTCTAGATACGCTTAAAATAGTTTGCTTTCCTTAAAATTCTTAAAAGATTTCTTAGAAGAATAGAAGTTATATACATGTTTTAGATTTATTCCACGTAGTTAGATTTTGCTTCGTTACAATTAGATTTACATTTTATTTTGTATGAAAATCACGAGACATCAGGAGCCCAGGGAATATATATTTGAGCCAATCGTGCCTCAACCAAATCTCGTCACAGCAATAGTTGACATAGACCAAAATCTCAGAATACAAGTATTCCGAACAACAACAGATTTACAACTGATCAATTCTCAGTTGAGAGGGTTAAACATAGAGGACGACCAAGCACACACGTTTTGGTCAAACCAACCAAATTACAGATTGCCCTAGGTAAACACTCACATGACTATAGAAGGGTTCGAAAGAGAACAAACCTTTGGTTATGATCCTTTGGTCCCACAGCCAGGTGTAGGAGACACTCTCACAGATATAGATACCAGTCTAAGGATCCAGGTTGCACGAACGCCTGTGAGATATTCTGAGAAAATCACACAGTTGTTGGTCCTAAACATAGAAGCTGAGAAAGCATACGATTACTGGATACTAGGGATTAGAACTTGATTTCGCGCATGACCATAACAGGACCGCAACATCCAAGAGTCCATGGTTGTGACCCACAGATCTCACAGCCCAATGAATCCATAAGTCAATCAGATATAGACACTGGCTTACGCACACTAGTATTCCAATCCGCTCCAATTCCACCCATCATCATCGAAAAATTGTCCTTACTAGATATAGCGGCTAACGAAGCTAGATAATTCTGGAGTAGGCTAGAGAATCGTCCATAGAGTCAATTTTTTTCACCATCCACCCTATGACCTTATCTGGAGACATACACAAAACTATCCTAGGTCATTTTCCACGTATTCCACAACCCATAGATCGAATCACGCCAGAGATCGATATTGACTGGAGCCTTCTAGCAGTCATCCTTGCCAATCGATCTATCACACCAGTATAAGTTAGAAGGGCCTTCTTTGCCTTAGATTCACAAATTCCACTAGTACGTGTCGAAGACATTAGACTGCCTAACTAGTTTGTTTGAATCCAACGCATATTCTACCCCCACTGGCTGTCTCGGCACAACCTCGAGAGGTCGGGTACGTGGAAGAGTCACTTGTAGATTCTCACGCTTGCCTGTCACTTTTTCAGCGTACAAAACTGGTGAACCTGACGTGAACAAAAGAAATTAGTGAAGCTAAAGTAAAACTTCCTACTTTCTCACCCGGAGTCATAGTATCACGTATCCTTTCAAAAATCACCTTCATTCCTTCCCATTATTTTGCGGGTATTCATATACCCCCTGAATATGTCGGGATTCGATGAATATGGCAGACCCCTCTTGGGTCTCGAGGCATACTACGCCCAATAGAATAGGCAATCATCACCGTCACTCTCAGTATGGGGTGATAACTATTCAACTAATCAGTTGTCAACAAGAAACAGATATAACTCGTCTTTTCAGACAGAGGAGTTAGATCAACCCCCTCGAACACAAAAAATAGAGCCTTTAGGCTCGAACAATATGACATTTACCGGAGAATCTAGTTCGTCTCCTCAAATGCTACTTAGACCACAAATCAGTAGACAGTCAGATCCATACCTGGTCTTAGATGATGGAAAATCAATACGTTATCCTAGGAGTGAACAATGCTCTCGGGGCATGTACCCGCCTATAGGGGGTCTACAAATACAACCCGAGATCTCTTTTCAAGAAAATACCTCTATGCCACTGCATATAGGAAATACTCTCAGAGAAACTTGGCAAGATAGCGACCAGTTCATGACAGGATATCACGTACCTATACAACACCAGGGTATACAACAAACGCCGCTCAGGCAAAGCACCATGACTTCACCAAATGAAGTCATTTCAACGTTAGTAGAAAAAGTGAGAGGGTTAGAACTTGCTCAAGCAAGTCAAAACTCTCCGTTCATACAAGCAGGAAGTTCCAATCCTCCATACCACTCTGGCCAAGTAGATCTCCTCACAGGTGTAGGCACGTTAGGTATGCCTCCTCACTATCCACAACAAATGCCAACAAGGCCTATCATCTCTAACACTATTCCTCCCGGTCTAGTATCAAGTAACTCATTACTAGACAATACCCCGTCATACTTAAACATGTACTCCAAATCACCACAAGGAGATATGTTTTCCTCTCCCGGCATATTTTCTCAAACACAGGGACCTCCTTATGCCCCTGCCAACGCATACACTGTGCCGTATCAACAACCCATCCCACCACCACTCCCTCAACAACCACCATCAATGGTTGAAAACTATGCGATAGGGACTTATTCAGAATATCTAAAGGAACCCTTAGACTTCACCATACGAAGCGTCATGCTTCCAAGACCTCTTCCTAATTTACCCAAGTTCAAGGGTGAGGGAGATCCAAATGAGCATATCAAGGCTTATGCTACAGCCATACGAGAATTACTCCCTTGGGATGGGGTTGTTGCTAAAATATTCCCCAAAACCTTGGAAGGCATTACTCTCGACTGGTATTATAGGATACCTGAAGCCTCCATCCATTCATTTAAATAGATCGTATCAGAATTCATTAAGGCATTCGACATGAAAAAATTGTTGAGAATAGGAATCAGGGAATTCTACACATCAAACAAGAACACAACGAATCTGTCGCCCATTTCATCCAAAGGTGGCGTACAGTCCTTTATTCCTCAGCAAGTGCTCCAAACATGGATCAGATGGAACTATGCTATTTATTCCTTCATTCTCTCAGCAAAGAGGTGAAAGAAAGAAGTCCAGAAGTTCCCACTAAGAACTTACGATGAAGTACTTGAGAGCGCTCTTCGAATAGATGAAGCAGCGATAGATAGTGGTCGTAAGACATATGGAACAAACGAGAGGTTAATCACCTCCACTCAGAACACTACAGCTATCACAAATATCAATCAAGGACCCAAAATCCTTAACACAAATCATGGGGTAACAACGCATGGAGTAACCGACCAACCCAAAAGGGTAAATGTTGTTAATACTCTATCACAAACAAACAACCAACGAAACAACAACTTTACCCCGACGATCAATACAGTGGATTTTAATCATCCACAACAACAACAACAACGGCGAAATCCCATACAAGGGCCAAGCCAAAACTCATTTGGTTATCAAAACTAAAGTCAAAACCAGAAACAACAAATGCAAAATTTTAATCCTAATAGGCAACAGTTTGATCAGAATTTTAGGCCACAATACACACCGAACCAACAAAACAGGAATTACAACCCCAATTCTTATTGTGGTTTCCACAAAATTCGGGGTCACGATACTAGAACGTGTCGTGACTACAATAAATTTATGCAACGTTTTCCAGAAGAACAAAGACAGTTCTTCACAGATTTGTTTTTGGCAGATCCCGTCTCATCATCACCAAATATGCTCGCAGGGGCAGTTTCCCCTTAGAATGCTCCCCTCAAGATCTTTAACGATCCACTCCCAAATAATGATAGCAATAGGCTGAATCGAACTGGAACAAACAAAAGTGCAATGACAGGAAACAATGATCACGAAGCCTCGACTTCATTAAATCCATCAGTTGCACCATAGTTAGGAAGTCAACCGAGACCCAAGATAGTCAGTTTGGTAGAATTAGATGCTGAACTACCTATCGAAGCTATAACAAGAACGCGAGAATATTTCTCTCAACCGAGCTCAAGTCATCTGCCAGAAATAGATAAGCAAATAGTAGAAAAACCCGTAGGTGCTTATGATTTAATTAATGACCTAACAAAGACCTTCTCGCACATCTCATTTTTAGATTTACTAAAGAACTCTCTTCCTCATAGAGCTGCTCTTTTAGAAGCATTAGGTCTAGGTCATCTAATTAACATCACTCCACCTCCTGAAACACAAGTAAATCACGTAGATTTTGATATCCACCCTCCGGGGCAGCCGGACAAGGATGTCAAATTCATATTCGAAATAAGTAAAATGCCCACAGATGCTGAGATCGCACGCCGAGGTGATCCAACCTTACACTTACAAGTATGGGTTTATAATAACTATGTAAAACGGGCAATGGTTGACGATGGGGCCGCAGTTAACATAGTCCCTTTCTCTTTCCTCCAAAAACTTGGATATGGGGAAACAAACTGTTCCACTACTTGAAATACATTAAGAGGCTATGATAGCCTTAAAGCCACTTCGATAGGAACTATAATACTGCCAGTCACCTTAGGGCCCAAAAAAATCCTGACTGAGTTTTATATTATAGATCGGGAAACTAATTATAATATGATACTCGGCCAACCATGGATACACCAAATGAAGGCAATCCCTTCTACTTTATTTCAAGAAGTAAGATTCTTGCATCTAGGAAAGGTATTTGTAGCCAAAGGTGATCCAAAACCTTTCGATTTGCACCTAGCTGATTTAAAGAAAAGACCAGGGGTGCACTCAGAATTTGAACTTCCAACAAACCAACTTAATAAACCCACTGACCCAAAACTAGAGGAAAAGTTGGTACCTACGACGGATCTTGAAACTATCAACATAGCCAAAACAATTCCAACCCCCAAAGATAAAACTAAAGAAATAGTATCATTAGGGACTACTGCGAAAATCGTTGAGTTGATAGAACAAGATTCACCAATGTTCTTACCATTTGATTCAGTAGGCATAGGATATTCCCTAGGTGTTGGTTCCCTTCCAGCAGAGGACCTCTGTATGGTAGAAGTAGAGTGCGCAAACGCAGCAAATGCCCCAACATCTATACTCCCGACTAAGTATTGGACTCTCCATTTCGATGGAGCTAAATGCTGTTATGGATCGGGGGTAAGTATAATTCTTACTTCACCCGAGGAGAAAGTCCTCCCATTCACTTTTAAGTTAAACTTTGAATGCACAAACAACAGCGCTGAGTACGAAGCCCTCCTCCTTGGCCTCACTTTAGCCAAGAGAATTGGTGTTGATAACATCAGAGTCTTAGGAGACTCGCAATTAGTGGCAAATCAAGTTTCTGAAGTATATGAAACCAAATCCGAACACTTGCAGCTTTACAAAGAAGCCGTATTAAATTTAAGCAAGGCATTTAACTTCATATCCATTGAAGCAATCCCGCGAGAGAAAAATCTTCTCGCCGATTCAATAGCAACTTCAGCATCACGTTTTACTCCAAGTAATGAGTTAGAAGATACCCAGTTCACGATGTCCATTCGTGATGAGCCATTGATAAAAATAATGACAAATCCCCTTTCACCCCAGACCACGTCGATAATAATATGGCCACTTTGGAATACTTAAACGCCTATGCGGCATTACATCTCTCCTATCATATGCTAGATTTATCTTTAATTCCACATTCGTCTTCCTATTTTGGGAATCCCATGATGGATTTCCCCTCACAAATGGAACCTGGCATATACGCAGTAGACAATGGGGAGGGTTTGGATTTACCTCGAGCACCACCTGAATTCGAAGAGGGTAACGCCTCTTTGATCGAAGAAACAATCAATGTCAACATCGGGACAGAAGATGAACCGAGAATATTGAAATTAGGATCATCCTTAACCCCAAAAGAAGTGGAAATACATACTCAGATTCTCAAAGAACATCAGAAGGTGTTTGCATTTAATTATAAGGAGATGACAGGAGTCGCACCCGACATTATGGTGCACAACCTCGTCACTAAATCAGATGCAAAGCCAATTAAACAAAAATCAAGACCCATGAAGCCCAAAGTAGCTCTCATGGTAGAAGAGGAGGTAATAAAACTCCTCCAGGTAGGATTCATCAAACCAGTCGACTACTCCCAATGGGTATATAATATCGTCCCCGTTCTCAAGAAGAATGGGAAGATACGCATCTGCATAGATTTCTAAGATATCAACAAAGCATGTCCTAAGGATGACTTCCCATTACCATCCATAGATGTTATTGTTGATGCAACGGCTGGTTTTGAACTTTTGTCTCTCATGGATGGATTCTCGGGATACAATCAAATCAGAATATCTGAGCAAGATCAAGCTAAAACCATGTTTATAACTCCTTGGGGAACCTATTGCTACGCTGTTATGCCATTCGGTCTCAAAAACGCCGGTGCTACGTACCAGCGGGCCATGACATACATATTTCACGATCTAATTCATAAAATCATGGAATCTTACGTAGATGACTTATTGGCTAAGGCCAAGAAGCGTTGTGACCATCCCGAAGTACTCCGCATCATTCTTTCACGTCTAATAGAATACGGAGTCACATTAAACCCAGAGAAATGCATCTTTGGTGTAACAGGAGGGAAGCTCCTAGGCTATATCATATCGTCACGAGGGATAGATGTTGACCCAACCAAAATTTGGGCTGTCCTCGAAATGGTTCCACCTTCAGATGAATCTGGAATCAGATCATTTCTCAGAAAGCTGGGCGCAATCTGGAGATTTATCCCGGACTTAAGCTTCGCCGTTCATCCAATCAACAATTTACTCAAGAAGGACTATAGCATTGATTGGACTGAAGACTGTAATGAAGCCTTTGAAGCAGTTAAGCATTTTCTATTATCACCACCTACGCTAATGCCACCTAAGCTAGATCGCCCGTTAATTCTATATTCACGAGCTACCAATGTCTCGCTGGCCTATATGTTGGCCCAAGAAGATGATAATAAGAGAGAACGCGTAATTTATTTCATCAGCCGAACGCTGCTCGACTATGAAACACGCTATACACAGGCAGAACGAGAATGTCTCGCCATAGTCTTTGCTACTAAACGCCTAAGACATTATATGCTGAATCAAGAAACGAAGGTCATGGTAAAAACAGACCATCTACGGACTTTCCTCACACAAGGGTCATTGTCTAAAAAGGCTGGACGTTTTATAACCTTAATGGGAGAATTCAAATTAACATTTGTAAATCAGAAGTCAGTTAAAGGGCAAATCATTGCGGATTGGTTAGCTGACAACCCATTAGATGGAGGTGATCTAGTAGATTTAGACTTTCCAGATGAGTGCGTATACTACATTGAAACCCGACCCGCTATCTCTAAGTGTCCCTGGTACGCTGACATCATTAACTATATCATGGACCATACGTATCCAGAAGGAGCTACACCACAACAAAGAAGACGGTTATGCATAATTGTAGCTAAATACGTCATTATAGAGTAGGTTCTCTATCGAAAGGCGTTCGATGGAATGCTCCTAAGGTGTGTCGACACAGAGGAATCCAAGAAGATTCTCCATGAATCTCACAGCGGTATATGTGGAGGCCACTTCGGTGGCCATGCCACCGCTCGAAAAATACATCGAATGGGCTATTTCTGGCCCACTCTAGAACATGACGCGATAGAGTTTGCACGCAGGTGTCATAAGTGCCAAGAATTCTCCCATGAGATCCACATGCCAGCACAAGCTCTACAACCAATCGCAACTCCATGGCCCTTTTCTACATGGGGTCTAGAATTAATAGGGAAATTCTCTCCCTCATCCACAGACGGCCATAATTTTATAATCACGGCCACTGAATATTTTACCAAATGGGTGGAGGCCATGCCTCTTACTACTGTACCTGGTTCTGTGATCGCCAAGTTCATTTTGAACCAAATCATTTACAGGTACGGTATCCCGCAAATCATTATCTCTGATAATGGAACTTCTTTTAAAAATGAAGAAGTTCACGAACTATGCAGTAAATTTAAGATAAGCCATCATACGGCTTCCTTGTATTATCCCCAAGCCAACGGACAGGCTGAAGCGACAAACAAGACACTGAAAGCCATTCTCCTTAAAACGGTGAAAGAAAACAAACGAGATTGGCATTTGAAGTTATATCCGGCCTTGTGGGCCCACCGAACCTCAATAAGAACACCAACGGGAGCAACTCCTTTCTCGCTAGTATTTGGGGCAGAAGCAGTTCTCCCACTTGAGGTCGAAATACCCAGTCTCCGCATTTCATTACAAGGGATTCTGGATGAAGATGCTTACAGAGAAGCACATCTTTCACAACTAGAAAGCCTAGACAAAACTAGGTTAGATGCTGAGCAGCGGCATAGAGCTTATGCTGACCGAATGTGCCGGCAGTATAACAAGAAGGTCTATGAACGCGATATATACGAAGGTGATCTAGTTCTAAGACTAGACAACCGGATCGACAAGAAGACAGGTGAAGGAAGGAAATTCTGGCCCAAATGGTTGGGCCCATACCGAGTCATGAAGGACTACGGAAATGGTGCTTACCTCTTATGTACACTAGAAGGTGAGGAATTTGGCGAAACAGTCAATTCCCTGCACCTCAAGCGATTCTACGCATAAGCAACTAGCACTACTTGTATAATTATCTACATTGCATCTTCATATAGATTTAGATCATTTTGTCCACTTGTTTCTTACATAAATTGTGATCAAGGAATCTATTCTCAAAGCAATTCATTACAAACTCATGATGTTGTTGGCATTAAGCTCTTTAATCATACCTCTCCATCTTCATATATCATCGAATCATCTCGGAATCTTTTATCAAATAAAGTCAAACATGACAAAGTCTTAACGGTAACCATACCAAGATCTGCAAGTTTGTTCTCACTTTGATTTCTTCTTAGGATAGGTGTCTTGCCTATGGTCTGTTCTAGAAGCTTCATGGTGTCACATCTATCCCATATATACATCTCTTTGGAAATAAGCATATACTGACATTTTACTCAAATAAGCAAGTCAAAAAGTGATTAAACAGAAAATTTTATTTTTACACATTTCCTTGCCCCACCAACCTTCGGTGATGAGCTTGCGTCTCTTACTAGTGACGTAGGGTTGGGAAAGGATGGAAATGCCCTTACTCGCCTATGCCTTGCCCACGGTGATAAACCCACGCTTCTTACTAGTAGCATGGGGCAAAGTATAGGGGGTCCTCTTGACACAGCAAACGTTAAAAGGTCATAAACAAACAATTCAAACTTTGAGTCAAAAATGAATGAATCAGATGTTCAAAATTCCAAGAGAGTTAAAATCCTAAAAACCCAGATCTTGTCTACTATGTGGCCATCTACGGGTCTAAGTCTAGATAAACCGCAAAGCAAGTGCATTCTAAACTATGAAGTCATTCGGGGTAGAGTAAGCTTGTAGCTTCCAATTTGGTTCCACCAAAGCTTTGTCTGTCTTTCGTCACTATCATTTCACCACATTTCATAACTTGCGCCCTTCTTGGCTCTTGGTGATGAGCCCTCGCATCTTACTAGTTGCGTGGAGTTGGGAGTGGGGCAAGTTAATCTGGTCATCATACTGGTTATATTCATCACTTTGCAAAACAAGCATGAGGTATCCAAATTGCTCACAGAAGCTAGGATTTGAAATCACAATATATCTGCAATATCATGTATCAGCATCACGAAACACAAAAAGAAAGTAAACATTTACATCATTTGTTCTCCATTGCATACATTCTAGAAAGCATATAAACATACATCGTAGTATACACAAGGAAACTGGAAATAGAAAGGAAAACATGAGTGACAAGCGTTTGATCCAAAGACGAATGCATATATATAAATAATCAATGTTTATATACAATGCCATCATGCTCTAAGCATGGTCAAAACGCTCAAAGAGCCCGTAATATACAAAGAATATATAAATACAAAATACACAAGGGCCAAAAGGCCTCTCAACCCCTACGTGACCCCTCCGAAGGTGCATGCCCTCGCCTAGGACTCCGGCTACGCTGGCGCTCTGAATGTACGGAGGGCTCAGGGTCCCGAGGGGTAGCCGCGGTCTCACCATGAGAATGGCTCCTCATAAGGTGCTCAGCCGTCCTGTAGCCCGCTAACTCTGTGCGGAGGGTCGACACCATCCTGGCCACGTGCCAAATGGGAGCGAAGACATCGGTATGCCTACCAGCTGCTGAGGGCTCCCCGGCATCTACGGATAGCTCCGCGCGGGTCCTATCCATGGGGATCATCAGGGAATCGGTACATACCCTGCGGATCAGATCCCGCCACTCATCAACAGTCTCTGCAAACAAAGAAGAAAAACGAATTAGAAACCAAGCAAGAGGCTAAAAGATACAAGATAAAAACATAAGGAGAGATAGCAATTAAAACAAATCCTAAATTAAATAAACATTAAAAGGGAGAAGGGTAACTTACTCGGATCCCCGGGCCTCCAAGATGGGTCGCTGGGACCGGCACCTGCCACAGATGCCGCTGCTGACTGAGGAACTGCTCTCGTGGTAGGGGGAACATGTCACCCTGTAACTGACTCATCCTCTCTGCCATGGCCCTGAGAGAGTGGCTCCTCTGAAACTAGAGTGTCCTTCTCTGCGCTCTGCTCAGCCCTCTCTGCCTGCATAATATCCTGAGTGTCATGCCACTCAGGATCGCTGTCCTCGGTCTCCTCCTCTGTCCCTCCCTCTGTGAGCTCCTCAGAGTCAGAGTCAATATCTATAGGGTCATCGCTGCTATGAGCAGGACCCGCAGCAATCTGAAGCAAAGGTGCCCGAGGCGCACTGGCTCTCCCTCTAGCGCGAACTATCCTCCTGGCTGCAATAGGAATGCCAGGAGTGATCACTGTCCAACCACGGCCTCTAGGCCCCCCTCTGGCCTCGCGAACTGATCTGTAAACTGGCGCCACTGGGGAAGCATGCCCAAATACGGTAGGCCAAACTGCTGAGGAACTCTGCCAAAAGGATGCACCTCCACTCGTCCCACTCGATCAATGAGCTGCCCTGTGGTCGAGCAAGAGATCAGGGTAAGAGTCTCCTCTCCCCATATGCCGGCCATAAGCCGGTACGGTGTCACCTCCATGTCTGCAGTAGTAAGGGAGGCAACTGGCTGGTGAGGTGCTCTAAGCACCGACATATCTGTCCATCTGGCTGCCCTCACAGCCCCAGGATCTGCTACCTCCACACCCCTGCCATAAGGGATAAAATGCTCATACACCCAACTCATGACTAGAGTTGGGTGGCTCAATGACTGTCCCTGTAAACGGACCACCCTATATAGATCATGGTAGGTGGTCCCCAGAATATCTGCACCCCAGGCGTATATCTGGCCATGCCCCTCTATCTGCGCAATGATGGGGGCCCAGCAGTATAACAATGTATCCCCTCCCTTGTCCCCGATCAGTCTCGAGGCAAGGATCCCCATGACGGCCTGTCGAAGTACGGGGATAGGCAAAGAAGGAATGGATCGAACTCTCACTCCCTTCTTCGACCCCGTGGAGATAACTGCATCTCCCATATATGCTGCCCACTGTGCAATCTATGCCTGTGAGCCTGCTGTCTCCAAAGTAAGTCTCCTCCCGATGATCGGGACCCCCAAAATATGGTAGACATCCTCGAGTGTGATGGTCCACTCACCACGGACCCCTGGCAGTCGGAAGGTGTTCCGATCTACATCCCAATAAGAGAATAAGTCACAAAGGATGTGACTAGATGGTGCAACATGAGGCACACGTGATATACATAGTATACCAGCTCTCTGTAGTGTGTCCTCCTCATCCTGTGAAAGGGCATCCAGTACCCCTGAGAGCCAATCACACTCTCTCTCTCTGCTCCATCTGATATACTCCTCTCTCGCCTGCATACACCCAAAAACACACAAAACAGAGCAAGTTAATATCTGAACAATACCAAGAAGGTCATAAAAACGTGTAGAAATGCAAAAAAATACAAACACAATCTCAAATATAAGTTCTTTTGCATTCTGTGCAGAACCGCCGCCCTGAGCAGGGAGGCGGTTTTGTAACTGCCGCCTTAAGGGTGGCGGTTGTGTAACCGCCACCCTGAACAGGGCGGCGGTCGTGTAACTGCCGCCCTGGCCAGGGCGGCGGTCGTGGTCTGAAAACCCACGCGGGTTTTTAATCTTAAAAAGCCTAAAACTAGCAAAAAATGACCATTTGACCTAAAAATGGAGCCTACCCAGTAGGCGCCCCCCCTAGGTGGACCTTTTGAACCTAATATTTTCAAAAATAACCCCCCCATTACGACAAATTTAGCATTTCAAATTTAAAGGGGGAAAAACACAAAATTGAAGAAAACCAACCTGTGATCTAGCAAGACGGTGTTCCGCATGTGGAGGCATGATCACGATCTCGCTGCGGACGTTTTGACTCTACTCACGCAAGAAACCATCACCGTGGGTCCCAGAGCTCAAAATCAATCAAATCAACTCGCGCAAATGAATAGGAAAATGGGCCCACTTTTATATATATAGCACCCTGATTCGTTTTAAAAGACTTTTTCACAGGTTTGGAGCGCTGATGGAGGTAAGTCCCTATCCCCGCGCAAATGGTACGTTCTCATTCCCTATTATTTTAGCGTTTATTTTCCAAGTTATTGTATCTATCTGCACTTGAATTCTCTTTTCATTTTACAGGTAGCGGGAATTTCGGATGGCGTCATTTCAACACACGGACGAGTAAGGTATAACTTCTAATTCCCCATTTCGGGACTGCCATACTCGGACCCACCGTTTTATGCCTCTTCATGGCTAAAACGCTTCTCCGAGGGGGGCAATATGTACGTACCCAAAATTGTAAGGTACTGTACTGCCAGAACAGTGTAACAAGTGCCCCAATGATGATACAGGTCTCCTCGCAAGGTGTTCGGGATCCGGAAAAGCTCTCGGAGTATGCGTTAACATCCCGCATGCCCCACCTAGCCCCTGTGCCTTTTGTTTTCACCTTTTTTCCTTATTTCGTTGGCCTTTTGATCTTCAGTGACGAAACCGCCGCCCTGCAGGGCGGTGGTCTCATGATCGCTGCCCTGATCAGGGAGGCGGTCCTGGAACCATTGCCCTGCTCAGAGCGGCGGTCCTGCGCGCATTTTCCAGAACGTTCTTTTGACGTGACTCGCGTGAAATATCACGTTTCACCAGCTTTCCTTGCCGACTTGAGCATGCATTTATGTTTTTGGTCCCCTGGAATAGTGTTTTTCCTTTGTTTATTGTTTAGGAGTTCAGTTTGGTTTTGATCTTTGGGTGATTGAATTCCTATAAATGCATGGCTTGTGCTCAAACAAATGGCCTGATTTTTGAGACTGATCTTTGCTCTCATCTCCTCATTTTTAGTATTTTAGCTTGTTATCTTGTTTAGAAGCCATAGTTTCAATTCACTTGCATCTTTAGTTAGATTGCTCAGCTGCTGGTAAGCCACATACCCATCTTGTGCAGGCAGTGTTGTTATTTCACCCAATCCGGTCTGAAGTTTGTCACTGAATTTCTCTTTGCATTAGATTTAAGCTATTATTTTGCTTAGAATACTTGTTTTAGTTCATTTGCATGCTCATTAGCATTGTCCAGCTGTTGGTAAGCCACATATCCAGCTTGTGCAAACAGTGTTGTTGTTTTACCCAATCCATTGGAATAGAATAGCTTAGGAAGCCATTAAAGTTGTAGGTTTTGCTCTTCAAACAGGATAGTTTCAGGTTCTGGTCGCTTCATATTGCATGACTTGCAGTAAAATCCCGCTAGGAATCGCATAAGCCAAGCTCTGTACTCTTGCGCTGTCCCTCTCCTACTCGCATTTTCAGTCTGCATTCTGAGCTGTCCTTGTCCCAATGTCTACTCCTGTCGATGCTAGCACTACACACTTTTCTGGATCCACGTGAACATGAAAGAACGAGGAGATCACACTGAGGGGACAAGATCACATACACCAATGGATTCGCCACTGTTCTGTGGAATCCAGGTTTTAACTTTCAAAGTTCTAGTTAGAATCATATCAAATAGAGTAGATAATTACTTCATTTCAGTGAATTCTATTCTTGATATTGCCAGGGAAGCTGTGAGGATTAATAGTTTCTGAGAAACTATGATTCACTCCTCACTACTAAGGTAGGATCGAGAATCTTGCAGATAGATTAAACAAGCTATTTTATTTAGAATAAATCTACAAATTGCACAGGTTGATAACTACACTCAGTTATTTTGTCTATTTTAAATTATTGTTTAGTTTTTATTTCTAGATACACTTAAAATAGTTTGGTTTCCTTAAAATTCTTAAAATATTTCTTAGAAGAATATAAGTTATATACATGTTTTAGATTTATCCCACGTAGTTAGATTTTGCTTTGTTACAGTTAGATTTACATTTTATTTTGTAGGACAATCACGGGACCTCAGGAGCCCAGGGAATATATATTTGAGCCAATCGTGCCTCAACCAAATCTCGTCATAGCAATAGTTGACATAGACCAAAATCTCAGAATACAAGTATTCCGAACAACAACAGATTTACAACTGATCAGTTCTCAGTTGAGAGGGTTAAACATAGAGGATGACCAAGCACACACGTTTTGGTCAAACCAACCAAATTACAGATTGCCCTAGGTAAACACTCACATGACTATAGAAGGGTTCGAAATAGAACAAACCTTTGGTTGTGATCCTTTGGTCCCACAGCCAGGTGCAGGAGACACTCTCAAAGATATAGATACCAGTCTAAGGATCCAGGTTGCACGAACGCCTGTGAGATATTCTGAGAAAATCACACAGTTGTTGGTCCTAAACATAGAAGCTGAGAAAGCATATGATTACTGGATACTAGGGATTAGAACTTGATTTTGCGCATGACCATAACAGGACTGCAACATCCAAGAGTCCATGGTTGTGACCCACAGATCTCACAGCCCAACGAATCCATAAGTCAATCAGATATAGACGCTAGCTTACACACACTAGTATTCCAATCCACTCCAATTCTACCCATCATCATCGAACAATTGTCCTTACTGGATATAGCGGCTAACGAAGCTAGAGAATTCTGGACTAGGCCAGAGAATCGTCCATAGAGTCAATTATTTTCACCATCCACCCTATGACCTTATCTGGAGACATACACGAAACTATCCTAGGTCATTTTCCATGTATTCCACAACCCATAGATCGAATCACGCCAGAGATCGATATTGATTGGAGCCTTCGAGCAGTCATCCTTGCCGATCGATCTATCACACCAGTCCAAGTTAGAAGGGCCTTCTTTGCCTTAGATTCACAAATTCCACTAGTGCATGTCGAAGACATTAGATTGCCTAAGTAGTTTGTCTGAATCCAACGCATATTCTACCCCCACCGGCTGTCTCGGCACGACCTCGAGAGGTCGGGTATGCAGAAGAGTCACTTGTAGATTCTCACGCTCGCCTGTCACTTTTCCGGCGTACAGTCACGAAGCCCCGATCCATGGAAAAACATCTTGTGGGAACTTTGAAGGATATTTCAGGTACGCATGTTTCTGTCGGGTGCACTATCGATGGCAAAGATCCCAAGGATTTAAAATCAAAGATCGATGAAGAAGAGGTGGAGATTCTAGTGGATTGATCGATAGGAAGTGATTTTGTTTTGGGTATGTTTTATTGAGTGTTAGTGTATTGGGTATCTATTTATTTTTAAGGTTTGATAGGGAAACAATTAATTAAGGATTTATGGGTCTATCATTGAATAAAAATGAGCATGATAAATTTGGTTACAGTGGGTTTCATTTTTTATTTCAGAACGTATGTGTGCGAATGGGAGGATTTGGAAGAAATTATTTCTCGGGAAGGGAGCCCCAAGGCTCTTTAATTTGAGGCGGTGCGGGTTGTTTCCATATCATCTCTACTTGGTGGCCCATGATGGTGGAGGTTTCATAATATTTTTCCATGGGAGTTCAAGCTCTTCTGTTATTGTTTTGGATGGAGAAAAGAGGGAGATGGTCTTTCATGGGGAGGTTTCACAAGATCACATGTGGATTATTTTTTAGGCCTAGTTTGATTCTTTCAGGGAAGCCATTACTCGCATTTTAGGGGAAAATATCTAGTGGAGTCAACTCATTCTCGTGTTAACTATGAGGTGGCTTTCTAGTTTGTATCGTGGCTATTGTTAGTGAGGAAGAATATTGAGGAGGTAAGGGTGATAGCGATGCATTTCATCAAACCCATGCACTGAGATAACTTGGTGGAAGAGCTAGAGGAATTTGGTAGATCCCAGCCTTTGCTTGACTTAATTCATGATGAAATAAGCTTTGAAGGATTTTGATGATGCGAAAAGTGATAACAGAGCTGTTGGCTAGGATTTTGGTCTTCATGAAATTCGCTGAAGAGGTGCATGTTTCCTGTGTGGAAGGGCTCTCTAAAGGGAAACATCTTGAGAAATTAGATCTCCTAGGTCTCTTGATGCTGGTCTTCATGGAGTCTGTGGGCATCGCGGGGCTTCATCACAAGCTCAGTTTTACATATAACTTCCTCCTTTAGACAGCTCATGAAGGGGGGACTACGGGAGGTAGGAAGGTGGTTAGTCCTTACCTACCTGGTTCTCTGGTTTAATTTTTATTTTATGTCTTGTTTTGGTCTTATGTTTTTTTTCTAGTGGTCTCTGGTGTGGTGTTTGGGCTTCTAGTCTCCCTGCATGTGTGTTGGTGTTTTGTTATTTTGGTATGGGTTGGATGGTTTATGGTATGGTCTATGTTGTACTTAGGTGGGATCCCTCCAATCCCTAGGTTTTAAGCTCATGTAAAAATCATTTAGATATTTAATAAAAAATAGATGAAAAATAATAGTGACCCAAAGCTATATATGTATGGTATTTATAATGACTGGTAGTTAAGGTGGGAGCCTAGCAACCACTAAAATAGAACATGATATTTTATTTTATCGTTGTTTTCAAATTATTAAATTGTTGAACTTAACGTCCACTATGCCCTTACTTTTGATAAGGAAAAAATTCTTAGCATTCGCTAAATAGTTTCTCCTATAAGATCCGATGTGAATTATGTGTTTCAAACAATATACCTCATGGGAACTACATAAGGCTTGAATCCTATATATGGTATGCAATTCAGCTATTATCTCCCCCAGGTACCTTCTAGCCAACATTATATAATTATAATCAATGAAAAACACTAGTGATTCAAAGTTTTACAGATAGCGTTTACAATGACCGTAATCGTAGGAGCCTCGCGGTCACTCAACTAGGTCATGATTTATTATTTTACTGCAATTTCTAATAAAATAAAATGTTGAAACTAGTGTCCGCTATGCCGTTACTTTCGATAGTGAATGAAACTAAGCATTAGATACAAAAAATTCTGATACGAAAGGTTGTGAATTATATGTTACAAATAATATATTTTATGGACGATACATATGGCTTGATCGCTATTCAAGGATGTATAGTGTAGCACTTGTTTTCACCATGGATATGAGCCAAAAGTGTATAGACAATAAATGTTTGTAGCCTAAGAAGACTGACACTACAAACAAGTTAACATAAGTTCAAACAATTTGGAATAAATTTCTTCAATTATTATTTTAAATCTAACTTATAGTCAGAGTAAGAGAGAATAGACCCTTGTTGTAGTGGTACTCAAAAAACATTGTTAATAATCAAATATTTTCTCAAATAGGTTTAACCCACCGTGATCTTATAGAGAGCACTATTTCCACGAAAACAACTACTGTGAAGAGGGCCATACTTACATTTAGGAAAAGTGTAATCCTTCCTATTTTTTATAGCTTGTTGTGGAATTTCCAACCAAGCTCTACGCTTAAAATATCATACTTAGAGTAGTTATAGACATTTAGACATAATGAATAAAGTATGTCCGATAAACATATATTTCACATTGTTGTATATAAAAATGATGAGATATCACTAACTCCATTAATGTTATTTGTTTCTCAAATACTCTCCTCAAAATACCAAACATTAAATCTTTTGACCGCTATCCTTTAAACATGCTCATTCATCTTGTTATAGTCATCTAATCCTCACTACTATAGTATGACCGATATACACATAAATCACATAGTCTTGTAAAACAAAAAATCCCAAGCTACTGCAAGCTCTCTTTGAAATTCAAATTATTACATCTTAATGTCCTTTACGGTTTATCATTAAAAATGTGTAAATAGCTTTAAAATTGTTGTAGGTTGTTCTTTTATATGTTGACTAGACGTCTATCTACCACTAAAATGTGTATTTTTTAATGTTCATATCATGCCATCTATATAATGTTATGGCTTGTATGACTCATATGTAATACTTCAAAATGTGCAAATGGTCTCGTATCTTTCAATGCATCATAATTAGATTTCAAACTTTTAGAATAATTTTTTTATTATTGATTTGATCCACAAAATATGAATTACTATAAACAATTAAATGATACATAAGATGTCCTATCGAAGCCTGGCAGTTGCTAACCATTAAGTTAATTAAACTGTTATGATAGATAGTAAAAAACTCTAGAAGTTGGTGTCCGCTAGGGTACTATTTAAATTCCTTAATAGACAACGCGAGATTTTTTTTTTGAAGTTCGGAAATGACATAATTATTGATGTATTTTACTCTACATATAAGTAAAATATCTTCCATTGTTTGCGCTCCATTCAGAACAATTCCATTAATCACAAGTGGTATTTGTTGGAAGAAAAGAGACGAGGAATGGTTTGTGGAACTTAATTCACTTGAAAACTACCACATCTACTTTTGGTTGTTTTTGTTATAGATGACAATCACGAGGAAGTTAGTATTTTTCTATTGTCAGAATTTATTAATTTGGGGACACTGCATGTCCAGGTGGAACACTTTGACTTTTAAAATAATAAGTGTCTTATTCTGGATATGGAATTGGATGTTTCTTTGTTCAGGAAATGGGAAATGCATTCCTCTATAAACATCGAACCATATTCCTGTTCAAAATATGGTTGGAATTTGGGGATTCTAACAGATTATGACAAAACTGGATGTTCAAATGCAAAAGAAATTCAAAATGGTATATTTACAGTATTCAAAAAATTGTATGTAAACAAGAAAACATCTTGTGTTTGTTATTTCTTGCATAGAAAATGTTTCTTTCACCTCCAAAACATGTCAAGTTGTTTACTATGTTGAGGCGAACATATTTGACTAAATTAGAGATAGACCCATCTAAATCAAAATTGCATGGGTTGAAAAAGAATACTAAATCAACTGGGTATTTTGAGGATAGTGTAATAACAGATACATTTGATTCTTACTTCCGAAGAATAAAATGAGACAACAAAATGAGAGAAAAAATTATACATTATTTGAGAAATAAGCATCAAGATAATATTGTATTGACATCCTGCAGCGAATCCAATGTAATCAAAAAAATTAAATTACATGAATCACACTACTACCAGTTTTCTATAATGTTGGGTGAAGAGAGTAATGGAAAAAAAAATGATTCCCATATTGGGGAAAAAATGGAAAAATGGAAAAAATATCGTGAGGTGGAAGAAGTTCTTCCCGTCACGACTCAGACAATATTAGACAACTATATGATGTCACTGGAAGGAAATATACCAATAAGGGTGAAAATATCAGACACTTTTTCTTATAAATGTGCATATTCATTCTAGCTTCCATCAACTTTATCAGTTATTCCTTTGACTAATCCTTTCAATGTTAAATGTGTGATCATTGATTTATTTAATTTGGCCAATGATATTTCTTCCGATGTCATAATGGAGCTTCTAACAGTTATCGGAACTAGTGTGCTTGATTGCATTATTATTGTTCTAATACCAACTGGTTATTCAAAAATGTTAAGCGACACTGTACAAAGATACATAGAAAATGTTAAAGACATTGGAGTATCAATTCTGGATGGATGCTACAGAGTCTACGATAGCAATGGGATATTCAAAAGTTTGTGTCTTATGTACACAATATCTTGTGTGCACAACTACAACAATAACGATGATTATAGAGAAGAGGTTACTATGGATTGGATGAAGAAACTACCACAAAAATTAGTAACTGTAAGTGAAATTGGACTATAAGGAAACATCCATCCTTTTCTTTGTGAAAGATTGTATGAGTTTTGGGATGAGATGTTCACTCGATTTTGTTCCATAAATTCTCTAGTACTAGTGCTTTACGGCAACAATGTCACTCTCTGTGCATTGGTGGATTCCAAACTATTTTCTATTTTTATTGTTGAGACACATAGTCAAGCAGTGTTTCTGAAACATTACTATTCTCATATGAAGAAAGGTTTGTCTCCAAAAAAACTTCAACAAGTGATTTTGTTTAATGGATTTTAAGCTAAATATGCTACTTATACAATTATTGTTTATGTTGACAACCACAAAGCTATAAAATTTGATGTGTAACCATTTCATTGTGACGCTACACAACCAATTTAACAAGGTGATTTACTTTCAATCATTTTATAAATAAGTTTAATGAGCTCTATCTTCAACTGCCATGTTTTTCAATTATTTTAACAAAGTTATGTTTTTTACAGTTCAGATGTGACATGTGGAGGACACGAGTACAACGGCCACAAAAATGCCATTAGATTTAGGTATGTTAATCGTGTGAATTTACAAACAAAACTGCTAATAATCCCCACAAATTTATAAGAAAATAAATGATTATGCAGACAACCAATAAGGCCCATAAATGTATAGGAAACGATATGATATCCATGTGTATTTCACAACAAAATTATTTATAAGGTCCACAAATTTATAGGAAATGATAACTAACAGACATTAGTTTATATGCTTAGCTTAGGGTCGAAGAAATTTTTTAAGGAAATCCATTTGTAAGCTACGATAACAATTTAAAACGAACTATATAGAGCTTAGTGTACTCTAAGCATCCACATTCAATACAAAAATGGTTTTAATAAAAAATCTTATATTCATCAATATCTCATTGATTTACAACTGCATACTTTCTAGGATGTTTCACAGATTCAATGCTACATACTCTCTACAATGTTTCACTGATTCACTACTACATACTGACTACTTACATTGAATTAATATTGTCTTGACTTCAACATCATCATAAAAAGAACTACATACAGCTTGATCCAACTCGTACATATGTAAAGCAACAATTGGCTAGCCTCATTAAAGGTTTTCCAGCTAAGTGTAGTTTAGCCAATGATGGCATAACCTAGTCTTAGGAAATAAGGGATAAAATATGCGGAATAATCCCTCACAGAATCACAACAGTAGAAACTACTATGCAGAAATTATTACAGATCTCAAATAAAATTGCAGAATAAAATAACACAACACAAAGAGACAATATTTAACGTGGTTCACCCAATTTGGGCTACGTCCACCAAGAATCACTTGCTCAGATTTTATTACAAGCCACCACTCTCTCAATACAATACCCAGATCCGTTTGGAACTATGCTCAACAAACTCTACAGAATTCACAGCCGAATTCAAAACACATCTGCAATATATTTGCTTGTACATCTATCATATGCATAAGACCATATAAATAGACAACTGCTTAAGCAGTTTTACAAAACCGTGGGTATCAAAACCATGGGCAAAACCCGTCCCATAAACCTATGGGTCAAAAAACTCGCCCATATGAGAAAAGCACGTTTCCCAATATGTCGGGTGCATTTTTCAAGGCCAAAAAATTTTACACTTAAATTTTTTTTTTCGGGGGCTGCACCCCCGAACCCCTGCTACCGGGGGCTGCCTCCCCCGAACCCTCGCTCAGGGCCCGGCCTAGCCCCAAACCCCGGCAAGGATACATGAAAAGTGTACAGTACTCTTAGTGTACATTCTTCAACACTTTCACACATGAAAACAGGCTCCACAACCTAACACCTAGCAGTCACAAATCCTTAGAAATAGCTTAGGAATATTCTCCGTTGAAGGGTGTTTTGACAAATATAAGCGTAGATTAAAGATTGATAGATTTGAATTATAAGATAGAGAATAATTGATATTGTACTTACCATGTCACCACAGAAACCACTATGTTTATCTAGTTAAGTTTGCCACAACATGAAATTGATTATGAATTGATTAATGTTTTTTTCAAATTCATTATGCTCACATTTTTAATAGCAAGAAATAGATTATGAATTGATGATTGTTTATTTGAAATAGCTCTTGCATCAATGGATCCAACAACATGTAAATGCGGTGTAATCCAAGCCGTAATCTCAATCGGTAACTGTTAGTCGTAAGCTAAAATGTTGCTTATTTCAATTGGTTGTAATTGATATGCAACCCATGAAAATATTTTTTCCTTCCTTGCAGGTAGTGATAAGAGTTGTTTGCTTATTTTGGATATGGAGGACCTACTATATGGGATAAAAAAACATACAATAGGAAGATGTCATTCAGGTTCGGTATGAAAGTTGTTAACCTGCGAGGTGGCCTGTTAGAATTTATAAAATTATTATCACCATACTATGAACTGAGATTCTGTTCTGACACTCTCATTTCTACTGATGTTAAAAATATATCAACGGGATTCAATAAAAAAAATCAATCGTATTGAATCCAAGACTCACTTGAGAAAAAAACATTGCAATATAGTGAAGGGAATAACAATAAGAGACTTAGAAAATGTTTGGAGTAGAAACAATTTTTCATATAGTTCGAAAAATACTGTGTATTACATTAGGTGCAAAGGGAAACCCTCATAAACATTTTATGGTGGGTATAAAAAGAAGACAAAGATTGTACAAAAGATAAATGGTTGATGGCCGATTTGTACAAAAAATATCACAAATAGTGTCTCAGGAAAATTGAATGTGGTAGAGGCATCAAATACTTAGAGCAAGAAAATGCTAAATAACTATTTATCTTTTTAGAATGTTGTTATGATTGTAACGCTTAACATTGCGAATAATATATACATTCATATGTTACTATGAACGTACTACGTAACTCTATTCTATAATGTTGAGATTATCGAAATATAAGTTGGGAGGATTTATATTTTCACTGATTATAAGATGACAGTATGATTGAATAACTTCTTCTGTGGTGAATTATTGGAAAAACTTGCCCTTGAAAATTTGTAAAATAATATTTTTTTACAGTGTTTATAAAATAAATATTAGATTCTATTATATATACTTGATTGTTTTTTAATATTTTTAAAAATAAATAATCTATAAAAATTGGCGGTCATATCTAAAATATGCAAATCATATGTGACGGTTATTTCAAAGATTTGTAAATATTTTACGGATAAAAATGATTAAAAAAAGTCTAAACGGGGGTCAAATTTAACGCCACGTTGTGGCCTTTGTTGCAACCATTGAAGGACAAGAGAAGATGTTCGTGATAATATTTGATCAAAAACCGAATTTGAGGGAACTTATGTTTTGGAGCTTCAATAAGACAAACCATAAATAATGTTTAGCGGCCGCTAGCCCTTATAAAACATAAACATGTTCTATACATAACATAGCATAAATAATGGTCATCGACCACTAGAACTTACAAAATAGAAACATGGTCTGTACATAATAAATCATAAATAATGGCTAGCGAACACCAACCCGTATAATGGATTCCAATATTTGATTTTTTGGATTCTGATATATGGGACTTTGGAGTACATATAATTCCGATATAGGTGATTTTGGATTCCACTATATGTGATTCTGGATTCCAATATATTCGATAACGGAATCCGATATGTGCGATTATGGAATCCAATATGTGCGATTTTGGAGTGCAGATAATTCAAATATTTGACATTTTAAAATCTGAAAAATAGTAATATCGGATTCTGATATTGTGTATATTTTTTAGCTGCTGGGATTGGAATAAGTCCCAATTTAGTGAAATAAGCGTTCTTGGGTGATAAGATGAACACAAAGACTCGAGCTCTGAAATAGAGATTTGTTTCAAGAAGTGATGAATAATCCTTTTTTTGAAGCCCAACTCCTCCTTTTATAATAATCATTTTAATTCTAACCTTAAAACAATTTAAAACACTAATAAAATACTAGCTTTTGATCTATTTTACAATAATAATGAGTCATTTTACCATGTTATAAAAATTGAAGTGACATAGGACCAATTAAGATATTTTTAGTAATTCATTTACCAGACTTTTTCCTTTCTATGGGAAATAAGGAATAGCCAACGGGTCCTCTTATTAGATTAATTTGGAAAAGGGAACACGGTAAATTGCTCTCGGTAATTGGAGCCTTGAAAAATGAGGAGTTTATTTGATTGTGCCTTCACATTCTAGTTCATGAAGCTTCATATTGATTCCTGCCTTTGAAACACGTAAAGTTTTTTCATTGCTTCAGAAAAGCTAATTTTCATGTTGAATTCCTAAAATAATTGGGGAGGCCGCAGAACTTAACAATGGCAATCTGTGAGTGTGTTTTTGGTGTCAGATTGGATGGGATTAATGGCACTACTGTTGGGTGATTTCAAGCCCAAGGTTATGTGGGAAAAGAGAAGACTGTTGGTGGGTGACTCCACGCCCAAGGTGGGGTGTTATGCAGGAAAAGAGGGATAAAGTTCCTTTTCCCAATGTCCGCTTTGTTTCCAAATTTAAATTTTATACCAGACATTCTGCTCTTCTCATCATTAATTTCAAGTTATGTTATAAGGCCTGCAATGATGACATAGTGTTAATGAATTAATCCACAATTAGATGTGTTCTCCAGGCAAGCAAGGCATTGAAGTGTGGGAAGAAACAAAGTTTGGTGATCTATCTAAGATAAATTGAAAGTGGATATTTGCCCAATGTGGTTGGGACTTCTCTCGTAAACATGTATGCAAAGCACAACAGAGTACAGAAGACACACAAAAGTGTTTGATAATTGCCTCAGTGATATATGATTTCATGGTTTGCAAACATTGTTGGTTAATCACAAAATGTGCTTGTTGATAGAGACTTGAAGAGTTTAACCAAAATGCAATTAGCGGATTTAAACCCAAAATCAACTTTAACCCATAGATATTTTTTAAGAAATAAGAAATTTTGTTTAGTATTTAATTGTAGAAAAATATTTTTATATTGAAATCTAGGAAACATGTATTGTAGAGGAATTCTAAGGAAAAAAATAAAATTCATGACTAATACATTTATATTTTGGTGAATTTGACAAAGTTATGTACATGTTATAGAAAAAATTGGCAAATATCATTTCAATATCAACCAATTGGAAAAAAGTAAACCCTAAAAAATACCACGGCCGCCACTAACCATCTGATTTGAATCTTGTTTCAAAAGAAAACTGAAAAAGACTTGTTGCATAAGGATAACATTGGATATTTCTTAGATTTATTGTCTTATAGCAGACAAACAGATAAAAATGGAAAGAAAGAAGATTGTGAATAGGGTGATGAAAATCAAGTTAAAAAGAACCAAACCATGTTTCCTCGTGCTCAAATACATTAGAACCAAACCATGTTTCCTTGGGCTCGAAGACATTAGATATTTATAATTAGAACCATTACTCTTACGGGACTTGGGGGTTAATTTCTTCAGTTTAGGGTGATCTTAGAAGGGTAATCAATGCTTATATCAGCTGTGCTAGTTATGAACTCTACATTTTTATTTTTATGTGCAAAAAAAAGTTCTTTGGGAAGAAAAATTTAAGGATTTCCGGCCTTGTGTAATGCCCCCATTCATCATTGCTCTGTTATTCTGTGGCGACCGTGCTTCTAAGGGCTGAACGCCGTTGTGTTCCCTTTGAAACGTTGGTGTCGTCGTCTTGTTGAGCTTGCCTGCTTGCGTCGGTGTCGATGTTTTGGTTGCTGGCCCGCAGCGTCCCTCGTGATTAACCTATTAAAAGAAAACCTTATTCTTGCTATATCAAACCTCCTGTTGATTGTTGTTTAATTGCTTGCCAGATATTTTATTTTTGCCGTAGTATTGATCACTCTCGTGCTCGGCCCCTCGATTAAAATTATTATTATTATTATTATTATTATTTTTATTTGTTGTCACTATCGTGTTAGGTCCTAAGCGACTTTTCGAACCCCGTCAGGTGTCGCAGCATTTTAAAACATAATAATAATGAATAGTAAAGGAGCGGGTATCAGTTTTATTCTTATGTGTATATAGATGATAAAAGTACATTTTTGAATTATTTAAGCCTTTTCGGGCCGTGCGCATGCCTTACTGCGAGTTATTGTTTAGTTGAGGTGTCTCATCCACCAGCTGGTAAATTTCTATCATTAATTTATCCTCATACTTGGCGCGGAGACATTGTTTTCTTTGCAGAGATAAATAAAAGACGTTTTTGGTCACGTAAATGTATTCTGTATGTTGTCGGATAAATATGCTGACCAATAGGATTGCACATTTTCAATTATGAAGAATTTCATTAACTAAAATATGCGAATCTCGTCGGTTCCCTGGACTTGTCAGTTGTATACTGTCGTCAGTCTGTCGATCTAACCAAATTTTTTAAAATGAAATTATGACCAATTAAATTTATTTTATTTTGTGGATAAGTAATTTTACCTGACTTGTTGGTGGAGGAAGTGTAAATTTGCCTTGGGCCGCCTAAATTGTTCTTTGTCAGCTTTATTGAAATCATGTTTTGACCTCTTAGCTGGAAAGGGACGCCTCTTTCCTCCTGGCCGCATTTTTTTTTGTTTTGGGGCTGTGTGTGGGATCTTTCTGTACAGATTTGTCTCTTTCCTTGCTGCGTGGCCATCTCCAACTGGCCCTAACTTTGCTGGCCGCACTTCTCTCCTTTCCACAAACCTGCAACTTCCTGCTCTGGCGGCGTGGGATCTCCTTGGGCGGATTTGTCTGTGAATGGTGAAAAACGTTAGAAAAGTTTGCCTCCTTTTTGCTGCGCGCCTGTTCCTTGATTCCTTTGTTTCATTCACCTTCTCTTGGCCACGTTGAGACATGTTCACGCCTGGAGCTCGGGGGGGCGTTTGGAAAACATGGAGGAAGGTTTTCTAAGTGCGCAGGACTATTGGAACCCTTCCCTGTTGGTCGCGTGGGTTTGATATGGTGGTTATAGATGAAGCTACAAGCTAGTGAAGTAGGCGTGTTACCTCCACTTTCATTGGGTGCTGCGAGGTGTGTTCTTGTCGGGGATCCACAGCAACTGCCTGCAACAATATTTAGCCAGGCAGCAGGCATGTTGCAGTATAGTAGAAGCCTTTTTGAGCGCTTCCAACAAGCAGGTTGTCCAACTATGTTGTTATCTGTTCAGTATTGAATGCATCCTCAAATTTGGGATTCTCCTTCAAGATATTTTTTATCAAAATCGATTAAGTGACAGTAAGAGTGTTACCAGGAGACCTGATGAAATTTATTACAAAGATTCTCTATTGAGACCTTACTTGTTTTACGATGTAACTCATGGAAGAGAATCTCATAGAGGTGGATCTGTTTCATATCAGAATATTCATGAAGCACAATTTGCTTTGCAATTATATGAACTTGCTGGTAAAGGCGTCCTGATCAGGTTGACCTGTTAGTTGTTTTGTTGACCTTTGTTTTGTGAATTTCCAGCAAGGATAGCAGCCCGTGAGACTACATCTCTTTGAGGCAGTTTGTCAAACAGTTTGCTTCCTCGTGGGTGCTTCCACACCATACAAAACAAAAATTTGATTTTCCATTGTGCTGGATGGATGTCCATGTTCCGCTGTAACATTCCCGTTTGACACGCGTTGGGAGGATGTTGGCAAGTACTTTAGACCACCTACCCTGGCCGTGAACTCCTGCCTGTGCCAACGTGGAGATGATCGATGTTTGGGCGCCCAACAAGCTTGAAGAAAATGGAATTAGGCTTGGGTTGCTGTTGCAGGTCCTGTTTCAGCGTGTCCTGGTCTTGGGAAGCGCATTAAAGGCATGATAAGCCCTAACCCTCTCTCTTAATGATTTATTTCCTTTAGCATTTAGATAAATCAATCTCTGCAATTTTGTTTGAATTCTGTATATGTGAGTTTCTTTTGGATTGTTGATGTGTTATTCTTTTTTACTAAGTAAATAATGTTTCGACTCTTGATATTATTTAATATTTATTTACATATATATGTTGACTCTTTCTTGAAAGAGATGCCAAAAAAGAGATGGGTTTTCGAATGACTTTTAATCATAATTGCATGAGCTGATCTCTTTCCAGTGATTCTCGCTTATCGATCTTATAAAGTTGGTTTATCATTTTGCCATGATTATTCCTGTGAACAGTGGTTTCTGTAGAAAATATTGTGGTGTGTGAATGAGATTTAGAATATTTCTTGTCTTGTTTTTATTATGTAGAACATGGCTTGAAAACGGGAATTTTCTTGGAAGACTGTGTTTGTCTATTAATGTGGATTGATAATAATATAAACCCCCCCCCCCATTAGGATTGGAGGCTTCTATTTGGGGAGAGTCGTATTGGTTTTACTGGTCTTTCTAGATACTATCTGACTCTTTGATTATCGTTTACTTTGGGGATTATTGAAAACCCCTCACCAGGCCCTCTACTATTATTATTACTATGAGCTTATTTTTAGATTGGAACGCTCCTGAAGCATGTGTTAATGGGGTTTCTATTTTGTGACCTTTTTGAATACGGTAAGCGCTCAAGACGTTAGCTTGTGTGGATAACTATATGGCTTAAGTTTGAGGCACTACTTAGATCTTCGAATCAGTTAAAGTAATATTGGATACATCGAACTCTCATGAATGTGTACATTCTTCAAGTTTGATTGACATGTGATGGCCCTCAGGCATATGAATTCAGACAATGCTTGAAATATGAGATTATAAATTTATCCTATACTTTGACTTCAAAGCTTGTTGAAATGCTTTTTGGTAGGAAAACAGATGAATAGGGAAGTTATGAGAACTACCCTAAAATGGATGCATACACAGCCTTAAGTAAAGGTGACAACTACCATAATGGGACTGTACATACCATATATGACAGTAAGGATAGAAGTCGACCTGAAATTATTTAACTTCATTATATAGGACAATGATTAATACCCATAAATTGAGATATGCAAGTGGAGGTTGAATTATATAATATGAAATATTTTGTTATCAGGTAACCAGTAAGGATAAATATGTTATTTCAATACTTGGTTAACGAGTGGAATATTTTCTGGCATTTACGATGATTATTATGTTAGCTAAAAATTGATACTTGCATCTCAATTGGGAGTTGAGGTAATGTTGATACTTGTATTTATAGTGGCTTGGACCACGCTTACATATCTTAGCTAGTCAAATGTATCTTAGGCATATTACCAACAGATGATAGTATTGTCGATCATAGCTCATTCTTATGAGTTGGACTCTTTTACTAGAAGATATATATAAGACATGGTAATAAGCAACCAAAAGGATATTTAAATAATACATGAACTTACTGATTGGTGAAATCTTTGTTAACGTAAATATACTCTTAAAATTGCAGGATAAATATCAAAATTATACTTACATATCATTGATTTTCTATTAAGGTTCGATACTTGGGTAATATCGATGAATAATATAAGGTTGATACTTGTGCTTATTATATAAACTTAATGTCGTTGGTGCTTTTATTTAATTGAAAGATAATATTGTTGGACACTTATATATGTGAAGTAGGTTGAGGGTATTAGGTGAGCGTTATTATTACTACTGTAATTTAATTATGATTAAATGCAAGGTTAAGGTTGCATATCTCTCCACTTGGAATTTTTGTTCATATGTAAGCAGATTTTAGGGAAGTGAACAATAATGGGTATGAAATGTATTATCATGAGATGTGCAGTTAAGATTTGAATACATGATTAGGAATTATTTGATAGGGAGTATTGCAAACTTTCATTTATTTAAATGCTAGATGACATAAGTTATTAGGTGAGGTTTATATCTTATCATGCTCAGTTCTAGCGAACTGACTCTAGTAAATATTTGTGCAGATGGATTATGCGAGTAGATTAAAGGAAAAGAGTGTAAAAGTTTCATCAGTTCAAACTATGAAGTTCTTTGTAGAAAGTTCAATGCGTTGTAAATTTTGTAACATTGCTTGCAAGGAGTTTAGAAGATCTCTTGTCTTGGTATGTTCGGAAAACTACGTGGTGAAGTGTTCTTTCCCTTTTGTTGTTAGACTAGTAACTTACCTTGGTGAGAAATGATATTCAATCATTACATTGGCATAAGTATTGTAAAACCTTGATTTTGAGAATAAAGTGTTCAGTCAAAACTCTCCGACACCTTGTAATGATGTGATATAAGTAAAATTAAATGGAGTGGTTAACCCTTATAGAAGTTAGCTATATATATATATATATATATATAAATTAATGTAGAGATGACTTACTTGAGAACAAGAGATTCCTGAAGTAATCATGGGCGAGACTATCATTGTGAGTAAGAATTATATAACATGATAACCCTAGCTCCTCTAGTGAACATTATTCCTTTTATGGTGAAATTTGTAAAATAACCCTAAGGTGAAATGAACTGTTAGTTGTTAGAAGAGGATAAGATTTAATAAGCCAGAGAAAACTTAGCATTGTAAGAAGCATTGTACAAATCATATCTAGAGTCTTAGCAAACTGAAGTTAAGGATCGAAAGAGGTTACATAAAAATAAATAACCATCAATAATTTCCTCATTGTGGCTTGCCCTATCTGTAGGTGTGTTATGTGGTGGTTTCTTATGTTGTTTTGTCAGATAGAAAAGTGAACCATCCTTGGTGGGTGTGAACATTTCCGTGCTACCCTTGTGGTCATCCTTGTATTGAGTTATCCACGGAGTTAGTTGTGACCTCGGTGGTGGCATGTCGTGTCGTGTTTGTGTCAAAAAAAAAAGTTATCCTGTATTTTACTGTGTTGTTTGGGTGTGAAATTATGGGTCGTTAAGAGGAGGTCATCAAATATATGTCGGCAATCAAGGGACATGTGGTGGGATTATGGATTTCTTCATAGCGATTAGTCTTAACGGACCTAAATTATTCAGAATTAGTTAGAGTGAATAGAGTTTTAGGTCCGAGTTAGGTTGAAAGGTCAAAGATGACACGTAGTAGGTTTAGAGATGGCCACTTGGTGAAGATTCAATGGGCAGATATTGACACATGCCACCATTCCGTCTAACTTTTCAGTGATGGCTCTTGGCGGACGTGAACCCCGCAGAATGAACCACATTGCACATTGGCATTGAGTCTCGGCAGCGACCAAGTGAAGATCAACGGTCCCAAGAGGGGACATGTGGCGGCATTCCACCACTCCTATTGCTGATGGACTCCGATGGATTTAAAACCCGCAGAATAAGGTGCAATTAATACATGTTTTGGGTCCGACCTTATCGGTAAAGGCAGGTCAACGAAGATCTCTATCGGCCATGCCAAGACACTTGGTGAGATTCTGCCACTCATTTGGTAGATGGACTCTGGCAGACGTGAAACCCCTGGAATCAATGGGAATTGGTTTTAGTTTTGGGTCCGAGTCATGGAAAAATAACAACACGTGGAGTCACAAATAAATACACATACACACACACATATGATGCCCGATATTATATATGCAGAGAATCAATAGCTCAGAGGAGAAAAAAAATAGATAGAGAGCCGCAACTCGAAGAATATAGAAAAAAAATATATGTCGCAACATATAGAAAAATAAATATAGAGAGAAGAATATAGAAGGGGGAATATTGCAAATAGATACATGCAACGACATGAAGAATATTTTTTACTTGAAAAAGAAACAAAGAATATGACACAATAAGAGAAAAAAAAGAAAATACAAAGCACCAACTCTGATATTGTATGAAATTTTAAACCAAATATATATATATATATATATATATATATTGCATGTTTTTCATATTATTCTGGTTGTCTTTCCCTGTGTTGGTTGCAGTTAACACCATATTTTGCCAACATCTTGGTATCAGAGCGAGGTTGTTGAGTTGTAGAGTTTTGTTTAGTTATAGGGGATTCATTAGCTAGGCAATATCCTAGCACGTGGGTTCATATTGAGGTAATTAAAATTAATAAAATTGCAAAAGGAGTGTGGCCATAAAGCAAATTATAATCTCTTTTTTAATAAAGAAATCTAGATTCTTAACTAAGAAATAATAAGACGGTAGAAAACAAGGATTGAGTTTGCTTATCAACATAAGTGATATTATTTCACCATCTTAATTATTTGAAGAACTATTGATAAATGATGAAATCTTAAGATATATAAGCTGACTTGTAATAGGTCTTCAATGGCTTCAAACTATCTTTCGAGAGGAAATGCATATTATAAAAAGTTGAGTGAGAAATATAATATGTTTTTTGTCTAATATATTAGGGTAGGAATAAAAAGGGGTAAATAAAATTGTAATTGAAAAATGGGTAAGTAAGGTACAAGGAAAAAATATGGGGTATTTTAATTTTAATAATATAACAGGAGGGGGTATTATCAAATGAATAATTAGAGGCAAAAACTATAATTAAAGGTATTCTTTAATACTCTTCGAACGCACGTGCTATAACATACTTTTACTAAGTGAACCCCCCGTGTGTTTAGTGGATTTGAGTTGTAATGGATTCCAGTGACAACAACTCGTGGTAACAACCCCCAACATTTAATGGGAAGAACTATGATATCTGGTGTATTAAGATGAAGACATTGTTCTTTTTTAAGAGCTATGTGAACTAGTTGAAGGAGGATACGTAGAAGTAGTAGATCAAGCTGCTTTTAGCGAACTCACACAAGCTTAGAATAATGCATTAAAGGAAAATAGAAGAAATGATGCAAATACTTTAAGCTACATTCAAAATGTTGTCACAGATTCAATTTTCCCAAGAAAAGTAGTAGCTATAAACTACAAAAAACATGGGAAACCTTGCAGAATGCTTATCAGGAAGTAACAAGGTGAAGATAGTTAGATTGAAGATGTTGAGGAGAGATTTTGAGACTCTTCTCATGAAAGAATCAAAATTAGTAAATGATTTTTTCACAAAAAACAATGACCATAGTCAACTAGATGAGGACTAATGGTGATGTTATTGAAGATAATATAATCATAGAGAAGGTATTGAGGAGCCTTCCAACTATATTTGATCAAGTTATGGTTGCAATAGAGGATTCCAAGGGTTTGAGATAAATTACAGTTGATGAACTAATGGGTTTGTTGCAAACCCATGAACAGAGGATTAGAAAGACAAATATTTCCTCCAATGAACAAGCCTTTAAGACAAACACAAATGTGAGAGGTAGGGGGAGAGGAGTCTACAAAAGAGGAAGAGGAAGATTTAACAACCAGTAAGAAGGTGGAAGACATAACAATCAACAAGAGCCATAAGCAAGAGGTAGAGGAAGGGGAAACAACACTTCACAAGGTGGTTCTACACAAAGATATGAAAAATCAAATGTACAATGCTACTATTGCAAGAAGTATGGTTAGTATGCAAGTGAATGCAGAAAGAAAGAATATGATATGAGAAATCATAATCATAATGCAAGATTCTCTAATGAAAAATATTTTGAACCTAAAAATAATGAAAAGAGTGGAACATTATTTCTAACTTGCAATGTAGCTAAGGAAGAAAACAAACAAATATGGTATTTGGATAGTGCATGTAACAACCATATGTGTGGAAATAAGGAGATGTTCAATAACATAGATGAAGCAATCAAATCTGTTGGTACCCAAATTTGTTCTCCTTTTCAGTCTAAGAAGCATCAGAAATATGACATGAAGCTTGAAGACAAATAGATCATGATGTATGTCATTTTGTAGCCGAGGATCTGATCTAACTGGCACTCAAATTTGTGGAGAGATGGATAACACTCAAATAGGACTTGATCTTGTCCTAACTATTTTACGTTGTGCCTTTCAACCAAGTTAATAGAACCTATATTGCAGCCTCTGTTTTGTGAAGGAGGTGAAGATATCCTTGCAATGTGTAGGTTGTATGGAGATGGCCTTGAGAAAACATGATCAATTTTTTGTTATTCAAACTCAATAGAGCTATCACTACTAAATGATGGAAATGCTTACAAGACCAGGCTAAGGCTGCTAGAGACATGGTATGATCCTAATTTGCTTTGTGCATTTTTGTAAATGAATTGTATTCTTTTGTTGACACACAATGCAATGCAAGGGTAGTATGGGGTAGGATTAGTTTGTTTAAATGAATTTTTTGGTGGGAGATTTTAGACAATACTAACCAAAATCTTCTAAATTCTTTGAGGACCTTTGCAAGAAATTTCTAACACCTGAACAACAGAATGCTTCAAAAGGATTAAGGTACTCCTCCAACCAGGATATGTGCACCAAATGGAGGCCCAGATCTGCACTCTTCCACATAATATTTGAAAACCTAGCACAAAATCTTAAAGCAGATGAACCAAAAAAGCATCTAGAAATCTCTATTTTATCATGACCTAAGGTGCACCCAAAGGTTTACAACAATCTCTAAATTCAAGGAAGGTAAAGTGATTTTAAATTTGTTTATCTCTTTATCAAATGAAAGCTCTTATGAATGTGAGATTGCAGATGCCACTAAACTATCAACAAGAAATGAGACCATGTATGATCAAAAGAGTTTTCAAACACAAGACTGCAATAGGAGCAAGAAACACAAATTGAAAACATTTTGAAACATAAGTGCATGCAAGTTTTGTCAAGAGACAACACAAATAAACTGGAATGACCAAATTTATCAACAAGGGAATGTTATAAGAACAATCTCAAAACTTTTTGATGGATTTACAACTAAAACTAACTCAACATGATGAAAATATGATGCAGAAAGGAATTATAAATGGTTCTCAGGTGGTTTCTCAGAGAATGGGCTTCTTCCTAGATTTTCCCGTGAAATTCTAAGTTTCTCCAACATTTTGCATGTCTCAAAACATGCATTATATAACTTTCAATTACATTTGATCCTTATTTCCCAAGAAAATAATATGCCCAGCATCAAGTTTGTTACAAAATTTCTCATGATTCGCAGACAAGGACGTTTAGCAGAACATGTCCAAAAATTTGCCAGTTGTCTCAAAAGAGATGAATCATTACAAATCCTTCATCATTATCCATTGTGGAGGCATGTTTTTCATTCTCCAAGCATGCAGATCCCTTTAATTTCATTATTTCATCCTTATCATTTTAAAATTTGATTCTACAACTTCTTGATTTGATATTTCACGTTTTGGATGGACTGGGGCAAAAATCACTTCAAAAACACCTCAAATATGCAAATTGATCCTTGAAACCAATTGCATTGGTCCTTGCAGGCACAAACAACACAAATTTGCCAAAAAATCGATCAAAATTGATGCAAAATTCACATTTCCACACTTCCTGGAGAAAAAATGGCAGCCAAATTGAAGAATGTACAGTTACAGTTGATTTTCCCTTTTCCCTTTAATCTGGGCCCTCCATGTGTCAAAATACGATTGGGGACGGATTTGGGATCACTTTTTGACTTTTTAACATTTTTGGAAAAATGGAAAAAATTGAATTTTTTCTTCGCCCCTCTGCCCTTGAATATTGCAGCTGACATGTGGCATATGGTGGGTCCCATTGAAATCGTGCTTCAATTCTGCACATTTCCACCCTTTTTGGAAATTTAGAAAATTTTCACTTTTTTCCCCGTAGGCCCACACCTCTGATTTTGTCCTTGACACGTGTCCACCTCTCTATCGCTAAAAATCCGCGGGCTTATTTCATGTTTTAAACCTTTTTTTCGCCAAGGGAAAATTTTCTCATTTCACCTCGTGGGCCTGCTCCTCCGATTTCTTCCCTGCCACGTGTCTCCTTATGATTTGTCACGGAGCCATGGTTTTTTTTACTCTAAGTCACTTTTCAAAAAGGGAAAAAATCCCCTTTTGCCTCCGCCGACCCGCTCTGCCCGACATGTGTCCACTTCTCCATCACCGAGGAAATGCGGGTTCATTTCTCATTTGAACACCTTTCTTTTGCCAAGGGAAATTTTTCCACTTTTCTT
This sequence comes from Taxus chinensis, assembly GCA_019776745.2. NCBI lineage: Eukaryota > Viridiplantae > Streptophyta > Pinopsida > Cupressales > Taxaceae > Taxus > Taxus chinensis. The sequence goes on from CM034154.1 coordinate 356,420,235, forward strand.
CCGCCAGCCCGCACTTTCTTTTATGCCTACCACGTGTCTCCTTTTGCACCATTGCAGACCTGTGGCCCCATTTGCAACTTTCATCCCTTTCGCCAAAAAAGGCAAAAAATGCCTAAGTCTTCCACTCGTCCGCCTTCATTCTGTATGTGACACATGTCCCCCTCTGCGCAATTGTAAGGTTACGGGGGAAGTTGCTCTTTTTTCCAAAAATAAAAAACACTAAGTTTTTATAGAAAACCCACCGAATCTCATCTAACCAGAAGTGGCCATGTATGAGGGAAGGTTTAAGCTTAATTTTGACGGGAAAATGACACCTGTATAACCATAAAAAAACAGAGAATTTACCAGAGATGCCTGAATTTGATTTTTTCTTCATGAGTGAAGGATTTTTTGGTCAAAAAACAAAGGGAAATTGATTTTATGCAATTTATGACCATGGGGATAGATTTTTTTAGGGAAAAAATACATGAAACGAACTCCAAAGGATGGGAAAGATGGAAAAAATGATAGAGGCTTGTGGATTTGGAAATTTAGGGCACAAAACAGGGCATGCATGTATTTTTCTTTTAAAATGGGGTAAAAAAATAAGTTTATGAGATTTTCAAAGCATCCAATCTAAAGAACAAAGTTTGAAGACCACCAAATTCAAAGAAAAATGTTTTTAGAGCACGTAGAACAAAGGGGGAAGATGGGAAAATAAAAGAGGATCAAAATGGGCACCAACAAGATCTAAAGTGAAGATGTGAACAAATGACTAGGTTCCTGTGATTGGAAAAGGAATTGTATCCATTCTCACCAAGAAAGGAGACAAGAAATAGATTCATAATGTATTTTATGTCCCAGGATTAGAGTATAACCTTCTAAGTATTGGAAACCTTGTCCAAAATGGATATAACACAAGGTTTGAAAATGGACAACACAATATATATGATAGAAGTGGAAGAAACAAGATGATTGTAACTATGAAGATGAAACATAATAGATTTTGTCCTTTGAGAATACATAGTGCAAGCACATCAACGTTCAAAACAATAGTTATTGATCAATCTACTCTTTGACATCTCAGGTATGGACATTTGAGTTATGGTGGATTGAATGTCCTTTATAAAATGAAAATGGTTAAAGGGCCTCCTATTAAATAACCAAACAAAGTATGTGAAGGCTGCATATTGTGGAAGCAATATAGAATTTTTTTTCCCTTAGGTAAATATTAGAGAGCAAGATCACCTCTTGAGTTGATACATTTTGATTTGTGTGGTCCCATGAAGACCCCCTCCTTATCTAAAAGTGTGTATTTCATTACTTTTATAGATGACTTTAGTAGAAGGACATGGATTTGTTTTTTGAAAAATAAATTAGAAACATTTGAAGTATTCAAATAGTTTAAGGCCATGGTTGAGAAGCATAGTGGCCATTATATAAAGACATTGAGAACGGATAGAGGGAGAGAGTATATATCAAATGAGTTTTTAAACTTATGTAAAGAGCACATGATCAAGAAACAATTCACAACCAGTTATACACCATAACAAAATGTTGTAGCTGAGAGGAATAATCATACCATTCAATAAATGGAAATAAGCATGCTCAAAGATAGAAGATTGTCTAATGAATTATGGGAAGAAGTAGTTGGAACACCAATATATTTTTGAATAGATTTCTAACAAAGAGTGTGAGGAACAAGATACCTTAAGAAGAATGGGTGGAAGAAAGCCAAGTGTTGAACACTTGAGAGTTTTTGCGTGTGTAGCATATGCACATGTGCCTAAGAAAAGAAGATCAAAGTGAGATAATATAGGAGAGAAGTTCATTTTCATTGGGTATAGTGAGAAATGAAAATCTTACATATTGTATAATTTAGTCACAAAGGATCTCATAATCATCTGGGATGTTTAATTCATTGAGGAAACATCTTGGGGAGATGTATAAGAAGTGGAGAAACCACACACAAATGTAAATGCACCTATCATTGATGCTGAAATGACAAATGGAAGAGTAAAAAAAAGTATCAAGTTGGACACCCATTCCACAAATGGGTGAATATACAAATGAAAACAACCAAAAAAAATGCAAGGACTAGAAAATGAGGCATATTCATCATCATTTGACTTAAATCAACACAAAGGTCGAATGAGGAGTGTTCAAAATATTTATGAGTAATCAAGGAATGAAGAAAATGAAGATGAAATGATTAATTTTTCTTTATTTTCAGTAGATGATACTATTTATTTTAAGGAATCAATTAAGGATCATAAATGGTGTGAAGAAATGCATGCAATAGACTAGAATGGAACATGGGAGTTCATAGATCTTCCGGAAGGAAAGGAATTCATTGGAGTTAAGTGGGTTTATAAAACCAAGAATACTCTTGAAGGAAAGATTGAAAAGACATAAGACAAGGTTAGTTTCCAATGGCTACAAATAGAGGCCTGGACGTGATTATATTGAAACTTTTTCTCCAGTAGCAAGGCTAGAAATAGTGAGAACAATTATTGCCATAACTACTCATCACAAGTGGAAGGTCCATCAAATGGATGTCAAATCAACTTTCCTAAATGGAGTGTTGGAAGAAGAGGTTTATGTGGGACAACCAATAGGTTATGAGATCGCAAGGCATGAGATAAAAGTATACAAGCTCAAGAAAAAATTGTATGGACTCAATTAAGCAACAAGGGCATGGTACAGTAGGCTAGACTCCTATTTGATAAAAAAATGTATTTAGACTCTACATCAAAGAAAGAAAGGAAGGTGAGATTTTAATTATTGTTTTTGATGTAGATGATTTAATTTTTACTGGAAATGTAAGCAATGCTATAGATGAATTCAAATCGGCCATGAAGGAGTTTGAGATGACTGATTTGTGATTGTTGAAGTATTTTCTTGGCATTGAGGTCAAGCAAATGAAACAAGGAATATTTGTTTCTCAAGCAAAATATGTAAAGGAAATCTTGCAAAGATTCAAAATTTTGGATAGTAAACCAACATCTACTCCAGCTAAATTAAGTCTAAAATTGACCAAATATGATTACAACAACAATGTGGATCCTACAAGGTACACAATCATGGTAAGAAGCTTGATGTATTTAACTTCAACTAGACTAGATATAATGTATGTAGTTAGTCTAATTTCTAGATTCATGCAAAAAATGTATTTTGAGGTATGTGAATGGGACAAGGTATCATGGAATGTTATATGTTGCTGATAATGATTTCCAATTAGTTGGATATATAGATAGTGATTAGGTGGGTAGCCTTGATGATAAACAAGTACATATGGATATGTGTTTAATGTGGGGCCAGGATCCATTTCATGGGATTCAAAGAAACAATCAATTGTTTCATTTTCTACAGTTGGAGTAGAGTATATTATTTTAAACTCATCCATTTTTCAGATGATAAGGTTGAGGATAATCCTCTTAGATTTACATGAAGAGTAATAAGGAGGTTATGTTATTTTCTGTGATAATATGTCTTCTATTGCATTGTCAAAGAATCCAGTTTTTTCATAGAAGAAACAAGCATATTGCAATCAGTTATCACTTTATTCATGAATTGGTTGAAAAAGGTGAAATTAAACTTAAGTTTTTCATGTCATAGTAGCAGCTAGATGAAATTTTCACCAAACCTCTTTCAAAAGAAAGGTTTGAGAATTTAGGAGCAAGTATGGGCATCGTAGATGTCTAGAACATGAAAATTAGTTTTTGAATTAATTTTTGTTTAGATCAAAATTAAGGGGGAGTGTTAGAATTAATGGCTATATAATTTTTAGCCTTCCATAGGTTCAATTTTGTATTTTCTCCCTCCCCTCTATCTACCATCTGACAGTAGTATTAACTTCTATTTTAATCGTAAATTTAAATTACCTGCCAGCCATGACTATTGGAAGGGACACGTGGTGAGATAAGACTCTCCTTGATGGTTTGAGGATGGGAAGATGTCAAGGCTCCTGAATGGGCCACATTCTATAATTTCTGTCGGGTCCGTAAGAGGAGGTCATCAAATATATGTCGTCGATCAAGGGATGGGTGGCAGGATTTTAGTTTTCTTCATAGCGATCAGGATTAACGGACCTCAAGCCTCCGAAATTAGTTAGAGTGAATAGATTTTCAAGTCCAAGTTAGGTTGAAAGGTCAAAGGTGACATGTATTAGGTTTAGATTCAGCCACTTGGCAAAGATCCAACGCATAGAGATAGACACATGTCACCATTCCATCTAACTTTTGGGTGATGGCTCCTGACGGACGTGAACCCCACGGAATGAACCACATTACATATTGGCATTAGGTCTGGGTGACTACTAAGTAAATATTAACAATTCTAGGAGGGGAAATGTGGTGGCATTCTGCCACTTCTATCGGTGATGAAATCCACTGGATTTAAAACCTGCAGAATAAGGCATGATTATTATGTGTATCGGGTCCGATATTTTGGTCAAGCTAGGTCGGCGAAGATCTATACTGTCCATGACATGACACATGGAAAGATTTCTCCACTCATTTGGGAGATGGACTTCAATGGATGTGAAACCCCTAGAATCAATAGGAATTGGTTTTGGTTTTGGGTCCTGGTCATGGCAAAAGAATGACACGTGAAGGCACAAATAAATATATAAATACATACATACATACATACATACATACATACATACATACATACATACATATATATATATATATATATATATATATATATATATATATATGTTTCCCAATATAATATATGCAGATCATCAATAACTCGTAGGATAACCCAAATAAATAGAGAGACACAACTCGAAGAATATAGCAGAGAAATATATGTCACAACATATATATAAAGAAATATAGAGAGAGGAATATAAAAGGGGGAATATTGCAAATAGATACGTAAGAACAAAGATAATTTTTCATAAGAAAAAGAAACAAAGAATAGGACATAAGAAGAGAAACAAAAAAAAAAAAGAGGAACATCTCTAATATTCTATGAAGTTTCAAATCGAATATAATATATATATATATTTTCATGTGTTTTATATTGTTTTTTGTTGTGTCTCTCCCTATGTTGGTTGCAGTTGGCACCATATTTTCCAAAAATATAAACACTGGATGCACATTGATTTTTAAATGATGATATTCCTTCAAGATATGTGGTATCATTAGATGATGAAAGTAGGATATGCACAAAAATGTGCGAATGGATAAAGCCTTGAAGAAGTATATAAAAATGCACTTGGTAGTTAAAAAACTTAACTTGACATCCATCATCCATTCATTACCATCATGTGAAAAAATGGCAGTTTTAGAACATTGTATGGAGTTGGAGCTCCATTAAAAATTATTGGAAGTGGATTGTTGTTGTTGTGAAGGGATGCAAATTGTTTGATATGTGCAGTCATTTAGTTTTTAGCATGTTATTTGGTGTCAATTTGTGCTCATGTTGGTCTTCATTATACTAAACTATCAAAGTTAATATAATTTATTTACCAGGTATATTTTTGGGCCCATGAATCTGGTAGGTGGGGGATTATGTAATAAAGCCCCATGAATTAATCCCCCAAAAAATTACCCATCTGGATTAGGTATGATTTATGTTAGTTTGCAATCTACATCGTTGCAGATATCATGAGAGTTTTGTCTTAGGGTTCATTTATGTATTTCACAATTAGAGGAAACAAAAACATTATTGTGGAAAAGCATCCTAATTAAGGAAGTCCATAGTACCGTAAGAGTCCCAAACGTAAAAACCCTTGCAATGCTTCTAAGATAGAATAATTAATTTTATCATTTATGACCAAAATAGGTCAATTGTAGCTATAAGAAGAGTGACTAAGGAATTTACCACTGACAATTAACAATTAAAAAAAAACTTTTTGGGAAAGGACCAATAAAATAATGGCAAAATAATATACATAAATTAATGTAGAAGTAAATAAACTCAAAGTTTCTTGTGGATTAAGAAGAACCAAAAAATATGTTAGTACGAAAATTCTTTCTTATGGATGATACAAATAATCTTTTCAATGCAATCAAGTTACTAAGAAAGGTGGGATTTGATCAAGATAGTAGTAGCTATATGGTAAGTATTGCTACACATCTACCAAATCTAGAATGAATTCCAAACACATCAAATTATGCATGGTTTGATGCCCCATATCAAGGTGGTTGTTATTACCATCATGCTAATTACATGTAGACATTTTTTTCATGGCATAAAAACTAAAGATAAAATTTGAAGGAAAAGAGAACACATTTGCAAAGGGCTAATAAAAAAAGGAGCAAAGTTTGAACATTCAACATGGTATTCCAGCCCAATAGGAAACATCTTTATTAAAATTAATGAATAAAAATCAAAAGGTAGGTTCTTTTTTGAAGTTGAGAACAATCAAGGGTAAGAAATAAATACTATCAAATGTTACATTTTTGGTAAATAAATTTAATAATTGTTTTCAAAATAAGGGGTACTTTATCCGGTACTATGTGGGATGAGAACTAGAAGATAATCACTTCTAAAATGTAACTTGATCCTCAAAACACACATCAATTTTGATCAACATTATGCCTCCACACCACATCTCAATACAAGTTAAAGAGATAACATCCATGGGACATGTTGGTGAAATAATTTATCGCAATGCAAATTATGGGTTCTCACCAATGGTCACATGGCAAAGCTTCTCCTTCTTGGGTATGGAGAGGATCCCATTATTGAATGTAAACTAATTAAAGACTGTGGGGTGGCCGTTAGGCCAGGGATCACAGAAAAAATATCCACTAAACCTGTGGTAAGGTGTTGGTTACAGTGTACAAGGGAGGAATTTGCTTGAGGAGAGGTAAAGGGGAGTAGGAGAAATAGGGAGAGAGAGTTAATGTCGTGAGTATGTTTATATAATTCACATACATTAGCTAGAGTAGGTCCAAATTTAATTAGAAGAACACAACAATGAGAGCACGAACAAGACTAACAAATCAAAGACACAAAGTTATGAAAATCCATCAATTAAGGACACAAAGTTCCTTCTTAGTTGTACAAGATCACCATGCTTGAAAAGTTGGAAAAGAGAGAGTATGGAGGAAATTATACAAAAGAAATATAAGAAATGTAGCTTTATTTCTTGCAGTAGTAGTGATAAAAATCCCAACAACATACAAGAATCAACATTTTCCCCCCTTTGGAATAGAGAAGGAATTACAATTTATTGATTTACAATATGAATCTTCACTTTCCCTTCAAATGACCCTTCACTTTCTTATCACTTGTGACATTTCATATTCTCAAACTCAGTGTCTTGGTATTAAAATGAATCCCTTGAGGAGACCTTTCCAATGCTATCAATTTTGTCAAATTTGGAAATTTGTATAAAAAGTTATGGGAAAAAAAACATTTTTCTTTGTCTCGTAGCTTTTTTGGTGCTCCACAGCTGTTCAATTTTTTGGAATTTTTTTAACGTTTTGTGGATTTTGTGACTTTTGTGACCTTTTGACATGCTTTGTAGAATTTCCTCCATCGAAATTCGCCAAGGTCAAAAACTAAAATTCTTGCTCCGTGGAATCAAATCTTTAGCTGCCTATAACTTTTTTCTCTTTTCTTTACAGCACTTTGCGTCATGTTTTTCTTATATCATAGCATCAAAATTTTTCCTTAGACCACCCACGTACCTCCATAATTTTGGAAACCCGCATAACACTAGGATAATGTTTCATGACTCCTAGACTTGGCCGCTCACAAATTTCTCCCCTTTTCTTTGTGGTGCTCTGTGGATTATCCTCCATGCATTGTGGCCTCTCAAGAGAAAAAACCATGTTTCACATTTATTCATGAAATAATTTTTTTGATGGAAATCTACTTTAGTCCCTCTAACTCTATTCCTTTGTTATGTGTTCTTGGAGAGTCTATGGAACACTAGCTTCTTGAAATCTGTGGAACATTGAAAAACAGATAGTGTTCCATGGTTCCTAGAGTTGGTCGGTTGTAATTTTCACCCATTTTCTTTACAACACTCAAAATATTCTCCTCCACGCATCATGATATCTATGGAAAAACCCATGTTTCACATTTTTTTGTAGAAGAATGTCTTTGATGGAAATCCACCAAAGTTCCAAAAACTGATTTGTAAGTTGTTAAAATAGTTTGGGGGTTAATTTGGAAAATAAAAACTCAGTGGCTTCTCCAATCATCTTAGGCATTCATCCATGCACATAAAACACTCTTGAAAATATTGTTAACATGTTTCTACTAGCCATAATAAGGATAAAAATGTGGTAAAAATAGCTAGAGGAAGGGTTTACAATGACCAGGAGAGGAATTTTTAAGTGAGAGCTTAGTTGTCATGGCCAAAAAATTAAATTTTGCATGATAGAAATTTAACATGACAAAAGTTGGCTCTAGCTTGGGGACATTAGATCGTAAGAGGTAGTGAGAATCTCATGTATCTCATGGAGTAGTAGACCAATACTTTGACAATTGAGCAATAGAGTCATTCCTTCACTAACTAACACAAGCAACAAACACACAAGGGAAAAACAAAAACACACTAAATGAAAGGTAAACACACAAAAATTGGAAAGGAAGAACACAATGGAAAGGGAAACCTATGGTTAATGAGAGGGGAATTTACAAATGTGGGGGAATAATACACACACACCCGACAATGGGATGAGAAAAAAGGTACTGTTATGGAATAGTGGGCTGAATTCATACCACTTTTGAAGCTCAAAATTAACAAGCCGGCCATGTCATGCTATCATGATGGATCTATATGGTTTGAGAAAAAGAAGGGAAACCAAAATTCCTTTCTCATTCTGATATTGTACATAAAATACATTTGTATCTAATGACCACTTCGTTAATTATTTGAAAGTTTTGTTCTTTGTAGCCTCCATCTGATATATCGCCACCATAAGAAACTGTTCTCCCATGTTTTCAAAAATATAATATCTGCTATGAAGGTAGTCACCATCCTTGGGTGAAATTTTCATGGTTGATTCATTTTCAAAGTTGGTAGGAGAACAAGTTTATTCTGACTCCATTTACAAGATTCTTGTTGTTTCTCATTCATTTGTTGTTCTAAGGGATTTCTCCTTATATGTACCAACTCATTCTTGACATGGTAAGACCCATATGATGCATTATCATCCTCATGCAAAGAGAAAGCACACAATGTGGGGTTTGCAATAAGGAAATAGTCATTTCCTCCATCTCGAGCACCTACTAAAAGTCTTCTTTTCCTAACATAAAGGAGAAAACCTCATACTCACAATTGTTCTCGTTATCATGTTGTCTTGGTGATGAAAAGGAAACCAACTCATCAAAAATTCCATGGGATCTTTGCTCATCAACTACGAGCTCAATAATTAATTAAAATTTAATTACTAAATTAATGATATCAATTTATAAAAATAAAAAAGTTAATTAATTAAAATTTTAATTTAATTGAATTATTTAACGTTAATTACTTAATAACTTGAATTAGATCAATATTACTAATTAATTAAATTTAAATAAGTAAATTAAAAAATCAGTAATTAAGCGTTATAAACCATTTTGTAATGAGAAAATAATGTGTAAATCATGGTAGGACAACAACAATAGTGGAATTGTGACAATGTAGTGTTACAATAATAAAAACCAGGTTATGGAGACCATAAAAGAAAAAAATATCAGAATAGTGCAGAAAGATGATCTGACAAGACATTTTAATGCAAAAAAGTTTTGAATTTTTCAAAATTTTAGTGAGTGAGAATTTTGAGACACCAACTGGATCTTATTGGGGATAAGGACTCTTGAGGAAGCAACAATAAACCCAGAAAATACATTTGTTATCAAAATGGTTCCTTATCCATGGGGAAATACTTTATTGAGGGAAAATGCTGACATGGGGGAAAATGAAAGAAAACAAAATAGGGAAGGTGAAAGATAAAACTTATATATAAGGAATTATGCAAAGGAAAACAAGGACTATATGAACCCATTAACATGTTTAGAGAAATGTGAGAACTTGTAGAATTGTGAGTCAAATTCATCATTTTTCAATAATTGAACAAGAGTGAATTCAAACCATTTGATTGCCAAAATATGCTTCAGAAAATATGAATCTTGAACAGATATTTCATACCTTACCTATTTCATTTATGGTGTTAATGTGTGCATGACTCTTTCATCTTGATGGTTTCTACCTCATTCCTCTTCAAATTCTGAAAAATGCCTTTAGAATGCTTTAGTGTTTTCCTTCATGAGTAGAGATGTATTCAAATAATGATGATTAGATGTAACTTGCTAAACATCTTCTATCTTTCAATGTTGAGAATAATGTTCATATTTTAGATCAACATTTGAGATGATATCTTCAATGGTTTTTTCTTCATAATGTCTTGAGATGATACTTTTAGATGCATTAATGTATCCTTGTTCCATTTGCACACATGTTTCTTCATAAGAAAATTCACATACCTTTGTTAAAGGAAGAATATATTTTCTTGAATATTCACCATTGTGAAGGTCTTCATCAAGAGTCTCCAAAGCTTGATTCGAAAAAGTCATCTTTGTGATCAAGAATCCCTTTGAGTGAGTAAATTTCATCTTGCATTCCCTTGATTATTTTTAGTTCTTCATAATTACATGGAATATATTTGGTTTGTTGAAAAAATTAATGATTGGGAGAAAGTATTGATTGCATATGAAGTAGTTCTTGAATATTTGACAAGTATTCTAGCTTGGGATCTTTTATTTCATCATCGTCGTATGACACAAAATCTGCGAGGGGAAGAAAAAGGAAAAAAAAGTTGTTGATATTTTCAATGATCCTAGGTTAGATGTAACTTCATTTTCTTCATCATTATTCTTGTATGCTAAAACATGTAGTATTCATTGACCATCTTCACAACTTTCATCTTTCAACGAATATTTTCCCTCTTGAATTTTTGGGAAGATACCTTGAGTTTTGTATCACTTTTCTTAACCTGCATATTAGTTTCAACACAATATATTCTTCTGAAAAAACTATCATTTACCTCTATAAAATGCACAATCTCTTCACATGATTCTTCGTCACCATGATACATATGTATTTCCAAAGAGAGAAATCCTTTCTTATCTTCATGGTTTCTGTTCATTAATAAATTTTATTTTTGAACTTAAAATATCATCATTTGATTTCTCTTTATGACATTGATCATTGAAATGCATGATAGGAACTTATGATTTTGAATTTGGATGCAAATGAGGTGATTGAGGGTCTTCAAATTATTGAACAGTAATAATTTTGAATTTATCTCTTAGGTGCATGTACATTATCGATGAGGGTTCTTTTTGACCATATTTACACTTTACATCTACCAAGTATTTTGATTATTGAACTTGAAATCCATTATTTGATTCATCTTTATTGATCTTGCTGGAAGGAATTTCCATATTTGGGCTGGCACGCAAACAACGAGATTTAGGAGCTTGAAATTATTTACTATTCAAACATATAACTTCAAGAAAGGAAAGAATTACATGAACTTATTAAAAAAAATCATCTCAATGGTTGATGAGCTCAAAAGAATCATGGGAAGGATCATGCAACTTGATCACTGAATCTTTGAGCAAGTCTTATTTCCGCAAAATGGTGAGATTCAAACATCAAAAATAAGGTTGATTTAACTTCATCTATTTTTTATTTAAATATTATTATGCTAGTTTGGGAATAATTTCTTGAGTCGTCTCTTGTGAAGGGTGTCCAATATTCATATGGAACTTTTATTTCTTCACAAGGGGTTGAAAATAAGGAACAATTTAAACATGTTTAAGAATATTATTTTTCATCTTCCTAGAAAGAATTAAGTTATCTTCAACATCAATGACTTATTGTTGAGAGATATGCAAGAATTATATCTTCTCTCTATGCAACATGAACTATAATTTCATGATGTAGATCGGCAATGAAGAAATACGATTGCTTATTCCCACTAGGTTGCTCATTTAGCAAAATAATTTTCAATAACTTATAGAATATTACTATGAAGTTTCTCATTCATTCAACTTCTTTCATCCATATTTTAAATAGCTCTGAAAAAGGGCATGCATGTCGATGGTAGGTTCAAATCTTTGAGGAACTTATTTTTTATGCTCTCCTAACTTGTGATGTAACCAATCTCTAAATGTTGAAACCTATTAGTAGAAGGACCAATGAAAAAAAATATCACTTAAACATCTTCTTCATATACACTAAGAATGCTACAAGAAAAATGAAAAGTAGAAGTATGGTTACCTACATCTTCGAAGTCCTCTCTATAAAACATTGGAAAGTTTATCATTGAACTGGAAGGTATGGGAGAATATTGTATAAATTTCAAAGGAGAAAATTGGTTTACCCGTGGGATGGGTGAAACCAATGTCATTGTGCAAGTCAAAAAAGTATATGAGTTTAGTTCTTCATATCAACAAAGTCACCATCCTGCATTTAGGATAGGTTTCTTGATGTGCAGACTGAATGGTAGAAACTTTGATTTCAATACTTTGATCCTTCAATCACCAGTGTAGTTACCAAAAATTGTTGGAAATATTTTATGTCACTTTGGTTTATTTATTCTCCTCACAAATTTTCTTGCATCATCCGACATAAAACTTGCAACATTGGAGAGATCACCTATTGAAATGGTGATCTAACATGTATGTTTTAGAGGGGAATCTTTTTTGTATGATGGGTTTGTGGGTTTTCGGTAATTTTTACCTAAAAATCACCTGATAGGAGAAATAAAGGAAAGTGGGAGAGGAATAAAAGAGAGAGGAAGATAGTGGAAAATAATGAAGAGAGGGAGCATGCAAGAACAAACAAATGCATATCTCATTTCTACATGCTAGAAAGTTGATTTAACAAAATTAGGATTTAAGATAAACCCTAATTAAAAATCCACATATGATAAGTAAATGATAAAGTAAATATATAAAAAAATCAATAATAAAATAAAAATTGAAACCCTAAGTGTAAGAGAGGGAATATAATACTTATATGATTTTGTAATAAATTGTGAAGTGTTATGGGATGGAAGACTGATGAAAAAGAGGAGAAAATTGTCTCAATCACATACATAAAATATTAGAACTACATGATGAGCTTTGACTAGGGCGCCTAGGCACTAGGGACCTCTTTTGGGTGCATGTCACTATGCAGGATCTCAGAAACTGGTTTTCACTGTGTCGCGCAAGTGTCGCTAACCTTCACTTTTGATGACCTGTATCTCGCAATATGATCACCGAGTGCACCTGTAACCTACAAAGAGATGTTTTGGAGTGTGTTAGCATACGGATTTGCATGCATGAAAATTACATGCAACAGTAAGGGAACAAAGTCCCTCCTCAATGAAGGTGAGGCTGCCTTTATTGAAAACCAAAACAATATTTACATCTGTACATTAAAAATTGTATGTGGGGGGTGTTTTAGAACATCAAAGGGAAAGAAATGTAAATGAGGGAGATGGAATGGACCCTCCTCAATGAAGGTGAGGCTGCCTTTATTGAAAACCAAAACAATATTTACATCTGTACATTAAAAATTGTATGTGGGGGGTGTTTTGGAACATCAAATGGAAAGAAATGTAAATGAGGGAGATGGAATGGAATGGAAAGAAATGGAAAGGAATGAATGAAATGAACATGCAATAGCTAGGTAAAAGAAGAGCCTAATATTGCATGGAGGAAAACAATGAATAACTAACTCAAATAAAGCAAAGTCCAAATCAGCTAAACAAGAATAAATAGAAGGGAAAACACATGAGAAAGTAAATATCAAGGCTTAATCACTGTGAAAAATAAAAACAGATTAATATCATTGACAATAAGATTGAAGATAATATTTGCATACAATATTTAAACATATAACATCTAAACATAAGAACATCAAATGTTATAAGAGACAATGAATGAGACACAAAGTTCATATTTCATTAACTCCAAAATGTCTTCACAAAGGAACACAAAGTTTATTTCCTAAAACAAAGCTTGCACACAAAATTATTTTCTTGTCCTCTCTCAAAGCCACCTTTACAAATGAGCCTCTAACTTCCTTTTATAACCCAAAAGTTGGTTACAAAGTAGTTAGGGTTTACATGAACATTAAATAGGGCATCTTAAATGAATTTGAATTTTTCAACCAACTTTAAAAATTAACTTTGAAAATAGAAATCACTGAAGTTATCAAAATTTTGTTGTGGGTATAATAATAACACCACTTAAACATGCCATTTTAACATATAATAAAATCTAGTGCCTTATCCATTAAAGTGGTGTCCGCATATCTCAAACGTATGAGAAATGGACTCTCCCACTTAATTAGATACCAGAAAAGCTATGTCCTCATCCCATTAGTGAAATTGAGATCCGCCACATTCACCAATTGAAAGGATTTAAACATTCCAAATGTTTCAAACATATTCTCTTCTTCAGGAGGTTCACTTGGTTGAAGCACAACCTCGTAGAACACATGCAATTCCAAAATCCGACATGGCATATCATTCAGATTGACTATCTTTGATTGAACATTCTCAAACAGGTTCCTTAACTTGATACAACATTCCATTGAAGCTGAAGAGAAATTGATGGCAGGAATGTATATGTCTTTGAAAAATCATGATAATTGTTCCTCAACATGTTATGATGAATGCATTTGATTATGCTCATTTACAAGATCACAAGGGATTTCAGCTATAACCTTCTGAATTGAGGAAAGTGAAGTGAAGGATTCATTATATACGCTCTTGTAATGGATCATAGAATCCTTGAGAAGTGTCTTCCTTGAATTGAGATGTAGACATCAAAGAAAGTGTGTCCCTCGACATTCGAATTCATGGATTCCTTCAATGGATAGAGTTGAATATTCTATACTTGTCTTCTCATGTAGACTAATACATATCTCATCTAAATTTGATATGTTAGAAAAAAAAATTAGATCAAGATATGCACTAAAATATCTTCACGGAGCTTTACAGATGCTTTGATCATCTCACCCCCAAAAATGAGAATCTCTGAAATCTAAGATTTAGTGACATGGCCCAATGTGTTTATCTCCTTTGATAGATTGATAGTTTCTTCATCAAGGGCAGCCACTACATCGGGTACTGGAAAATTGGATGATATTGGATTTATCATATGTTAAACATAATCCACCAATTGATTCTTTTTGGCCTTGAGATGAGAGTTCTGAAATTTATATTTCTCAAGCCCCTTTAGCATAGTATCCATTGAATCATGGGCCATTGCCATGTCACTTTCAAATGTGGAATTTCCAAGTCCAAGTTAGGATATCTCATAATTAGCAGGTGTTACGTCATTGCATTCCTTTTCAACTTATGGGACAACAAGATCCGTAAATTTGCTCCCATTATCATCCACCATTATCCAAGATAACACTTTAGGCTTCTTGGGAATGACTTCATTTGAAAGCTTGAAAAGGGCATCGAAGTCAATGTCAATTGCCTTGACAACCCTCTTTCTTTTCTTGATCTCACAATCAACCCAAGAAGGAGTTTTCTTTACCAATTCTACATATAGAATCTTGGAATCAGAAACAAAATTCAAATTTTTCTCAATATCATTAGATTTTACAAGAATCCTTTCCATAAATTCAATCTCTGGAGAAATAACCTCAATATATACCTCTTGAAAATTAGGGAGACCTTGAGAAATCTCTTCATGAACTGTATGTTTGGAATCATTTGATATCTAGACCACTTGCACTTGAGTAGACTCTTGTACAAGACATGGATGAGGAATGTTTGTGGTGAGCTTCCTTACACTATCAGCAACATGAGTAGAAGAATCCCTATTTGAAGTGGAAATACCTGATTTACGCTGTCTTCCTTCACTAGGGCTAGGACCCTTAGATGTTTCACCTTGCGACACCTTCTTTGGAGAAGTGGATTTCAGCAATGTTGGTCTGAAATTTTTTCGGGTGGGAAGATCTATGGATAGATAGGCCAACAGTGTGCAGGGCATAGCCCCTCTTTGAGATAGCAAAGTGAAATTGGTTTATTGCTATTCCACCAATAGGAATCTATACAACTCTTACAGTATTATGCCTTCAGGGGGGTTAGGATCTTATCCCAGTAGAGTTAGTTTCGACGAAGAATAGAAAGGAATGAAGGAAGGAATAGAAGAAAGGTGGATCTAAAGGGAGAAAAGAAATGAACTCCAAAGTAGAAAGGTCATAGGGTTTATGTTTTGGGCTGGTAGAAAACAGATCCAAAATTACTCACATAAACAAACAAAGAAATATTGATAAACAAATGAGAAAAGCATATGTGAATCCAATAGAATAAGCATGCAAATCTAACTTAAGAAAGATCTAACACATAACACAGGAATTCAGCACAAAGTCTCAATTTTGTATTAATAATTGTTCTGTTACAAGAAATATCAAAGTCTTTCTCTCCTCACTCTATTTTTCATACAAATTTGCTCACCCTTGAATACTACAACTATCCAAGTATTTATAGAAGGAGAAGGAGAAAGAAGACAAAAAAGAGCCAACAACTATTTACAAAATATCTAAAATTCAAATGTTGACTTTGGGGCAATTCTTTGGATGACAACATCCCATGGTGCAACATGGATGATGTCATCATTTGTGCCAACATACTTTTAAATATTTTTACAAAAATGGGATTAATTCCAGGAGGAAGGAGCCTATTCATCATCATCCCTTGGATTGAAAGGAGTGTCTTGCTTTTGCTTAGGGGAGGTAGTGTGAAATTGAGCTTGATACTCCATGAACTTGCTTACCATCGCTTGAAGTTGATCCTGAACAGGACCCTTGGTGTGATCCCTAATGACTTTGCAAGTTTCCCGTTCATCTCTGAGTCTTTCTAGGAGTTTGAAATATTCATTACCTACCTCCATTAGGTATCCAACAAAGTCACGGTAGGCCAGAAGATTGTTGATAGATTCTATATCAAAAGTGGCCTCTGACGCTAAACCCTGCAATGTGATTTCCTTGAAAATTCGAATAGTATCATCTACCTTCCGCAAGGCGTACGATGCACCGAGCAACCCTGGAGACATTCTTAAGACGATATGCTCCATTTGATGCATTACATCAAGGGCTTCCTCTTTTATTTTGTCTATATTTTCTAAGAAAAACTCCATTTGGTCAACCTGATAGTCCAAAGTAGCAAGGACTTTGTTGGGTGCTCATGGGTGATCAAAAACACGGAATTTCACCAAGTCATTGACTGGGAAGTTGAGCATCTTTTGGAAATTTTCATGTTACAACCTAGCATGGTACAACTCTTGAGAGATAGGTCTTGTTATTGCCTAGAGTTCCTTATTAGCTTGATCTTTATTTTGATAGAGCTCTGTGAACTTGGTAATAACTTCCTCACTATCTTTGAGGATATTATCTCTCTAGGTGGACACTGCTATACCTTGCTCGCCGATCTTAGTATACTAATTTATCTTCTTCTGACTAAGAAATTTAGGAGGGTCGGCGATAGTCATAGGAGGGGCATTGCCCATATTTTACAGGGCTTGGAGAAGATGCTTTTTTTGCTCTTTTAATATTCTCTTCTCTTCCTTTGCTTCTTGAAGCTTTTTGTAAAGGGCATCCACTGTGGATAAGGCCTCTCCTTGTAGGCTCTATGATGATGTTCCCATTGTGACCTGAGTCACTATAAAATCTACAGGGGACAGATATTCTTTCTTCTTTGTGAGATCAGGGTATGCGATCTCCATAAACCTTTCACCTAAAGCGCTTTGAGAGAAGCGGGTTATAGATTTTTGCTTCGTAGGCCCTTTAGCCGGAATAACGGAGAAGTCCATAGGTGCAATATGGACTTTCCTCTTGTGCTGGCTCAGATGTTTGGTGATCCATTCTAGACTTAAGGGAGTGGGACCAGAGGAAGAGGAGGAAACAGGGGCGGAAGAAGGAGTAACTGCAGTGGACACGGGAAAATGTGTCGAGATGCTTAGTTTTGGCATTGAGAAAGAAGCCAACACTCCAATACTAACGGGGTTAGGAGTGAATGCAAGAGAGGAAACTTTGGGGGCGGAAGGGATCTGTGAGATGAGGGAAGAAATGCTGGGGGACAGATCTGCGAGGGAAGAGAAAATGAATGAAGAGGGAGGGGGAATGGTAGAAGCGGGGGGAGAAGACACAACCAAAGGAGTAGTTGGTTGAACAACATGAGGAGGGGAAGGAGGAGTGAGAGAGGGGAAAGTTGGAACCTCACCAGTTGTAGTAGTGAGGACATGATGAGTGGATGTGTCCGTTAGAGCACTGGCCACTTCTTCTCTTCTTAGGGACACTAAGTCCACAACTTGCTCTTCGGAGGTGGAAGGAGGGATTTCAGGAACTTCTTTCTGAGCAGTACTTGCCTCTCCTTCTATGTCTTTTCCTTTGCCTTTAGGTAAGTGTTTCGGCCTGGTGGGTGCATCACCCAAGGGAGACATGGTAAATTCTACCCCAAGGTAGATGATACCATTTTTCTTGTACCAATGCTTGGTACGTTGCAAAGTTCCTTTGAACCTTTCCTGAATAGTCTAAGGGGCCTTGTTTCTATCAATTTCAAAAAATGGCCAATTGTCCCTATCTGTGTCTAGATAAACCTGATAAAATTCTTGATCA
This sequence comes from Taxus chinensis, assembly GCA_019776745.2. Classification (NCBI taxonomy): domain Eukaryota; kingdom Viridiplantae; phylum Streptophyta; class Pinopsida; order Cupressales; family Taxaceae; genus Taxus; species Taxus chinensis. The sequence continues at coordinate 356,438,809 of CM034154.1, forward strand.
GTTGTTTGGAAACCCTTTATGAGGATGACAACACCATATTGAATGATCTCTGCTAGGGCCAGGCGGGAGTGATCCTTTCGTCTGAGCTCGAATTCATTATATAGACCAATGTAGATATCTTCAATCTGAGGGACGTGAATTGGATCGATCTTTTCCTTTGGAAGGTAATCACAAGGATAAAAGGTTGGCCTCGCATGGAAATTATGCTTCAAGTTGAGTAATTCAAGCTCTGTAAACATCTCTCGGGCTTTTCTCTGTGAAGTGCAGGTGTACCTGCCCATTGTGAGGGGGAATGGAGTTCCACCATTATTCCTTTTTAAACACTTCTCATGGTATGTGATAAGCTGTCTAGACATCTCTAATAGGATCAGCTTGGGTCTCGCATACCTCGGAAATTTGGTGGAATCTCCCAAGAAGTTAGCAGCTCTAAGGTATGTGAAAGTGGGTAATTGCATGAATAACACTCCCCACTTCTCTATGATGGTGACCACGATTTTGCTCATCCAACCATAAGTCATGTTGAACCTTAAAAGATAGATGATGCCATAGAAGAAGATGTTGTTGACTTTATTGAATTGGGCTATGTTGTTCTCTAGTTTTAATTCTAGGTAGTATTCGTATATTTTGACCTTGGACCATACCCCATACTGATTCAATGCTGGGTAGTCCCTCTCTGAGGCAGCGGCATATACCACATAGGAGTTCATATAGAACCTCCGAGTTGTTGAAAGTTGTTAAAGCTTCTCTGAGATCGTGCTGTTGATAATCTCTCCCCATTCAAAATGCTAATTAGGAACATTTTTACTCATGGTTTATAAATACCTGAGCATCCATTTGTGAAAGTAATGGGCATCAGGGAGCCCAAACACCTTTCTCAGGAAGGTGATGGTGTCACTCAGATCCTTTGAAAAGTCACTGCGATGAATGACTTGTGGCCACTTGCTTGTCACCTTCTTGTTCTTTAGGTACACCTCATTCATCAGCTGCATGGATTTGTCTTTGTTTTCATTCCATGTCTTCATGCAGTCCTCTTGGCTTACCACTACAAAATGTTGGTGGTGAGGAATACCCAACATGATCTCAAAATTTCAGGCCATGAGGTTGATTATTACCTTGCCCTTCTCATTTTCGACACATCTTGTGTCCTTATTGTAACAACGGCCCACCAACATCATGAACTCATTGTTGATTGTGCTTACGGGGATCCCTGCAGCAAAGTGCAGACCAATACCAACTAATTTATCCATCCATGGGCTACTTGTGATGCTCTTAGTTCTGGCCCAGAAGTCCTCCATGTCAATGTGCCAAAGTTTTTAATCTCTGATATCCAAATCACACTCTGCAAGAGATTCAGGCATCCTGACCCTTTGCTATTTATATTTCATTTCTTCTTTTGTTAGCTTGGATTTACCCTTAGATTTAGTTGGCTTCTTACTTGATGAAGACATGTGTGGATCTGAGTTCAGCTGTTGATCTGTAAGAAGAATCAGGGAAGTCCATCACAGAAGATCCGTGTTAGCTATTAAGTCATCCATCAAAACTTACAGAATGCAAAGTTAGCAATTTATGAGCCTCTAGGCGCAAGGCGCAACTCTACTACAGGTTACAGGGTCTTAGAAAAGTAAGGTGCACTTTGGAACAGTGTTGCATGAGAGAAAACAATGCTAAAAGGGGCGCAGGGCGTGGGAAGGCTACACACAACATTCAGATGTTGGTGTCGAGGGATGTGTGCTTGCATCATTATTTTTTTTAGTGGGGCACACATATGGTTGGTGTTGCAAGGTCCCAAGATGTGCCATTGGTGTAGATGTGGTAGATGCTACATGAGAGTGAGGTGTGCCAAGTGGTTTAGTTTGCGCGGTGCGGGAAAGGTTTGCACAACATTCAGCTATTGTTGTAGTTGTTTCGGTGCCGACACTTGTGCCTAGGGAAATTTGTGATTTTTATAAGGTGCGGAGAAGGCTTATGCCGCATGTAGGGATAATGCACCTGTGGCGCGACTGTGTTTGATGTAACAAGGATGAATTTTGCGCTGAAGGGAAAAATAGTGGGTTGATTTGCAAAGAATTTATGATTTTCACTCTTTTGGCTCAGATTTTGATGTCTAGCAGGGAATAAGGGACAAATGAGTTTGAGTTGGTTTATGCTAGAGTCTTCCATTTTTATAGATCTGGAAGGAGGAGAAGGGGTCTTGGAGTTGATTATTTGGGTTCATTTGTTTATTATCAATCCTAATCACCTAAACCATTATGAAAACCACAAAAAATCCACAAGAAGGGCAAGGGTCACTTACCAGGAATATATATAACGATAAAGGGGAGGATGCGAAGTCCAAAAATGTGACAGATGGCAACGTGCAGGGTTGACAGGAATGTTGAAAAGTGCAGAGGAATAACTTTTTTACATTTTTTGAATTGTGAAAATGACAGGTCGGACGTGCCTATATATAGCAAAAAGTGCAATAAATGTGCCACCAAATTTTTTCTATGGCACACTTAAGTGGGTGTCAACACAAAGATATTTGTACCATGGCGCAGCTTTGGGAGTGTCAAAAATGCATTTTCGGTGCCATAGCACACTTTAGAGAGGTGTAACATTTGGAGGTGCAACATGTTGGTGTATGCACCTTAGCACACCTTTGAGAGGTGCAACATTTAGAGGTGCAACATTGGGAGTGTTGACACTCCCTCGAATGCACCAAAGGAAAGGAGGGGCATAGTTTTGGTTGATGTTAGATGAATGAAAACCACGCCCAACCTAAAAAGGTTTAAAATGACCAAGTTCTAAAAACTAGATTTTCCTGGAAAGGGATTTTATGCCATTCCGAATGCTAAGAGACCTCAACGGGGGACCAAAATGGAATTTTTGGTATGGCTACCTGTAAAATTTCCCTCGTCAATTTTACAGGATATTAACTGGCTCTTTTTGGGGACTATATTTGTACGAAGCTTAAGGGTAGAGAATCCTAGATCTATATGTGCCTATTCATTGTGTTACAAAGTCAAAAACAAGGGTGACAAAAAAAGAAAGGAAAACACACAACTAATAGAAAGGAAACACACAACAAAAACAAACACACAACTAAAGCAAACTGTACAACGAAGAGAGCAAGCTCTACTTCCTTAATATTTTGAGATGTTACCCACTATAGGGGAGCGAGAGCTCTGTTCCATCTAGATATGAGAGATAGAAGCTATTCTCTCTGTTTACCTGTTTGATCTTGAAAGGCCCTATCCAAAGAGAGTCGAATTTCCCGTGCATGCCCTTTGGCTCTCTTCACTTGTCCCACAAAAGGATGAGATCTCCCACAAAAGGATGAGATCTCCCACCTGGAAATCCCTTTGCTTAGCATTTTTATTGAACAATCTCTTGACTTGATTCTAATGCTCGATGATCCTGTTGACCACTCTTACTCTCTTTTCTTCAAGTTATGTTAGATACATGATCCTCTTTTCTAGAGAATTCTAGAAAGTCTCATCTTCAATCGCTCATGCCAAGCACAGAGCAGGAAGTTCCATGGAAATGGGAAGCTCTACGTTGATTCCATATAACACTTGAAAAGGTGACATACTGAGAGACCTCTTCGGAGTAATACGGTCTGCCCACAAAGCATCATACAATGACTTGTGCTAGGACCGCTGATTCTCATTGACCAACTTCCGTATGATGGTTACTAGGTTTTTATTACTAGATTCTACCTAACCATTTCCTTGGGGATAATAATCTGAGGCATGGGCCAAGGTTATCTCATATTCATAGAAAAAACTGATAAATTCCTGTGAGGAGAAGTTGGAAGCATTATCAAAAATGATCTTGTGTGGGATGCCAAATCTCACGATGATATTTTCTTTGATGAAGTTACAAACAACTTCAGAGGTGGCATTTTCGACAGGTATGGCCTCCACCCATTTGATGAAGTAATCTATTTCTGTTAGGACATAACTACGTCTGACACTTGATTGGGGATGTAGTGTTCTGATAAAGTCAATTCCCCATTTCTTGAATGGTTCGTCAATAATGATGGGTCTGAGGGGAAAAGCAGCCAATTTTGGTTTTCCAACAAATTGTTGGTAGAGCTCACATTTTACTACCCAGGTGATTGTATTTTGAAATAGCGTTGGCCAGTAGTACCTAGCTTGATTGATCTTATGTGTTGTTACAAATGAGGAGAAGTAACTGCCGTAGGCCGAGTCATGAAAACTTTCAAGCAATTTGATCTGTTGCGGTTTGTCAACACATCACAAGAAGATGCCATTAATCCCACGCTTGTATAAACCGCCATCCCATATGACATATCTCACTGCCCTGAGCTTTACAGCCCTCTTCTCCTTTGAAGTTAGATGAGCTGGGCACTCACTGTAAGTGAGAAAGAAAGTGATGTCTGAATACCATTCGTCACTGGTCACAACAAATAGAACCATAGGTAGAGAATCAACTTTCCTCAGCTGACCCTGCACTCTTTCAATGCAATCAACTTTCTCTTTAGGGACCTCTGAATCTTTTTTTTCAGCCATAAGTTGACATAGGCCCTTTCCTCTTACCAACTCAGTTGGTTTTATGTCTAGATAATACTCTTGGAATTTCACGATCCAATTCCCTCGTAAGCTCCCTAACTCTTGTTGAGTTAGGATAGACTTAATTGCCATGTCAGGAACCAGTACTACTATATGAGAGTTTAGTATGTAGTACCGGAAGTTCTTGACTGCTTTGACAATGGTGAAGGCGTTCTTCTCTAACTGAGACATCTTCAATTCATGAGGCTTGAGAGGGGAACTCATGAAAGTGATTGGAGATTCAACATCCTCAGAGTTCTTTTGTATTAAGATGGCTGATACAGTATGTGCAGATGCATAACTGTACATGATAAAATCCTTGGAGAAGTCGGGACATACCAAGATAGGTGCATGAGCAATGGAGGATTTTATATCCTCGAATGAAACCTTTCCTTCTTCACTCCACCAGAAATTTTATGACCCTTTCATCATATTTGATATGTGATGAGTCTTTTTAGCGAAGTCGGGAACAAAACGTCTGAGAAAATTCACCTTTCTGAAGAAGGAGTGAACACCAGTCTTGCTTGTGGGTAAGGTAAGGCTCTGAATAGCCTTAACCCTTTTGACATCTATCTTTCTTCCTTCTTTTCTGACAATGTGTCCCAGCAACTTTGCTTTAGTGACTCTGAAAACATACTTTTTTGGATTTAGGGAAATCCCATGTTCTCGGCATCTAATCAATACTTGCTCCAAATGATCACAATGATCACTTCACTTTTTTGAGAACACAGTTAAGTCATCCAAATAAACCATGATGACCTTTCCCATCATACCTTTGAATGCAAAGTCCATCACTTGTTGAAAGGTGGCACCAACATTGGTCAGGCCAAAAGGCATCCTGCTATAGGTGAATGTGCCCTAGGGTGTAGTGAATGTTGTTTTGAATTGGTCTTCAGATGAGACTTCAATCTGATTGTAGCCCAAAAAACCATCAAGCATGGACAACATCTCTGAACTAGTTACTTTCGGTAGAACTTGATCCATTATGGGTAGTGGGTAATTGTCCTTCAAGGACACCTTATTCAGATTGCGAAAATCTATGCATATGCGTATCTCACCATTTTTCTTCCATACGGGCACAATGTTTACAACCTAGGTACTGTGATTGATAGGGAAGATGATTCTCGCATCTAACATTTTCTGTATTTCCACCTGGATGGTACCCAAGATCTTGGGATTGTAATGCCTCTATTTCTGGTGAAAGGGTTTGACATCATCTTTTAACGGGATGTCATGTTGAACATCCTTAGGCTTAAAAGACTTTAGATCGGCATAAGAATATGCCAATACGTCCATATATTTCTTTAGAAATTTGAAAAACTTTCATTTTTCTTCAGGTGTACAGCATTCCCTGATGTTCACAAACTGCGGATGTTCTACAGTACCTAGGTTGACTGATTTGGTCTCTGGAGAGGATTTAGGGTCATCTTGTAAATTTTTCTTGACAAAATAATCATGTTTATCAAACAATCATTCTAGAGAGACTAAATTTCAGAATTTTATTTCCCTTGAGCTGATATATGCCATCGCCTTCTTTTGATTCATTTTCTTAATTAGCAACCGATTCACGGCATGTAGAAGTAGATCCCTCAAAATGAAGCTCATTGAAGTTATCAGCTTTTTCTAGGAAAGAAACAAGCTGATTGTCATTGTTGAATACCTGCCAGTGCTGAGAATTGTCTGGCACACTTGGGTGAAAGACTACCTCAATGGTATACGTGTCAGTTTTCAGCCCTAGGTGAGGGAGCATAAGAGATTCTGAGACAACCAATGAATCAGCCATGTCATTTTGAGCTCTTGGAATGGATTTTATTGAGAAAGCATCAAATTCTTCAATCCTGTCCCATACTGCATTGTGGTAGTGCTTGAGTCTATCATTTTTCACCTGGTACACCCTTTTTACCTGGTCACCTTATACTTTTAGATTCTTAATTCCTCTTTCCTTTGCAGCTTGCATGCCGAGTAACAAAGATTCATACTTGGCAGTATTATTTGTATTGAAAAACTACAATTTGAAAGAAAGAGGGAAAATCTCTTTTTCAGAAGATATCAGGATGACTCCAACGCCACATTCACTTGTTGCACAATTTCCATCAAACTGCAGTGTCTATATATTTTTAAGGTTCTCCTCCTAGATGAAAACATCCATTTTATCAGACTCAGTGGACAAGAAGTAGTTCCCCATCCCTAATGATTCGAAAAGAATTTGGGCTTTGGGGTCGTCAGAGTTCGTGACCAGGTACTTCTTTTGTGATTCAGGCTCCAAAGTTTGCATTACTCCTTTGACAGGAATTCTAGCTTTGGACCAGTCCATATGAATCTCTCCACTGACTTCTCTATAAAAGCTTCTTTCTAGTAGAATTCCATATGCTGCTGGGATATCGGAAACGAGGATGGTCATCTTTACCTTGTTATCTGGGAACGCTACAAATGTGAACTATGCATCTTTGATCTAACCAATTAATGGAACATGTTTGGTCTCCATGGAGTAACATCTACCGAAAGGCTTGGTAAGGATGAGGCCTAAAGTATGAGCAACCTTTGTCGACATTACATTATCGGAAGCTCCAAAATCAATTATGTAGTTGCTTAGTTTGTGACCATTGATTAAGAGGAAGAGATAAAAAGGTTCAATTTTTCTTGACACGGAAGTTGAGGCAACATTTATGCGAGATGTGGGAGGAGTGGAAAGGATTCCTTTAGGGAAGACATGAGAGGGGATGACAGCTTGGATTTGGATATATTCGGTCAATCTTACAAGTTGTTCAGAGTTAGACTGAAGATACTCAGCTTTAGACATTTTAATCTTGGTCTTTTTAACATGATCGACTATGTCAAATGCGACTAAGGGTTGCATTGACGAAGGAATGAGTCCTTCATTTCATGATGGTAGGGTAGGGTTACTGGTCTTTATGGAAATAGAAGAAGGTTGATTTGGGGGAGAGATGGGAGGAAAAGACTTGTTCATGAAAGGTCTAATAGGAGGTTGAGCAGGAAGAGGATTGCCTCTTTTAGCAATGGTTTGAGGTGTGTTTGACGTGGCCTTCTCCTTTTGTATCCTGGAAGCAACTTCTGCTTCTTTTCCTTGTGAGTGGGTGAAAAAAGCATATGACTATCCGCTTGCATACCCTTGAGTACCTTCCTCCTCATTAGACTCCTCATCTTCAAATTCCATATACCTGATTGTAGATTCACTAGTCGGTTCACCAAAATCTTGATCATCTTCACCTTGCGATGAAGGTTCTTCAAAAATTTGCTCATCTTCTTCGATCTCGACTCGGGCATTAACCAAAGGGGCCTCAAGTGCTAACCTTAGAGCAGTAGTAGGTAAATGTGGCCTTTGTGGGGTGTTGTTGGGAATGAAGTTCCTCTATGGGATATCGCGGTATGGAGTGGTAGATGAAGCTTGAGCTAATTTCTTTTTTAATGTGAGCAAGTCATTTGCCATCTTCTGGAATGCCGGATCTGATGAAGTGGCTTGAGAAGGAGTTAAAGCCTTTGGTTTGGATGGATCTCATTTTAACTCGCCAGATATAAGTATGTTGTCTTCTATCTAAATGGTTGTAGCTTGAGTGAGGACCAAGGTGGTGATTTATACTTATAAGAGTATGAAACTTACTCTTGAGCTCATGGTGTTCACAAAGAAACACTTTTGATTTTCTTGTGTTAGCAACATGGCAGGTGGCACACGGTTAATCAGTGAATTGAAATGGGTGATAAAATCATGCATGGTTTCATTGGCCTCCTTCTTCAAGTGATTAATATTTGACAGTAACACAAATGCGTCTTCTGAAGGCTTATACTTGTCTCCAAACGTAGTTCATAATGTGGCCCAACTGGTGATAGATCCGGTCAGCAAGTGTTGGAACCACTCTGCAGCAAGTCCTTGCAACGTTTCTAGAAAGAGGCATACCAACACATCTTCATGGGTCACATCTAGGATACTGCATGACATGAGGAATGTAGATATATGTGAATCTGTGCTTTGATTTCCACTCCATCAAATCTTGAGAAATTCTTTCTATTTCCATGAGGGAGTGCGTGAAATGGATGTGACAATGCAAGAGGGCCCATAGCATTTCCCCATGGTAATGCCATTTGAAAAGCTGGAAAGAGGATGTGAGCTAGGAGGGTGGTTCCACTTAGCAGTAGAGCACTGCAAATTGATGTGGAGGATCCTTGTGAAAACTAGTTCTTTCGTGGAGGTGAGACACTTCTGGCTGACTGATCAGCTGAACTTAGCGATGTGAAGTGCACTGGTGTAATATTGAAGTTGTGCCTTTGAAGTAGATCAAAAATAGGATTAAATTCTCCATGATCTCTCCTGCTACGGGTAAATGGCTCACCCACCAGTGTATCTGTGATCTGCAGTGTTTTTAGAGTAGATTTATAAAAACTCTTTTTGTTTGTACTTGTTGATTTTCTAATTTTTCTGACAAAAATCAGCAGCATGTACTTTTCTAAATATTTATATTTATCCCTCTTTTGAAAACCGATTCTGGTTTAATGACAAAGATTAACGAGGATAAAATGATGGTTAACTTAGTAAGCTGATTTTCAGATCTTAGATTTGACTTTTTGCAAGGGTTTGAAAATATTTGTAAAACTATCAGAATCTCAGATCTATGAAAATACAGATATTTTTATAAAAACTCAGTGAACCAAAGGTTTCTAACTAGTCCAAATATATGGATCTATTAAGAAACTTTTCAATTTGGATCAATTTTTGCAAAAAAATTGGATTTTAAACAAAGAGTTAAGATTTGCAAACAAGTAGTGATTTTTTATAATTTGAGCTATTTTCTTAGTCTTCCTGGCATCTTTTAAAAACTGTTGGTGTCTTTTAGCTAACATAACACTCACATAGATTTGGTTCTATCCCCAGTAGAGTTACCAAAAACTATTGGTCTGAAAATCTATCGGGTGGGCAGATCTATGGATAGACAGGCCAACAGTGTGCAGGGCATAACCCCTCTTTGAGACAACAAAGCGAAATTGGTTTATTGCTATTCTACCAGAAGGAATCTGTGCAAGTCTTATAGTATTCTACCTTCAAGGGGGTTGGGATCTTATCCCGGTAGAGTTATTTCCGATGAAGAACATAAATGAATGAAGGAAGGAATAGAAGAAAGGTGGATCTAAAGGGAGAAAAGAAATGAACTCCAAAGTAGAAAGGTCAGAGGGTTTATGTTTTGGTAGCAAATAGAGCCAAACTTACTCATATAAACCAAAAAAGCAATGCTGATAAACAAATGACAAAAGACTATGTGAATCCAACAGAATAAGCATGCAGATCTAACTTAAGAAAGATCTAACACATAACATAGGAATTCAACACAAAGTCTCAATTTTGTATTAATAATTATTCTGTTACAAGAAAGATCAAAGTCTTTCACTCCTTTCTCTATTTTTCATAAAAAAATTCTCACCCTTGAATACTACAACTATCCAAGTATTTATACAAGGATAAGGAGAAAGAAGACAAAAAGGAGCCAAAAACTATTTACAAAATATCTACAAAATATCTAAAAGTCAAATGTTGACTTTGGGGAAATTTTGTGAATGACAGCATCCCATGGTGCAACATGGATGATGTCATTGTTTGTGCCAACATAATTTTAAATATTTTTACAAAAATGGAATTAATCCCAGGAGGAAGGATCCTATTCTTCATCATCCCTTGGCTTGAAAGGAGTGTCTTGCTTCTTCTCAGGGGAGGTAATGTGAAATTGAGCTTGATACTCCATGAACTTGCTTACCATCGCTTGAAGTTGATCCTGAGTGGGACCCTTGGTGTGATCCCCAATGACTTCGCAAGTTTCCCATTCATCTCTGAGTCTTTTCGGGAGTTTGAAATATTCATTAACTGCCTCCATTAGGTATCCAACAAAGTCGCGGTAGGCTAAAAGGTTGTTGATAGATTCCATATCAAAGGTGGCCTCTGATGCTAAACCTTGTGACGTGATTTCCTTGAAAAGCTAAATAGTATCATCTTCCTTCCTCAAGGCGTACGATGCACCGAGAAACCCTGGAGACATTCTTAAGACGATCTATTCCATTTGATACATTACATCTAGGGCTTCCTCTTTGATTTTGTCTATCTTTTCCAAGACAAACTCCATTTGGTCAACCCGATAGTCCAAAGAAGCAAGGAATTTGTTGGGTACTTGTGGGTGATCAAAAATGCCGAATTTCACCAAGTCATCGACTCGAAAGTCAAGCATCTTCTAGAAATTTTCATGTTACAACCTGGCATGGTCCAATTCTTCAGAGATAGGTCGTGCTATTTCCTGGAGTTCCTTGTTAGCTTGATCTATATTTTGATAGAGCTTTGTGAACTTGGTAATAACTTCCTCACTATCTTTGAGGATCTTCTCTCTCCAGGTGGACACTGTTATACCTTGCTCACCGATCTTAGTGTACTAATTTATCTTCTCCTGACAAAGAACTTTAAGAGGGTTGGTGACAGTCATAGGAGGGGCATTGCCCATCTTTTACAGGGCTCGGAGAAGATGCTTGTTTTTCTCTTTTAATATTCTCTTCTCTTCCTTTGCTTCTTGAAGATTTTTACAAAGGGCATCCACTATGGATAAGGCCTCTCCTTGTAGGCTCTCTGATGATGCTCCCATTGTGACCTGAGTCACTATAAAATCTATAGCGGATAGATATTCTTTCTTCTTTATGAGATAAGGGTATACGATCTCCATAAACCTTTCACCTAAAGCGCTTTGAGAGAAGCGGGTTATAGCTTTTTGCTTCTTAGGCCCTTTAGCTGGAATAACGGAGAAGTCCATAGGTGTAATAGGGACTTTCCTCTTGTGTTGGATCAGGTGTTTGGTGATCCATTTTGGACTTAAGGGAGTGGGACTAGAGGAAGAGGAGGAAAGGGGGATGAAAGAAGGAGTAACTGTAGTGGACATGGGAAAATGTGTCGAGACACTTAGTTTTGGCATTGAGAAAGAAGCCAACACTCCAATACTCACAGGGTTAGGAGTGAATGCAAGAGAGGAAACTTTGGGGGCGGAAGGGATCTGTGAGATGAGGGAAGAAATGTTGGGGGACATATCTGTGAGGGAAGAGAAAATGGAGGAAGAGGGAGGGGAATGGTAGAAGAGGGGGGAGAAGACACAACCAAAGGAGTGGTTGGTTGAACGACATGAGGAGTGGAAGGAGGAGTGAGAGAGCAGAAAGTTGGAACCTCACCAGTTGTAGCAATGACGACATCATGAGTGGATGTGTCCATTAGAGCACTGGCCGCTTCTTCTCTTCTTGAGGACACTAAGTCCACACCTTGCTCTTCGGAGGTGGAAGGAGGGATTTCAGGAACTTCTTTCTGAGCAGCACTTACCTCTCCTTCTATGTCTTTTCCTTTGCCTTTAGACAAGTGTTTCAGCCTGGTGGGTGCATTGCCCAAGGGAGACATGGTAAATTCTACCCCAAGGTAGATGATACCATTTTTCTTGTACCAATGCTCGGTGTGTTGCAAAGTGCCTTTGAACCTTTCCTCAATAGTCTGAGGGGCCTTGTATCTATCAATTTCAAAAAATGGCCAATTGCCCCTATCTGTGTTTAGATAAACCTGATCAACTTCTTGATCAGTTGCTTGGAAACCCTTTAGGAGGATGGAAAAACCATATTGAATGATCTTTGCTAGGGCCAGACGAGAGTGATCCTTTTGTCTGAGCTCGACTTCATGATATAGATGAATGTAGATATCTTCGATCTGAGGGACGTGAATTGGATCGATCTGAGGGATGTGAATTGGATCGATCTGAGGGACGTGAATTGGATCGATCTTTTCCTTTGGAAGGAAATCACAAGGATCAAAGGTTGGCCTCGCATGGAAATTATGCTTCAAGTTGAGCAATTCTAGCTCTGTAAACATCTCCCGGGCTTTGCTCTGTGAAGTGCAGGTGTACCTGCCCACTGTGAGGGGGAATGGAGTTCCACCATTCTTCCTTTTTAAACACTTCTCATGGTATGTGATAAGCTATCTAGACATCTCTAATAGGATTAGCTTAGGTCCCGCATACCTCAGAAATTAGGTGGACTCTCCCAAGAAGTTAGCGGCTTTAAGGTATGTGAAAGTGGGTAATTGCATGAATAACACTCCCCACTTCTCTATGTTGGTGACCACGCTTTTGCTCATCCAACCGTAAGTCATGTTGAACCTTAAAAGACAGATGACGCCATAGACGAAGACATTGTTGACTTTACTGAATTAGGCTATGTTGTTCTCCAGTTTTAATTATGGATAGTATTCGTATATTTTGACCTTGGTCCATACCCCATACCGATTCAATGCTGGGTAGTCCCTCTCTGAGGCAGCAACATATACCACATAGGAGTTTATATAGAACCTCTGAGTTGTTGAAAGTTGGTGAAGCTACTCTGAGATCGTGTTGTTGATAATCTCTCCCCTTTCAAAATGCTAATTAGGAACATTTTTACTCATGGTTTATAAATACCTGAGCATCCATTTGTGAAAGTAATGGGCATCGAGGAGCCCAAACACCTTGCTCATGAAGGTGATGGTGTCACTCATCTTCTTTGAAAAGTCACTGCGATGAATGACTTGTGGCCACTTGCTTGTCACCTTCTTGTTCTTTAGGTACACCTCATTCATCAGCTGCATGCATTTGTCTTCATTTTTGTTCCATGTCTTCATGCAGTCCTCTTGGCTTACCACTAAAAAATGTTGGTGGTGAGGGATACCCAACATGATCTCAAAATTCTGGGCCATGAGGTTGATTATTACCTCGCCCTTCTCATTTTCGACACATCTTGTGTCCTTATTGTAACAACGGCCCACCAACATCATGAACTCATTGTTGATTGTGCTTACGGGGATCCCTGCAGCAAAGTGCAGACCAATGCCAACCAATTTATCCATCCATGGACAGCCTGTGATGCTCTTAGTTCTGGCCTAGAAGTCCTCCATATCAATGTTCCCATGTTCTGAATCTTTAATATCTAGATCACACTCTGCAAGAGATTCAGGCATCCTGACCCTTTGGTATTTATATTTCATTTCTTCTTCTGTTAGCTTGGATTTACCCTTGGAATTAGTTGGCTTCTTACTCGATGAAGACATGTGTGGATCTGAGTTTAGCTATTGATCTACAAGAAGAATCAGGGAAGTCCATCGTAGAAGAGCCATGTTAGCTGTTAAGTCATCCATCAAAGCTTACAGAATGTAAAGTTAGCAATTTACGAGTCTTTGGGTGCAAGGCATAGCTCTACTGTATGATGTAGTGTCTTAGAAAAGAAAGGAGCACTTTGGGAAAGTGTTACATGAGAGAAAACAGTGCTAAAAGGGGCGCAGGGCATGACAAGGCTACATAAAACATTCAGATGTTGGTGTCGAGGGATGTGCACTTGCACCATTAGAAGTTATTTTAAGTGGGGTGCAAATATGGTTGGTGTTGCAAGGTCCCAGGATGCGCCATTGGCACAGATGTGGTAGATGCTACATGAGAGTGAGGTGCACCAATTTGTGTAGTTTACGCGTCATGGAAAAGGTTTGCACAACATTCAGCCATTGTTGTAGTTGTTTTGGCACCTGCACTTGTGCCTAGGGAAATTTGTGATTTTTATAAGGCGGAGAGAAGGCTTATGCCACATACAAGGACAGTGTGCCTGTGGTGTGACTGTGTTTGATGTAATAAGGATGAATTTTGTGCCAAAGGGAAAAACAGTGGGTTGATTTGCAAAGAATTTATGATTTTCACTCTTTTGGCTCAGATTTTGATGTCTAGCAGGGAATAAGGGACAAATGAGTTTGAGTTGGTTTGTGCCAGATTCTTCCAGTTTTGCAGATCTGGAAGGAGGAGAAGGGGTCTTGGAGTTGATTATTTGGGTTCATTTGTTTATTATTAATCCTAATCACCTAAACCATTATGAAAATCACAAAAAATCCACAAGAAGGGTAGGGGCTACTTACCAGGAATATATATAACAATAAAGGGGATGATGTGGGGTCCATGAATGTGATAGATGGAAACACGCGGGGATGACAGGAACACTGACAAGTGCAGAGGAATAATGTTTTCACATTTTTTGAATTGTGAAAATGACAGATCAGACACGCCTATATATAGAAAGAAGTGCAATAAATGTGCCACCAAATTTTTTATATGGAACACTTAAGTGGGTGTTGACACGAAGATATTTGTGCCATGGAGTAGCTTTGGGAGTGTCGATAATGCATTTTCAGCACCATAGCGCACTTTAGAGAGGCGCAACATTTGGAGGCGCAACATGTTGGCATATGTGCCTTAGCGCACCTTTGAGAGGTGCAACATTTAGAGGCGCAACATTGGGAGTGTTGACACTCCCTAGAATGCGCCAAAGGAAAGGAGGGGCATAGTTTTGGTTGATGTTACATGAATGAAAACTGCGCCCAACCCAAAAAGGTTTAAAATGACCAAGTTCTAAAAACTAGATTTTCTCAGAAAGGGATTTTATGCCATTCCGAACGCTAAGAGACATCAACAAGGGACCAAAATGGAAATTTTGGTATGGCTACCTACAAAATTTCCTTCATCAATTTTACAGGATATTAGGCAACCACTCTTTTCTGGCTTGATGTGTATAGGTAGGTGGCACAGAGGTTGATTTAGAAGAGGCTTTAACCGACAGAAAATATCCTTGTGTTGGAAATTTATTTAAACCTAGGGTATGAACTTAGATTGATGGTAACTTTGTAAGTTCTCATTCATACCAGGATATGCTCGTTTTGAGAATTGGTTGACTCTTATTATCAAGAGAAAATTCATATCTTTTGGCCCAATAAATTTGAGGAAACAAAGTAAAGGAAACAACATCATATGAGGGATCAATAACATCTTCACCATCATCCATCAATGAATCTGGAGGGTCTCTGATGTAAAAATCCTTTATTTGTGTAAGGGTTAGATGGGAAAAATCTCACCTTCTAAATTCATGTTCATTTGAATAGGAAGCCCAGAAATATTCCATGCTAGGATTGTGTTGATACATTTCCCTAAGAATCATATGCATACATTCGTTGATAAAAAATTGGAATCTCTTCACATATGGATGTATAGTGATGAGAGTAAAATCCTTCTCCATGAGTTGTGCATTGAAGAGATTTAGACATTGATATTCCCAAATTTGGATTGGGAAATGGATGCATGAACGATGCTTGTCACTGAGAAGACAGTGAACTTGGAATAGTTGTTGCACAAGCTCCATCAATTCCCACTTGTCATTGACATACTTAGGAATCTTCCATGGAGTACCCATAAAGCCACTCATGCAAATGTAGGAAAAGTATGGAAATTGAATAAACCATATTCCCCACTAGAAATGACATCCATAGCATATTTGGAGAATATTTCCTCTGTATTCCTATTCAAGTTTCTAATAATGCGGAAGGTTAATGTATCGTTAAATCTCTTGAAGTGATGAGAGATTTTTTTAAAACTCAGCTACAGATAATGATGGAAGACATTATTTGATGGAACTATGACTCCTTTTGTTTCTAGCCCCAAAAATAGCTTCCTTCTAGCCACTGCATAAGTCAGGATGTCATGTAGAAGCACCCCATCATCTTCACTTCAATCAATTTTTTGTGAAGATTATCACTGATGATAGTGGCCCAATCCACAAACTCTCTCTTAGCAAGGATGATAAATGATACATCCATGGGTGGAAGATCCTGGTAGAGGATAGATAGAAGAATCGGCTTAGGAGAGTGATCATATCACTAATTTACTCCACGAACTTAGTGCGGTATAATTCTATGGGAATCTAGTAAACATGAGGCCTCTTGTTCACTAACCAGTTGTTATTGACCATATTTCTCCACATGATGGGTTCTTCATCCCAAAAATATTACGCCGAATTTCGAGTGATGTCAGCATTCTCAGGGAAGTCAGGTATGCTAAGAAATTATTCAATATGCTCTAATGTGATCAAAAGTAATGACTCACGATTATATTTATAAATTCCTTGCCTCTCGAGATCATGATGCTCTACACAGGAGATGAATAGATCTAGAAATTACACCAAGACAGAAAATGCCACTACTTAGGGTAGACTGCTATGGTAGAGCCAATCCAAGAATATGGTTTTGCCTTTAGTTTTCACCCGGTCACAAAATTGTTCCACGTTAACATGGCAAATATTTGTATCAGTGACTTTGTCATATGTTGACTGGTTGGAAGTGGTGTAGTCATTTTTACTCCTATCAAAAAAGGAAGAACCCCATACACGCCAGCCTATCACCTAGCAGAAGCTGAGAACTCACCCGAGGCACACGCGGGTACCGAGTCTCTCTTTTATGTGAGTTTAGTGGGAAGCATTATCTATGATTAGTGTAAGAGTATTTAGGAAAGAAGTTGAGACATACAAGAACCATAGGGATCAGAATGGCCTCCAGATCCTTGCAGTCACTTCAGATGGAGTGCTTTAATAGATTCTAGAACATATACTATAACAGAAAGAAAGATACAACCATTCATTCGTAACATGAAAGGAAAGAGAAATCATATGAACGAAATATACATTAAACCCATTGATATTCATATCTATTTATAACAGGTAACCTTAATATATTCATTGGTTCATTACAAAGTGTCACAGAGAGAAGACTGTAGTCATGTGCATCACTGGACATATGTAACTAAGCTAACAGAAAATAAAAATAACAACTCCATGCTTAGTACATCCTTTCCTGAACCAAAATATCCACTCACAACAATTCTACAGAGCTTCACTTACTCTCTAAACTGCTATTCCCTATGTATATCCAGATGATATATCTCTGTGTGTGTGTGTATATATCTTTTCCATGGCAAGCACTTGTGTTTATCACTTTCGTGGGCTACTAACTCGCCTTACCGCACCCTCAAATCCATCACCAAGTGTCGAATGTGGTCCTCCATGCGAGCATGTTCCTTCAGGTTTGAGCTCTCCACTTCATCTCATGATGATCTTTTAGAAGATTCCATTCGGGGTATGCTATTTCATGGGCCAACCTATTGCAAGGCTGACATCTTATCCACACACAACTGATCATGTTTTTCACGTGTTCTACCTTTGGCGCTCAAATTGGCTAAGTACCGAACCTCCTTTCGCATGTCGTGTGTGCTATTTACTTCCTTAAGCCTTTCTCTTGTGCACTTTTTCCTTGCATGCCATTCTATAACTGGGATCTCACGCACCTAAGGGCCTTCATACTTGGTCAATATTCCAGGGGCCCAATATCACACCACACTACTCTTTTTCTCTGTCCTCAGAAACATTTTACTTGACCAAGATGTAGACTTATACCTTATAAAATGTATAAGGAATGAAATAATAGGGGAAAGATGAAGAATGGGGGAGACATCAATTCAATAGGCTAAGAAATTCCTTTCACAGATCTGCCTCCAGCTTGTTCCACACTTTGACCTTGCCCTTTGTCTTCTGGCATAGGTTGCCCACCAGGGTGCTCACTTCATCAAAGCTTAGGCCAATTCCCTGGGAACCCAAAGTGTCCACAATATTTTCCATCTCTTTGCCTAGGTCTTCAAGTGTGTCCATCCTTCTGGTGATATGAGGGTATAAATCCTTTATTCATGTTTTGATTGAGCCCCTTAGTGCCTCAATCTCCTCGGATCTTCTTTCTACTTCTGCCAGGACTTTATCCCTCTCCGTACTATTTCCTTTATTTTTCTCCTAGAACTCTTTCAGCTCTGCTTCATTAAGCGTGACCAAGGTGCTTGCTACCTTATCCCTGTCCATACATGTGTCATATGTGGCTTCTACATACTAGGAAGCAACCTTAATCTCTACAAGTACTTGGCTGTACTAGCAACAAGTGCTACCACCTTCAACCGATCTTCCTCTTTCAAGCACATGGCCACTTCTTTTGTAGATTCTAGTGCCAAGGGTCACCTCTCCATAGTGAGGATGCGCGTTAGGTCTTATAAGATTTCTAAAGTTGATGCATACCTCTGAGGGATTGATGTTAGGTCTAGGTGCTTTAATATGATGACAGTCTTGATCGACTCCATTGTCTTGTAGACCTCATGTACCTTTACTTTTTCTTCTTTTAACTCGTGCCTTAACTGTGCACCTGATTAATTCCTCCTATTTTAAACTCTTGGCCTTCTCTACAAGTTGTTCCTCCTTCTTCCCCAACTTCACCTCCAATGCTTTGATTCTATCATTTTACATGAATAGCCTAGCCTTGGTCTCAACCGTGAATTTGTTTAGAGCATTGCATACTTGCTCGTCTGAAAGTTCCTAAGCATTTACTAAGGGGTTGTCTCCCTTAGACTCTGGAAATGTGATGAGAAATTTTTGGTAGACTTCAAAGTTTGGCTCATCAATGTGTGACTCGAACACCTAAGAGAGCATCTTCTTAGTCCTGGGGTATGTGCCATCCTTTTCAAAAGACCCCATGGCTAGGAGCCTTTCCGTGGGTACGGTGCTTTAGAACTGTACGCGTAACACCTTCTTCATGTCATCCACATAGCCCATTATCTATCTCTGTTCTGTATCTAGAGTTCTTCTGCTCGAGAGCACACCTTTGGGGAAGCTAAC
Source organism: Taxus chinensis (assembly GCA_019776745.2). Taxonomy (NCBI): domain Eukaryota; kingdom Viridiplantae; phylum Streptophyta; class Pinopsida; order Cupressales; family Taxaceae; genus Taxus; species Taxus chinensis. The sequence continues at coordinate 356,457,918 of CM034154.1, forward strand.
TGTTAGAACAGAGCCTCCTAGGCTATCATGTTCCTTTTCAATGCTCTCCTCCTTCCCTTCCTTAAGCACTATGTCTGCATTGCGCTCTAACTCTTGGTCTACAAGGGCTTCGAGCATCTTTTTCACTTCTCACTCTGCTACCTTAGTAATCTACTCTTTTGTAAAACTTATGGCTCCCTACTTCTCCTTGGCATCCTTCTCATCTGCCTTCATGTCTTCGGTGCCTTCCTCATCTTGTGTGCCCTTGTGCCACACAAATACAAACTCTTGCTTCTCCTCTCCACTCTCTTCCTCTGAGTCATAGACACTAAACACATGTGGTTCCTTGTCTTTCTCAGGATCTTCTTCCTCATCGTCATCTCCTTCACTCTCATCTTCTCCTTCTCCCAAGTATTTCTCCAAGTTTTCGGTCACCTCCGAGTCAGCTTCTTCATCCACCCTCTACTTCTTCCTGAGAGGTGGCTTCTGATTAGGAGATTTTTCCTTCTCTTCTTCCTTCGATGATTCTTCCATAGTGGTGGCTTTCTCAAGTGCCTCTACTTCTGGCATCTTCTCCTTTACTAGAGACTTCTTTCTCTATATGTAGGTGCTTGGCTTGGCACTTGTAGATGGCATGCTCACTATCTGAGCAGTCAGCACACTTGGTGCTCCTTCCTCTCCTCTACCTCTCTTCTTAGATGTTGGCTTCTTCTTCCCCAAGGGGTCTTCAGGTATGGATATTTCATCCTCCAAATACATGCCCTTTTCAAACTTCGGCCTTATGTGCATGTACATGCACGCCGCAGATCCTCCAGTGATGGGAAGCGTCATCGGCCTAGTCATTTGGATCTCATGCGACACGTACTTCTCTATGTATGTGCACTTACCGCCAGGGTAATTCTGATTCTTCCTCATCTCCCTGTGTTCCCGGTCTAACCTTCCTAGTTCCAACCTTAGCTTCTTTGATTCTTTAAATCTGTTTACTCCCGCTTGGAAGTATTGGGCAGTGAATGTGAAAGGAAGCTTGCACCAAGGGCTCCATGATTCATCAATAAGCTTGAATCTACCCAAGCAGTAGTGTTGGTACATCACAAACTCAGCTTCTCCCTCAGTGGCTGTTGGGAGTTGTTCAAGGATCCTCCACTCTACCCCAAATGCATTCCTCAAGTGCGTATACCACTTTTCCAGCCGCACTTTGTGGGGATCCATCATTGTATCACAAGCATACTTCTCGAACCTCTTCATGGGTGAGGGTCCTCGGCTGGGTACTCCCACATGAACTTGTCTGGTGCATCTAGCACTCCAATTTCTATGAACACTATGGTACGGAAGACATTGCCAAAGAGGATCTTGTCCCCTTCCTTTGTGCACTTAACAATCTCCTCTGCAATGTACATGGATAAGTTGTATATAGTCCCCTCTGTAATCTTCCTACAGACATGTAGCTAAGGTTTGTTGACCTACGTCCATCTTTCTTGGCCATTCAGCTTAGTCACCAGATGCACAGACCATCTTCATAATGGGGTCCTTGATGTCTGAAATATCATAGTACCGTGACCCTTTCTTGTAGGCATACTCAGTGACAGTCTCTTGAATAGCCTCCTTGTCGCCAAGGTCATCTTCTAGGCTATCTCCCTCACATATGAGGCCTGTAAATTATGAAATCAACTAGGGAGTCATGCGCATCTTACACCCAACAAAGTGGAAATAGTCTTCATGCACCCAAGACATCAACCACTGGTACAAGTGATCTGGCTTCCCAAAATAAGGCAACTCATAGAGTTGCAACAGCCCTACCTTCACCAATTTAACCTTAACGTCATCATCATATATGGGCAAACCTTCAGGTGTTTACTTGTTGGTGGGGCATACCAATTCCAATGTCATTTCTTTCTCTATGGTGTTTATGTGGTGATTATAGTCACTAACAGGTATGCTTCTCAAGTGGGATTCCCATTCCTTTCCCATCATCACCCCATCTGGGTATTGCATCTCTGCATACCATTCTTCATTTGTGTCTACTTTGGGTTCTGGTTGTTTAGCCTTAGCTTTGCCCTTTCCTTTCTTGGGTGCCATGGTCGAGGTATTTTTATCACTCCTACCCTCTCTTTGTTACTCTACCTTTCTTCTCCCAACCTTCAATCTCAGATCTGTGATATAACTCTTCTAAACCCGTGCCCTAGTTTTTTGAACCCTAACTTGGATAAACTCTTCACAAGATAGTGCCTTTTCAACTCCTTCCATTCTCGTGTAATTCCTTCTGGTACGCAATCTCAAACTATCTCTTCGTGTTTTAATCACATAGATCTTCCACTCGATCGAATCTAAAAACCCTAGTTCATAGACACTTGCTTATATCTCCAACTCTTCATTTTTACAAAGTAAAAATGAGAGTGCCCCGACCCTTTATTTATAGTTTTTTCCTTTTTCTGATCATTAAATGCTACTTTACCTACCTTGTACTTCATTCATTTAATGCGTATTTTTCAAACAAAGTTTTTCTTCAGAGCCATCATTCACATGCCCTTCCTGTGCAAAAACTTCTCCAACCTTCTGGTGCGTAACCCAACCAACCTGACAGGAGACTCTTACACATGCATAACCTGCACCGAAGGCACTTCTTCTATCTAGATTATTGCTTTTGCCTACCTCATGTTGCTTTAACTGTGCTTCCTTTTCCTTTGTACATGGGATCTACCAAGTAGCTTTATCCTGGCACCAACCATTCTATCTTTTCTCTTCATCTACCTCTTTCAACTGGGCTACACAACAAGGCTCTTCAACACAACTTCCTTGGTACTTTTAATCATGCTTCTTCACTTTTCTCCACCCCACACTTAAATGATGTGTGGTCCTTTGCGCACTCACAAATTCTCTAAAAATAGCAATAAGGTTACCGTCGCCCAAGGCGCAAAACCAAAACAACAACACAAAAGGGAAACACAAGAAAGGGAAAATGCATAAAGGAAACTTCTAAACTAACTGGAACAAAACTACCTTATTTACAAACACCAAGAAGACTTATTTATAGTAGGGCTTCATCCTACTGCCATTGAAGTGGCCAAACAACTTCATCCCATCCAACGCTTGTAATTGGCACATGCCTGAATCAAGGATGTATGAAATTGTGTAGGGACCCAACCAATGGACTTTCAACTTCCCATGATGGCACAAGAACTTGGAATCATACAGTAACACCATCTACCCAACCTCAAACTTCTTGTTTCTAATATGGTGATCATGCCAAGCCTTTTTCTTTTCCTTTTCTGCTGTCTGGCTCCAACAGGCAAGTGATTGTCTCTCATCCAGTTTCATTAGCTCATCAATCTTTTCTTCCAGCACTTGTTCATCAGCTAATCCTCCTATGCACACTATTCGCTAGAGAAGGTAACATAAATTCAACCGAAAAAATGGATTTCATGCCAAACACCAATTGAAAAGGTGTGGCTTTATTTAGTCTTTTATACATTGTTATGTAAGCCCATAACACTGCTGATACTTTTTCATCCCAATCCTATCTTCCAACATCACAGATTTTGGTCAAGGTATGACTAAGTATTTTGTTGAATGCTTTCATAGTTCATTCACTTATGGGTGATATGGCGTAGTCTTGTGATGAGCCATCATGAACTCTAATAATAGGATCCTCATGGTCTTGTTCAGAAAATGTGTACCCCTATCACTAGTCAAACTCAATGGACATCCTACCTCATGATAATGTTCTCCCATAAGAACCTTGCCATTGTTGTTGATGTGTAATATTTAGTTGGGGCTGCCTCTACCCACCTTGTGAGATAATCCATGCAAGTGATGACATAATGTGACCCAGTCCTACACATTTCTGGTGTAATAGGTCCCACAAAATCTATCACCCATTTTTCAAAAGGCTCCGCGCTAGGGATAGGATGCAAAGGCATTTCATCTCTCCTTCCTAGTTTTCCAATGTGCTGACAGTGGTCACACACTTTACAATAATCTCTATAATCCCTATACAAGGTTTCCCACCATAATCCTTCCATTAATATCTTGCATGCGGTGGCATCACTTGTGTAATGCCCACCCGCACTTCCTCCATGTGCTTCCTCCATGATGGTCAGGTGCTCATGCTCTAATACACACCTGCGCAAAAATTCATCTCATCCCAACTTGTATAAGTCTCCACTAATCAACATGTAGGGCGCAACGTGTATGGCCAACTGCTTCTTTTCCAATGCCTTCATTCCATTCGGCGCCACACCTTCTTTTAAGAATATTGCAATCTCCTCCAAATCTGAGGGTGTTTTCCGCAATCTAAATAGTTGGGCATCTGAAATTTCTTCCTTAATACTTTGCATGTCCTCTCTTGAATCAATCCTTGATAGATGATTAGGCCCATTGTTACTTTTTCCAGGCTTCACTACAATAGTGAATTCAAACTCTTGAAACAACAACACCCATCGACATATGCGCCCTTGAAGAATGGGCTTGTTTACCAAATACTTTAATGCCATGTGGTCGGTGTAGAATACAAAGGGTGTTGCCAGCAGATACTATCTAAACTTGAAGAGTGTGTAGATCATTGACAATGCCTTGCGCTTGGTAGTGGTATAATTCTACTCTGCTGGTGTCAACTTCCTGCTTGCAAAACATAGAGGATGATCAACAATCCCTTCACCTGGTTGTGCAAGTATATTGCTCCAATGGAGGTCCCTGAGGCATCTACATGGACATGAAAGGGCTTGTCCCAAGAGGGAAAACGTAAAATAGGCATGGTAATAAGCCTATCTTTTAATGTATCAAATGCCCTTTGTTGCGCCTCTCCCCAATGGAAGGCACTTTTATGTCTAAGAAGCTCCTCTAAAGGCATGGCGATCTTGGCATATCCCTTAATGAATTTTCTGTAATATCCCGTATGCCCAAGGAATCCACACACTGCGCTCTGGCTAGTAGGCTCCCTTAACCCCACAATAACTGCAACCTTAGCGGGATCTACCAGCAAGCCCTCCTTACATATGATATGCCCCAATAAGGTCCCAAAGGGTGTAGCAAACACACACTTCTTAATGTTGAGGGATATCCTCAACTGCCTACACCTCTCAAACATTAATCTCAAGTTGTCACAATGGTCCTTAACCAGACCATATACTATCCAATCATCCAAATAGACCTGAAGAAATTTATGGATGAAGTCCTGGAATGCTTGCACCACTATGCGCAAAAAAAATATAGGTGCATTCTTCAACCCAAAGGGCATGACCGTATATGCAAAAATTCCCCACTCGGTGGCAAAAGTTGTCTTCTTCTGGTCCTCCTTTACAATCCAGACTTGGTGGTATCCTGAAAATCCATCCGTAAAGGAATAGATTTCGTTGCCCAGCGACTCCTTCCAAAATTTCTTCAGTGAAGGGGGTTGGAAATGGATCAATGACACAAACTACATTCAATTCCCTATAGTCCACACAAATCCTAATCCACCCATCCTTCTTGATGTTGATTACCATCAGACTTATCCACTTCAATTCTTCCACTGCCTCAATGATCCCAGAAGCTATCATTTTGTCTATCTCCTCCTTAACCTTCACGCATAAATTGGGATTCATCCGGTAAGGTCTTTTTCTAACCAGGGTGCACCATCCTTCAGTTTTATCTTCATCTCCCCCAAGGAATGGTGAACCCCTTTGAGCTCATGGTACCACGTGGGAATAAATCCTCAAATTCGTGCAGCATATCAATGATCTTTGATACTTCCTTCTCTATCCAGTAATCCCCAATAATAGCTTCCTTAGGTTCTTCTTCTGAACCAATGTTAACTTTCTTTGTCTTTAAAGGCTCATGGTAGGCACGCGCATGAGCATCTGCATTATCCACTACCTCACACATCCCTACAGAATGGCTAACATCTAAGCTTTCTAATTCCTCTCCATCAATCACATATACCAACTTTCCCTTCTCCTTTTCCAAACACACACGCTCAAGCTGTAACTCTTTTGTTTCCTCAACTTCTTCAAAGTGCACCCCTATACCTGGTTCACCTAATAATTCTAATAGCCTATCTTCCATTCTGGCACTATCCCCCATGGTAAGGCACTTGATACCCTACAAGGCCTTATCAATCGATGGCTTGGTACTCTGATACTCAAAGGTTTGAATAAGGTCAGCCATGAGCTCTTGCCAATTCCTTGTCTGGCGACGTGTCTCCGAATGAATGTACCATATGCGCGCACAACCCTGCAGTGTAGAATATAACTTGTGCACCCAGAGGGATGGTGGCAAAGCTTCTGCACCTTCTCTCCAAGACCCATTCACACTCCTGGACATGGAAAGAGTTGGGCTCCTTCCCATGGTAGTCCTTGATGATGGTGGGTACATTACTCCTAGAAAATTTGACAGAGAGAGCAATTCTTACCTCGCATGCCACTCTAAAAGGCTCTCCTGATGTGTGGCCCACCAACTGAGCTGTTGTGCCAAGCAAGACATAACTTAACATCTCCCTCCATTCCTTCTCATTCTTCCACTGAGCTTCTACCTCCTGCAGAAAGATCTCAGGGAAGGCTCCTCCTAAATACTTGGGTAGTTCTTTTCCTCCAAGGCACCTAACAGTGTGTGCCTTTGTTACCTTGGTCACCGACCCTCTCAACTACCATCCCATTAATTCATAAGTTCCATGCACCCAATTGTCACAAGCCAGACTGGTGGTATCACTTACTGACTGAGCATCTTCAAACTAGATAACTCCGTTAGTAGGGTGTACCATCTCAGGGTCTCTGATTGAGTGCACATAAATCTTGTCCAGAACTTCTTCTCCCAATGGTTCAATATAGGGCATCAACTTCCCATCAACCAGGGGTATAATGACCTGTTCCTCTTTATTCTCGAAGCTGATGTACCCTTTGTTGAACTGAAGGTCTGCATTATTCTTGTAACACCAAGGGCACCCAAGTAGTGCTGGGAAATTGTCCACCTCAGTGAGCACCAAGACTTCAAAGTCCCCAGTAAACTTGGCTCCCTGGATAGTAATAGCTGCATCCTTCAAGACACCGATGGGCATTTCCTTAGTCTTGTTTGCCATATACAGCACATTCGAAGATGGTTGTAATGCAGGTCTTCCCATCTGATGCCATGCATCCAAAGTTAGAACATTAACCTCCATGCCAGTGTCAATGAGTATATTGCTGAGGAGCCATCCATCTACAACTACATTCAATGTAATCTCCTTGTCATAGTCAAGGCTATGAGGGGGAAGGTTCACGTGTAAGACCTATCTCTTACGCTCTTCTCTGGCGTGTGGTACCTTCTCTCTCAACCAAGATCCTAGCAAAGGAATGATGTTCTCCTACCTTAGCATTTTACACACCTCCTTGACCTCATCCAGGTCATCCTTTTGCACCTCGACTCTCCTTCCTTGTTCCTCCTTTCTGGATTGCTCCTTTAGACATTGGATCTCCCCTTGTAAGCTTTGAATAACATCCATGGTGTCCTGATATATCTCCTTCTGATGTGCGGGGTCTGGATATTTTCCATGAATGACCTCCTCCCTCGTAACCAGGGTCTTCTGTCTTGGTACCTCTCTTGCACGTGTGGCTTCTACCCTTGTTGTTACCAAGACAGGCTCCAAACCTTCATCCCATGTTACCCTGAGGCATCCACTGTATGTCTACCTTCTTGATGCTAACCATCGCAGCGCCTTTGTCCTTCCGGGTGCTACTGATTCATATGCTCAAATAATTCCAGGTACTCCTCATACTTATGCTTCTTTCCGCACCACGAGCACTACAACAAGTCTGGGCACTCACGCTTGTAATGTTTTGTAGATCCACAGTTGAAACATGTTCCACATGGGAACTCACTCCTTCCTCCACGGTTACCCTCGACCACAGAATCCTCCTTGAAATCCTCTTCCGCGTGCACCTCCATCTGTGCACTCCTCATAACGGTGATCATCATTTTTAGAACCACTGGCAATGCTGGTTTGGTGTACCACATGATCAATGGCCTCATGGATCTGGTCAATGAGCGTATATTATTTAGTATCATGGGTTGTGGAGGTGTAAATCTTGTAATAACAAGATACATTCTTCCTGATCACATGATGTAGCAAGGGACATCTACTTGCATCATGGTCCCCATGAAAAATCTCACAATCTACCTATCACAATGCGTACCATCCTCTGGGGGAAATTATCCTTAACGTGCCCCTCTATTTCACAATCCATGCACCATAAACCACTGTGAGTCTCATGGACTGAGTTTGCAGACAATTTTTCCAACTGTTTGGCCATAGCAGTAATCTGAGCCTCCAAGAATGGGCTAATGCCAGTATCAATACTACCAACAGCCTTGGCATGCAAGGTAGCTTCCAATGCTTTGCGTGGATCTGTAAAAGTTTTATGAGATAAGGCCCTTCTAAAAGGGGTGATCAATCCTCCAACAAACCATTGTGCATGTTGTGAAGGGTGAATATCATATGATAATTTAGACAAGAGATTTTTAAAACATGCATCATACTCCCGCACACTCTCTGCCATTCCTTGTTGAATCTCCTTCAAAGCACTGATGCTTTTCTGCTCGAACTCAAGAATGTGGAACTCTACCAAGAATGCATTCTTTAAATTAGTGTAGTCCACCACCATTTGATGAGGGTCATACTTTCTATACCAGCTATGCACGTGCCCTTACAGTGTGGTCACAAATTGACTAGCCTTTCATTCTAGGGTTGTGATACCCTTCACGTGCCATAGCAGTTCACACTTGTGAACATGTTCCACAGCATCCTCAATGCCCCTGTAATCTAGAAAATGCAGAGACATTTCAAAGAATACTTGAGGTGGTGGTTGGGGTCCTTGTCCTGAACCAGAGCCTTGGTTCCCTCTGGTGTTTCCTCCACCACCTGATCCACCAGGTCCACCGGGTCCTGTACCTCCAGAGCCACCAGATCCACCAGAACCACTGGGTCCAATAGGGCCTGTAGGAGCTGTGTCAAGTGCCCCCACGGTCCCACTGAACTGTGCATCGATGGTCTGTGATAGTGCCCCACTACCACTACTTTGTCCCGTGCCACTCCCTGATGCAAGACTGAAAGCTTGTACACTTGCCCCTTGTCCAAAAACTCCTCTGAATACTAGAATATGCACAGCCATAGAAGAAGGAAATGAAAAATTGTACCTCCTAGGCATGGATCTGTCTCTTCCACTAGTTTCAACTGGATCAATACTTCTTCCTGGTTTGGGAAAACCAAGCACCAGGGCTCGGTCACTGGGTGGGTTTAGATATGTGCCAACGACTCTCCTTTCTCCATGTGATGAGCTCTCACCAGAAGCCAAAGGGGTCTCCCTTACATGCTTTCCAAGATGGGGTAGCACAGACTGCTCAGGTTCCACATCCTCCACGTGAACCTCAACTCCTTCCCACAATTCTGTCTCCATAGATCCATCACACTAGTAGCCTCACGTCATCTAGCAATCTCCCTTTCATGTGCTTCACTATACTTGAGCTGTATTTCTTCCCTCTCCTTCTCTGTCATATCATCTGCCATCTTCCTCCACCCAAGTTTCCTTACCCAATGCTCAGAATAGTTTATCCGCCATTGGGAGCACCTCTAAACTCATGGTAACCATCAATATCTTCATAGCTAGAGGAATAACACGTAGAAACATTCCTCTAGGTTCTCACATAAATTCAAACTCAGCAACCTATGGGAAATAATACATAGAATGGTGTATTCCAAAGTGTAGCTAGCTAGTACTCCTCTCCACCAATGATCTATAGCATGGGTCCACGTCAGATCTGCATCCTGTAACCTTTGGTAGTCTTCTTTGGTCCATACATGTGATCCATAATGCCAACTTGATCTAGATGCATAGGCTGAAAGCCATTCATATAACTCTACTGGGAAGCAGCAGAAAAAAGTCTCATACAAATCATGGTAGAGGTTCTCTTCTACCCATCTACGTGTATTAAACTCAGGTCCAGTGCTAAATCTCTGAGCAAATTCATCCTCCATGCTCTTGAACCACGATTCAACATTTTCCAATGTTAACCGATCCATCATTACTCTTTACATAGATCATGATGCATGTTATATCCCACTACAACTTCAAAAAGAGGTCCTGGAAATGGAACCAAGATGTAGTCATTTTTACTCCTATCACAAAAGGAAGAACCCCATGCGCGTTGGCCTATCACCTAGTAGAAGCTGAGTGCTCACCCGAGGCATGTGTAGGTGTCGAGTCTCTCTTTTATGTGAGTTTAGTGGGAAGCATTATCTATGATTAGTGTAAGAGTATTTAGGAAAGAAGTTGAGACATACAAGAACCATAGGGCTCAAAATGGCCTCTAGATCCTTGTAGTCACTTCAAATAGAGTGCTTTAATAGATTCCAGAACATATATTATAACAGAAAGAAAGATACAACCATTCATTCATAGCATGAAAGGAAAGAGAACTCATATGAATGAAATATACATTAAACCCATTGATATTCATATCTATTTATAACAGGTAACCTCAATATATTCATTGGTTCATTACAGAGTGTCACAAAGAGCAGACCGCAGTCATGCACATCACTGGACGTATGTAGCTAAGCTAACAGAAAAGAAAAATAACAACTCCATGCTTAGTACATCCTTTCCTGAACCAGAATATCCACTCGCAACATTCCTGCAGAGCTCCGCCCACTCTCTAACCTGCTATTCCCTATGTATATCCAGATGATATATCTTCTTTCGTGTGTGTCTCTCTATATCTTTTCCCATGGCAGACACTTGTATTTATCACTTTCCTAGGCTGCCAACTCACCTTGTCATGCCCTCAGATCCATCGCCAAGTGTCAAATGTGGTCCTCCATGCGAGCATGTTCCTTCAGGCCTGAGCTCTCCATTCCATCTCATGATGATCTTCTAGAAGATTCCATCTGGGGCATGCTCTTTCCTAGGCCAACCTATTGCCAGGCTGGCATCTTATTTGTGCAATTGATCATGCTTTTCACATGTTCTACCTTGGGTGCTCAAATTGGCTAAGTCCTCGAACCTCCTTTCACGTGTCACACGCGCTATTTTCTTCCTTAAGCCTTTCTCTTGTGTGCTTTTACCTTGCGTGCCATTCTATAACTGGGATCCCGCATGCCTAAGCACCTTCATACTTGGTCAATATTCCAGGGGCCCAACATTGTGTAATAAATAAAAGTGTTAGATCATATGATATGATATAGTAGCCAATATATGTGAAAATAGATGAAATAAGATATGTCAACTTTGTACAAGACATGTTTATTAGTTCTATCATCTCAAAAGATAACAAGTGCACAATATATGTAATCAAGTGTAATGAGGAGATTGAAAGGAAGTAAATAGAATAATAACACCTAAATGTAGTGAAAAATGGATTCCCTAGATGTATAGTAAGTATGGGAAAAGGAATTGGCCAACACCTATCATTGTGTATCACTCTATGTATGCCCTGAATTAATGTTAAAAATACCTTGGTAATGCATGTGTGTAAAAAGTAAATAATAATGATAATTTTTAAACCAATGGGACAAACAACATGTATAATATGAAGTGATAATACTCAAGCATAGTGTATCGGTCCTGATTTCATATTTTTGCAAATATGTAAATGTTTTTGTATTTTTAAAGTTCTTATCTATGGACACAAAATCCCTTGGTAGCATTAATTTATCTAATGAGATCCTCTAGAGGAGGTGGAACAACTACAAAAAATGATATGGAAGATTAGGATTTTATGGTATAGAATGAGGTGACTCAAATGGAAGACTTATAGTAGTGGTAATCATTGGAAAAGAGGGCATATGGGATGAAGAAGATGTATGAGGAGTATGGAAAGTATAATACCTATATGGAGGGATACAATAATGATAAATCCTAGACATGAACACTTGAATCCCTATTGGGAAACATGGGAGATAACATATGTAATAGAGGATCTATATAGAGCCCTATGAGGAGAGGAGCCATGAGAAACAATCTATCAAACCTAAGGCTATCAGGAGACATAGGAGATATATATATGTGAGAGACAGTTATGTGTAATGTGTCCCGGAAAGACCTATTGGGATACTTAATAGAGATAGATCAATGAGAAATATTGGGTAAGACTATAGATCCAGGTTGAAACCTAAGAGGGCTAGAGATGTGATGGAAATTGTGTGAAACCAAATACCTATATATAGATACACTAAGTATAGGTGTAGAAACTAAAAAATAAGTCTTTGGAAAACTAAGAGAAGAAGCCTCAAAGAGGATACTTTGAATGGTGATAAATTTCTAGTTATGGATAAAGTTAACACATTAGTGGATGAAAAGGGGAATATCCCTAAGAGCATGTATCCAAGATATACCCAAACACAAGATACCAAAATTGAGAGTATTAGTAACCAAGAATGAATTCATAGCATTCATATTAAAAATATTGATGAGTGGAGTAATACGTTAATAGAAATGATTAATAGTAAATGTGATATTATGTGTCAAATGCCAAGATCTTGAAGTAATGTGAGATTGCATACATTATATTTATTTTGTAGTGCCCACTTTCCTTTGACACCTACTGATACTTATTTTGATACTATGATTACATTATAAACATTATTATGTTTTGATTTAGTATGTTGTTAGACATTGATCACGGATTATTGTTGATCTTGATTTGATTATGATGCCTAATGATTATTAGAGACACCTTATATGTGGATGATGATATATTATTTGACATGGATGTTTTATGGATGTTGTTCAGACATGTGATTTAGATATTGTGAGTTGATCTAGAAAATACATATTATTTGATGATGATATAGTTGTTAATTAAAAATGCAAATGATGTAGTTGTTACTTCGATGTTGTTGTGATTCATTTATATAGCTGGTTTTGTGATTTCATTTATATCACATTGGATGTTCTGATATGGCCACAAGGCCGAAGGAGGTATTTTTGTTTTGCAGGTTTAAAATATCACTACAAACATCAGGGGGATCAGAGACCAACCACAATGGAATTTTAGGTGAATTCGACAAGGTCACCATGCCAACATGTTTTGTGTATGTGTGATGTTTTGTTAAGGATTCCCATGTGGGGGATTTCCTTTATATGTGACCATGGGGTTGTGTATTTTATTAATGTGGTTAATTTTTATTATTGTTGTATGTATTTTATTTGTATGTGTTTCTTTTAATTAATTAAAATTGTGATAGAATTAATGTGAGAATCATTTGATTAAAATGTAAATAAATTAAATTGGGATATGGGAAAGTAATTATAAGAGTTGTTGGTTCTTTGTATTAATTATGTAAGGGGGATTTGTGAGTTGTGTAAGTCATTTTTGGAGTATGAAATACTCCACCTCCATGAAAAATTCGAATTTGTCCTTGGGGGCTATTTTTGGAGGCTTGTGGGACAAGTAAAACTTGTCCCATGCCTCTAAATTTGATTTACCAACTATACTTATGGTTGGAGAAGTGATTTGTGACTTTTATAATGAATTTTATTAATCATGTTGCATGTTTTTAATTGCACTTTCTTACATTTTATTTAATTTCCTGTCCCTTGAGGTGTGGGCTTTTTGGAGTGTGCAAGTAACTTGTCATTTTTCACCCACCTCTTTATTGTGCTTGGGAGAATGGATTTTGTCTTTTGAGCTTGAATTGGAAGATGTGTGATGTGGCATCCCACATGGATTCACATCATCCGAGTCTTCTCTCCCTCTTCTATATAAATTCAAACTCCTTGCTTTTTTGGGGTTGTTGAACATTTTTGCATTCTTCCTTGGGGCGCATTTTTGTTGTTTTGTAGCTCTTGTGGATTGTGGAGGAATTTGGAGATATATTCATACTTGGACTTGTTGTTTGGAACTGTGTTATTGTCTTGGAAAGCTTGTTGTTTGGAATCAAAGTAACCATGGAGAGGTATGAATTTAACTCTCCTTTTTATGTTGTTATTATCTTGTTGTATTGTGTGAATGGTGCATGTTTAGTTTTATTTGTTGGCTAGATGGGTAGACTGCCTTAGGGAAGGTGTAGGAGAAGGCTATGGGGAATCCATGTGGGGGGGCATAAGGAAATTCCATTGCATCATATTTTGTGGAGGGAGTTTGGGTTTGGGATCCACCATGGAAAAGAAATAGCTTGCATTTCTTACTTTATGGGGGGCATAAGAAAATCTGTTGGGGGGCATAAGGAGGGATTTTTGGGGGCCATAAGGATATGTATGGTGAAATGTAATGGCGGTTTGTTACTAGTGGATGCCTAATTCCCAATTGGGAGGCATAAGTAGCTTCCCCCATAGACCTTTCTCCTTTGGCTTGCTTGATCAAGCCTGAGTTTTGATTGGACTATTTTCAATTGTAGTTGTGTACTGTTGTTTTGTGTTGAACTATGTTTTATATTGAGATGTGCATGTTTGAAAGAATGATGTGTGTTGTGGAATCCAATTGTTTCCATGGGTTGAATTGCATCTATTATTGTATTTTGGTTGGGGCCTGGGGGCCAATGATGAAGGAAGGATTCTCCTTTCATTGAATGTCTTAATTGGGTGGAGAGCGTTGTCTTTCCCCCTCTTTTGTTATGATCAACTTGGAGAAAGAGAAATGTGCTTGTTGCTGTCTTGGAGCAAAGGATAAATGTAGTTTGATAGTTCCTTGTGAAAACACAGTCATTTATAACCTTTCCCACTTGTAGTGGATGAAATTATAACATTTGTATTGTGAAGAAAAGATGTTGTAATTAGATTGAAAGTGTTTATTCAAAGTGTGAAAGACATTTACATTCTACTCTGTACATGGAAAAGAAAGAAATAGAATTTCCGTTAATTACATTCAAGGAATAAAAAAAGAATGTAAAGATGTATCTCCTTTTGAATTAATAAAGAATTGCAAGTTCATCTCTCAATTGCATTGTTGTGATAAAGTTAGAAATATCAAATTGTGATTGGAATCTCTTTTTAATTGCAAAGGAAAGAAAACACGTATGAAGGAATTATATTGCTTGTCTTCTTTTGGTAAATATATAAAATTGAAATCAGAGTTGCAGTTTGGGTATAGAATAGTTTAATTTAAGTCATTTAATGTATTGGGAATTAGACTATAAATGAAGTGCCATATTTGAAGGATGAATTTGATAAACAAATTTCTAGAAATGGGATTTCTATTATAAACTTAAAACTGGCAATTAATTTTAATAAAAATGTATAGTTCAAACCTACACTTAACAATCAACTTGGAATTGATATAATATAGCATGCTAAAATGTTAAGGAACTCAAATTGACAAGGAACACTTAAGATGACAAATTAAATTAATGCAAAATCAAATTCATCCCTTTAACAGTCGTTTTTCTATCAATTGTTGGAAAAATGCAACTTGAAATCAATTGAGAAAATTAACTTCCCTAAAACACTTTAAACCCTCCCTAAATAAATCCTCCATATATTTTTGGCATGTTGAGTGAAGGAGGAGATCCAATTTAATCAAATTTAGAAGTTCGAATTTACCACTTTACTAATTATAAGCTTGTAGATTGTTTTTGTAAAATTGAACTCTTAAAATTTATCAAAATGTAAAATTTATGTTTTTTTACAAAGAGGGCATTGAGAGATTTCCAGAAAGTTCTTGTTTTCCAAAAACTGAGCTTTCTAGCTCAAGTTATGACCCTCTTGAAGTTTTCCTGCCTTGGCGGGAAAATTTGGGAAAATTTTCCCTGGCAGGCCCGCGGCCCCCGAAAATTTCCCGGCGGAAAATGCTTAGAAAAATTTTTAAAATTTTTTCTTAGGAAAATTTTATCCTTTTCCTCTACCAGCCCATAGCTAATCAAAGGATTCCATGTGTCTTCATGGGGCAACGGCGGAGGTGCGACACCTTTTTTTCCTTAGAACTTTTTGAAATTTTTCAAAAAATTCTACCTTTTTACCCCGCTGGTCCACAGCCTATCCCAAGCTGCCATGTGGTAGCATGGCATGTTGGCGGAGGGGGTATAACTAGCATGACATTTTTCCCTTTGAGTTTTTTTTTGGGAAAATTTCCCTTAAACCTTCCACAGCCCCACACTCC
Source organism: Taxus chinensis (assembly GCA_019776745.2). NCBI lineage: Eukaryota > Viridiplantae > Streptophyta > Pinopsida > Cupressales > Taxaceae > Taxus > Taxus chinensis. The sequence continues at coordinate 356,473,935 of CM034154.1, forward strand.
TGCCCTGCCTCGGAGAAGGTCCTTCTGCAGATGCGCAGACCCACGCGTCAATTTTCTTCATTTTCTTCCCTTCAGCAAAATTTTCCCAAATCTCCAACCACTCTGCCTACCTCTCTTCTCCCCATGATGAATTTTTTGAGTGCCACGTGTCCATGGCGGACCCCGTGGGTGCATGGAGGCCAAATTGGCTTTTCTTCCCCCTTTGGCGAATTGTCCAACTAACCCCTATCGCTTCGCCCTCCCCCTTTTTCCCCGACGATGACATTAAGGAAACCACATATCCTTAGAGGACCCAAGGAGGTGTGGCCACAAATGGGAAATTTCTCCCGTGCAAGGAAAAATTCCAAACTCCACCCCGCAACCTGCCAACCAAAATTTTTCCTTTCACCCCTGCCTTACATGTGTCCCCTTGGGGAATATTTGACCCCCTAAGGTCCGCTTTCTCATAACTTGAGTTCTACAAGGAGTTAGGAGGACTTATTTATATCACTAGAAAGGTGTGAAATTTTCCTATCCAATAGGAATTGATTTAGGGAAATTTTGAAAGTGTTAATTGTGTGAAAAATCAAGTTGAAACCCTGAGCTTGTTATAGAGTGGGTATGGGGGTAAATTATTCCCTGAACCTAATTGAAAATTCCAACCCTAAAATTTGGACCTTATGATCTCTGATTAACATAGATGATAGAGAATTTTTTCCTAGTGGATTTGTTTTGTTCCAGAATCTGTTTGTGGTAGTTGTTTCCTCACAACATGGTTGTAGAAACTCTTAATCAAGTTCTGGGAGTGGGTAATGAGACCTTACTCTGTTGACTTCAAATATGTATTCCCTTTCTCACTAGAATTAAACCCTGCTCTTTTCTTGATCTTGTCGAATTAAATACCTTGGGTATTTAAATGATTTTGTCCCTTAACCCCAAAATTTTATTCAGGGAATATTTAGCTAAAATGTCAATGTAACCATTGATTAAATTAATCCCTAACGAGATTTGAGCTAGGTGTGGCTTATTACACTTGTTGCTTTATAATGTGAATTTAGTAATTATTATTATGGGAAAAGTTATCAGTTGAATTTAATTATCTTTGAGACTTTGGTCGTTAACTCCTAATAAAAAAAAATTATTCCATAATTTTCTAGCAACCCTAGGTTGTTTCTTAGGTCTCAAGAGGGTTTTTTAACGGGCATCACACTTGGTATCAGAGTGAGGTTCAAAAGCTTGGACCATTGGGCACACTAGAAAACTTGAGACATGAACTATAAACCTAGCACACTTGTAAATCTAGAAAACAACCTTGTTTGAAAAAAAAAATTGAAAAAGAAATAAGTATGAAGAAACATTACATTAATATGTTCATTTGAACTACTAGGATTAAAATGATAATAAAATAATAAGTTGTTTGAGTTGTTGTGTTTGCTTAGTGGCATTTTGTCTAAACCTAGGTAACTAAGGATGTCAAATTAAATTGATTTTTGTGAACTTCTAGTGTAGTGGAAAAATTGGTTCCCCTTTTAAAATGTGTTGTTTTACAAGTCCTAATTTTGATTTAATTGTATGATGCATTAAGCCCTTTGTTGAGACACTTCCTTATTGGAGTTGTTGGAATGATAAGTTGTATGGTGTGATTCTTGTGGTTAGATAGTAGTGGTTGTTTTATGGGTGGGAAAGAGTTAATTAGGAGTTGTTTAAAGCTTCCTTCCTTCAGTCATTAGGGAAGAGGGTCTGGTTGTCAGTTTTCCATGTTGTTAACCATGTGAGAGAGTGGACACTAAGTCTGGGTGTCATCTAGGACCCAATCCTGTGTATGTGTTCTTGGAACTAACCTTGAGGCAAAGTACCCCTATTGGTGGCCATGAAGGGATGAAGAGTGAATGTGGTGTTAAATTTTGTGTTTTACATTCATAATCTTGTGATTATTTTATCAAGGACCAACATCTTATTTTATGATTGGATTGAGAAACTATGAGAATCTTTTATTTATTTATAATTTTTGTAAGAATTTTCAAACTTTGCAATGTGGCTACTTAGCCACTTTTCTTGATTGACAATATTTCTTGGACTTTATTCAGATGAGTGACTCGGAGCTCATTATGTTGTTGGCTACTTAGCCAAATGTTACGTGATTCTCACTTGCTTGTTGTCGAGATGGTTCTACGTTGTTTGTCTCATAATAATTTGTCATATGGGGGTACACCCTAGCTACCTGGAATGTCCTCTTAAGTGCTTAGAGTTATGCCTTGGTTATGAATGCATGGAACCTTGAGTGTGTCTAAGATCTTAGAGTGACCCTTTTGTTGCTTGACCTTGCTAGAAAAAAAAAGTTTGTTGTGTAGAGCTGTCTAGAGGGAAGTCTAACAACGGTAGTGGTGGTTCTTTTACAATCTGGTAAGAGCTTGACCCTCGTTGGAGTAGAAGTGTTTAATTATGGGATGTTAGATTTTGTTATGATTGGATTGCCCTTTTGGTTGACTGTAAACATTACTAGAAAAGTGTTTGTTTTGATAGTGGCCTTTCATCAATGGTATGTTAAATTATATCTTAGGTTCCTGGTTGTATCATAGAAAGTTTTGACTCGTGGGATGTATGCATCTTGGTAATTATGGAAAGATTTAAGCCCTTCCAGGTAGTGTGTTTATTTAAGTGTACTTGTTTTACTCTCTTGAATTAAAAATAAATCTACCCTTACCTTAAATTTCCTTTACTATGAATAACATTCTATGACCTATTAATCTTTGGGTTACTTGGGAACACTTATGGATGATTTGGGTCTTTTAGATATTTCTCTTAGAAATTTTAGTTTGGTAGATCTTAATAGTTAATCTTGATGGTGCTTATATTGTACTTCCTCTTTTTTTTAAAAAAAATTGTAACTCTTGGTTGTAAAGTCCATGATTTGGTAAATTATTTGGTTGCCCCATTACATTTGATGCTTTCTAGTGTGTATGTGGTGTCCTTTGAGTAAAGTTACATTGTCATATAGTTTCTTGGCTGGTGGTATCTTGTGGGGACATGAGAATTGATTAGAAAACCTTATTTGGTTATTAGGGGGAGAAAAAGGTTTCCATCTTAGACAACATAAAATTGTTAAACCTTAATAGATTCGTAAAAGTAAGATTATACCTCTTTAATGAGCCTTCCTTGAAAATTCCTTGTGAGACTTGCAGAGACCCACTAAGAATGTTTAATGATGCTTGTAATTATTAGGTGAATCTTTAAAATTTTGGTGTGATTCTTGTTGGCTCATTGTTTCCTAGTTCTTACAAAAATTAATAATGTGTTTTATCTGTTGAATGTCTCTTGTTCCTTTAGAATTAAAAATGTTGTGTGTTAATTTATATCTATTTCCCATAAAAACTAATTATGTGATATGTTTGAACCTTCATCCTCATTAAAATTTTATTGATGAGATGACTCAACCAAAACATCATAAAAATTTAATTAAGGAGATTTGACCTTGAAGCTTAAACAAATAAACTCTAGTATAGAAAAAGGGAAGTGATCCTTGTTATACCCTTGGTAGATTTATAGAAGAAATAAAAACCATGTAGAAGAATAGAAAGGAAACCTTGTCCATCCACCTTCCTTACGAGTAAAACTAAATGCTCTCTGCCTATACAGAATGGTGAGACATCATACCCACCTTAGTGGTGCTCTTTATAACGTAAACTGGTGATGTCATAATAGAAGGAAGTTTGTATCTAAGGAAGCATGAGAGGAATGTTCTTAACAAGAAAAGCTATAATTTTGGACTAAATACGTTGATTTATAAAATAAGTAAGATTTATGTGTTTTGAGTGCAATGTATAGTTGAACTTGTAGTTCTATCATCTACCTAAATTGTGAAATCCCGGTGGATAGTAATATGTTCTAGTTGCTTATTACTTATTGTCCATAGATGTATGTGTCTTTCTTATGGGATTTTTGGGTCATCACATCCTTAGCGTCCTGTAGCTTGATGGATGTGAGTTGTGGTCCTTTTGAATTGAGACTTATCAGTTGTTTGAGAAGAAACCTCCTTGTGTGTTATCTTGTCCTTGGAGACCTAAGTATTATAATTTTAAGGCAACATATGTTAAGGATATAAAATAATTTCGGGAAGTATTCTTTTCTTCATATTTTCTTGGGTCACCTTGTTGTTGTAGCCCTTTTTCCCATTATGATGGAAAGTGCAAGATGATGTTATTCACCCTTGGATTGTGATTGAACCACTTGTTACTTGTTCTCCTCCCTAGCAACCTTGAGTGGTCCCTGGGTGGTTCTTGGTGCTCTCTGGTTATTGTTATTTCAATCTTGAATAGGAAATAAGATATATAAATCCCATTGTTCTTTAATGTATGGTGATTGAATTGATATGTTAGTTACTAGGGGAGACAGAAATAGAAATAGATATATATATGTACATATATATAGATATATATATATATATATATATATATATATATATATATATACTTTGCTAAGCGGTTGACTTATTTAGATTGGTTGTTTGGTGTGTTTGATTCTTCAAACAAAAGTGTAAAAATCATACTATAGGAAAACTTTTGGTCTTGACTCCGCTTGTATTACCATGAAAAGTTAATTGCACCCTCTCGAGATTATAGGAGTGCCTTCCAGGAATAGTTCCTCAATTATAAATGTTTTGTTGTTTATGTGTCCTTCCTTGTGGATTAACCTCATCGTGTGTGACCTCAAATTGTGGGACCTTGAGTAAACTTGTGCCTCGTACAAAATTTTGGCCATGGTGGATTCTGCTAGCCTTGTCTAAACAATAAACTATGAAAGCATAATTTAACCCTAGTGGAAACCACAATTTTTGTTACTGTAGTATGTTGCATTTCTTGGGAAAATGTGTGGTCATCTCAAGTTTATGGAAATTCTCCCTACTAATGCTCTTACTTAGTGGTACTACTCTTAATGATATCCCTTGGAACTCTTCGTGTTATATTGTTATGGGGTTGTATCTTGTTTGATAGCATAAAGTTACTCCTTAGATTTAAATGTTTCGTAGCCTTGCATGCTAAAAGTTTAGAACTCATCCCTTAAAATATCCACTTCTTCTAATGTTAAATTATATATGGACCAGACTTGGGAATTCTATAGACCCACACTTGTTTGAAGCAAGAAATCCCATAATTGGAGTGATCCTTTTTCTGTTGCAGTTATTCCTATCTCTCTTTCCTGTGACTTCTAGGAGGAAGTCGAGTCTAAGGGAAGGGGGGTGTATTGCCCACTTCCCTTTGGCACCTTTTATTATTGATCATGATACTATGGACTATATGATGGAAATTTTTATAGTTTGGATTTAGTATGGTGTTAGATGTCAGATTCTAGATTATTGTTGAATCTTATTTATATATGATGCATGATGACTATTAGAGACACTCACATGTGGATGATGATATATTATTTGACATGTATGTTTTATGGCTGTTGTTTCAGACATGTGATTTAGGATAGTTTGAGTAGATCATAGAAAATGGACATTATTATGATGATGATATAGTTGTTGATTAAAATTTGTAAATGATGTAGTTGATTTACTTCGATGATTGTTGTGATTCATTTATATAGTTGGTTTGGTGATTTCATTATATATTCATGTTGGATGTTTTGATATGGCCATGAGGTTGAAGGAGGTGTGTTTTTTGTTTTGCAGGTTTAAAACATCACAAGAAACATCAGGGGATCGGGAGACCAACCACAATGGAATTTCTAGGGTGAATTCAAAAAGGTCACCATGGCAACTTGGTTTGTGTGTGTGTGTGTTGTATTTTGTTAGGGATTCCCATGGGGGGGGATTTACCTGTACATGTGACCATGGGTATTATGTATTTTATTGATGTGGTTAATCTTTTTTTATTGTTGTATGTATTTTATTAGATAATGTGTTCCTTTCCTTTATTTAATTTAGAATTGTGGTAGATTAATGTGAGAAATCATATGAGTTAAAATTTAAAATAAATTACAATTGGGATATGGGGAAGTAATTATAAGAGTGGAATTTGTTGCTTGTTTGCATTTAATTATGTAAGTGATGTGTAAGTTGTGTGTAAGAGCTTGTGTAAGTCAGTTTTGGAGTATGAAATACTCCACCTCCATGGACAAATTCGAATTTTTCCTTGGGGGGTATGCTTTTGGAGGCTTGTGGGACTAGTAAAAACTTGTCCCATGCCTCTAAATTTAATTTACCAACCATACTTATGGTTGGGAGAGGTGATTTGTGACTTTTATAATGTATTTTATTAAACATGTTGCATGTGTTTTTATTGCACTTTCTTACATTTTATTTAATTTGTCTGTCCCTTGAGGTGTGGGCTTTTTGGGAGTGTGCAAGTATCTTGTCATATTTTCACCCACCTCTTTATTGTGCTTGGGAGAATGGATTTTTTTCTTTTGTGTTTAAAATTGGAGGATGTGTGCTATGACATCCTACATGGATCCACATCATCCTCTTCTCTCCCATCTTCTATATAATTCAAACTCTCTTGCTTGTTTTGGGGATGGTTGAATCATTTTACAACTTCTTTGGGGTGTATTTTCTTGTGTTTAGAGCTCTTGTTTTGGAGGAAGTTTGGAGAGAAGATCTTTGCATGCTTGGGAGATTGTCTGTTTTGGCCTATTTTTTTGGCCTTTGAGAGCTTTTTTTTTTTGAAACAAAAGCTACCATGGAAAGGTAGGCATTTATTTCTTATTTATTGTTGTTATTTTCTTGTTGAGTTGTGTGTATGGAGAATGTTTTATTTTATTTGTTGGCTGGTTGGGTAGACTACCTTAGGGAATGGTGTAGGGAGAAGGCTATGGGGAATCCATGTGGGGGGCATAAGGGAATGCCATTGGCATCAGAGTTTTGGTGGAGGGAGTTTGGGTTTGGGATCCACCATGGGAAAGAAATAGCTTGCATTTCTTACTTTGTGGGTGGGCATAAGGAAATCTGTGGGGGGTCATAAGAGAGGGATTTTTTTTTTTTGGGGTGGGGGGGGCATAAGAAAAATGTGTGTGGGATGAATTATCTTGGCGGTTTGTTACTTGTGGATGCCCAATTCCCAATTGGGAGGCATAAGTAGCTTCCCCCATAGACCTTGCTCCTTTGGCTTGCATGATCAATCCTGAGTTTTGATTCGAATGCTTTCAATTGTAGTTGTGAATTGTTGTTTTTGTGTGTGAACTATGTTTTATATTTAATTATGTTTGTTGAAATAATGTTGTGTGTTGTAGAAGTCTAGTTGTATGCCATGGGTTGAATCACACGCTTCTTATTGTATATAGGTTGGGGTCTCGGGGGCCAATAATGAAGGAAGGTTTTTCCTTTCATTGGATGTCTTGGCTAGGTGGAGAGCATGGCCTTTTCTCCCTCTTTTGTTGTAATCCACTTGGAGAGAAAATAAAATGTTGCATGTTGTTGTCCAGGAGCAAAGGAAAAATGTAGTTTGACAGTCTCTTGTGAGAGACACATTGATTTCATTGGTAATCATTTCCCACTATGTTGTGGATGAAATTGTAACATGTATACTTGTGAAGAAATGATGTATGTAATTTGATTATGAAAGTTAGTATATTGGAATTATGAAATGATATGTATATTCTATATCCTGCTTTTTGGAAAGAAATAAGAACTCTGTTAATTGCATTCAAGGAATGGAAGAATGTAAAGATGTATTCTCTTTGGTGAATTAATAAAGAATTGCAAGATTCATCTCTCTTTTGCATTGTTGTGAATGGAGTTGGAATATCGAATTGTGAATGGAATCTCTTGTTTAATTGACAAAGGAAAGAAACATATGCATGAGGGAATTGTATTAAATTGCCTTGTTTCTAATATATGATTTTGGGGAAAGAAAGAAATTGGATTCTTGTTTTATTGATTTCTTGAAGAAGGAATACACTTAATTCTACCATGGATTGAATTCAATGTTTCCTTTAATGGCAAAAAGAGATGATTAAATCTTTGGATGTAAGGAAGAAATGTATGTGGAAATAAAACAATTTTATGTCTCCCTTGGAAATGTATGAAATTAAACTCAGTATTGCATTTGATTTAGAATAGTTTCTTAAATGTATTATATTGAAAAAGGAAATTAACTTCCATACTTGGAAGAAGAAATGGCAATTAAATTCCTCAAGAAATTGATCCCTGCCTTAAATTTAGAACTGGCAATAATTCAATTAAAAATGCACAGTTTTGGCCTATACACATTTAAATAACATTTGGAAACCTATAAAATTTAACATGATATATTATCAAGGAACTCAGACTTGACAAAGGAAACAATTAAGGAAACAATTTAAACCATTACAAATTTGAACACGAATCCCTACACAATCAGATTTACAGTCTTTTTCTGTCAATTGTTGGAAAAAAAATTCAAAATTGGAATATCAATTAAAAAAATTTACCTTCCTAAAACACTTTAAACCCTCCCTAGAATCAATTCTCCATGTTTTTTTTGGCATGTTGAGTGAAGGATGTACACAAATTGAACAAAATTGATAACTTAAAATTTACCAGTTGGAATTTTAAAAGCCTACACATCATTTTCAAAAAATTGACCCCTTAAACTTCATTAAAATGTAAAATTTATGTTTCATGTGCAAAGAGGGAATTGAGAGATTTCCAAAAAATCCTTGTTTGCCCAAAATTAAGCTTCATAGCAAAAGTTATGGCATTTTGAAGTTTTACTGCCCTGGTGGGAAAATTTGGGAAAATTTTCCCTAGAGGGCCTTTGGCCTGAAAAGTTCCCATTGAAAAATCCTTAGAAAATTTTGAAAATTTTTAGCTCGGGAATTTTTTTTGAATTTTTCTCCATCGGCCCGCAACCAATCAAAGGCTACCATGTGTCCTCAAGGGGCAGTGGTGGAGGCACGGCATCATTCTTTCCGTTAGACCTTTTAAAAATTTTAGAATTTTTTTCCATTTCTCCTCGTAGGCCCATGTCCTATCACAAGCTGCGACGTTGTAGCTTTGGGTGCTAGCAGAGGGGGCGGAACCCTTGTGACCCTTTTTCCTTTTGAAATTTTTGATTTGGAAATTTTTGGTGTTTCCTCTCGTGGCCCCGCACTCCCGTCCTCAGTTAGGATTTTATTCTCCATGGACGTGTATACCCGCGTGTGCCTTTTTCCCCTTATCTCCCCTTCGAAAAATTCCCTCCAAAACATCTACCACCCCACCCTTCCCTCTCTTCCTTTTTACTTTGGCTCATGGAGAGACATGTTCCCCTGGAAAACCCATGGGCATGTGAGCGCAACTTGCATTTTTACCCTGTGTAAAGGAAAAATTTCCAAACCTCCATGCGCTCTGCCAACCTGCCCCTTTGGGAAAATTTCCTCCCTGGGCCCGCACACCTGCCCTTTGGGGGAAAATTTGGTCCCTAAAGTCCACCTACCCATATCTTGAGTTCCTAAAGGAGTTAGGAGGACTTCTTTATATCACCAAAAGGGTGAGAAAATTCCCTATCCAATGAGAATGATTTAGGGAAATTTTGGAAGCTTTAAGTGTGAGAAAACTTAAGTTGAAACTCTGAGCCTATTAGAGAGTGGGTATGGGGGTAAATTCCTCCCTAAACCTAACTAAAACTTCTAATCCTAAAATTTGGACCTTGTGACCTCTGATTAACATAAATAAAAGAGAAATTTTTCCTAGTGGATTTATTTTATTATGGAATCTGTTAGTGGTAGTTGTAGCCTCGCAACCTAGTTGTAGACACTCTTAATCAAGTTCTGGGAGTGGGTAATGATACCTTACTCTATTGAATTTAAATATGTATTCCATTTCTCACTATAATTATACCTTGCTCTTGTCTTGATCTTGTAGAATTAAATACCTTGGGTATTTAATTGTTTTGGTCCCTTAACCCTAAAATTTTATTTAGGGAATATTTAGCTAAAATGTCAATGTAACTAGTGATTAATTTAATCCCTAAGGAGATTTGAGCTAGGTGTGGACTTATTAAACTTGTTTCTTTATAATGTGAATTTAGTAATTATTATAATGGGAAAAGTTATCGGTTGAATTTAATTGTCTTTAAGACTTTGGTTATTAACTCCTCATAAAAAAATATTCTATAATTTTCTAGCTAACCCTAGGTTGTTTCTTGTGTCTCAAGTGGGTTGTTTTAACAGGAATCACAGTTGTAAGCACGTGACTTGTTTCTTTTGTGTGGAAAATTCTTCAAAAAATAATGCGTGGATACTGTAAATTTTATCTCCCTTTTTTACATGACCACTCCTTTTGGCGAATGTGTTCTTTTTTTATTGCTTGAATTATTTCTACCAGTGGATGGCAATATTCCTCTAACTGCGTGAATTCTCCTAATGGCGTTCTTCCCTTTGATGATGTGAATTCTCCAGATGGATTTATTCCCTTTGATGGCATGAAAGATTTATCTTATTTGTATGATAAAATGCGTAGGAAGGTATATAAGTTTTCCTTTTCATGTGGAGACTACTGGTTAAAATTTCTTCACGAAGGCGTTGAAAACAATTTTTTGTATTGCTGTAGGAATGATCATGCGTGGTTTAGATTTTTATGCAAGTGTTTTGGATTATGCTTGGATCTGTTGCTTCAATCAAATGTGTGAGAAATTTGTTCCTTGGCATTTATGAAGAACTTGATAAAAATATTTCTCAGAAAACACTTCTTCAGAAGAAAATAAGAAGAAGTTGAAAATAAAAACCTTGAAAACTTCTTCACATGACTTTTTCCAACAGTTTTTTACGAAGGAAAAATTAATAGGATTAAAGAAGTTTTCCTGTAACCATTTATTTCTTTCCATTGAAATAAAATATTTCCTCTTCTTTGGGTAGTGGGAATTAATTTCCAGGGAGTATTGGAAAAAACTTAATCATTTTCCCATGGCAATGGCAAAGTTGGATGGCAATTCCCATCTATTTCCCCATGTGGGAAATTGGGAGATATTTTGTCATTTTTCCATCCAATCGGGTTGGAAATCAAGAATGAAATCTCCAAAAAGAGGGGAAAAATAAAAATTTTGCCAGGAAAGGGAAATCCCGAAGTGGAGAACCAACTTGGCATTCCCGACAATTGGAGGTGGAAATTTAATTCCCTATGGAAATGAGAAAAACTTGTCGATTAGTTTTTAATTAATATTTATTTAATTAAAAACCCCCAAAATTTAATAAAATTAATTTTATTAAATAAAAGGGTAAGAAATTAATAAAATATTAATAAATTAATTTAAATTCAATTCACGACATGGAGGGAGGAGTTCTGACCCGAAAAGGATGAAACAAAGACCAAAACAATCACGAGAATAAGATGATCACGATCGAGTGATAAATCCTGTGAAATAACACTTCAGATTTTTTTTAAATTTTCATGCTTATCAATTTTGCGAAGTCAAAATTGGTTGATAATTGTTGGCTCTAATTGGGGAAAAGGACTTCACGGATGCAACAATGGACCTAAACCCAAAAATTTAATGAACATGGTCCCAAAGACAATGATGTAAAAAAATGGAATGATAAAAGAAGGAAAATGAAAAACAAGGAATGGAAACAAATCAAAATCCTAATTACCTATGTACATACGGGGGACAACCCATTTTCATTTTTGATAATGCTTGAGATATTACCCATTGTAGGGGAAATATAAATGAGTTCCATCAGGATACACCAAGTAATAGGTGTTATCTCCACATAAATGCCTGATTTTGAAAGGGCATAGCCATAGTGAATTAAACTTCCCATGCTTTCGTTTTAGCTCATTCCTCTTGTCCCAGAGAAGAACTATGTCATTGATTTAAAACTATCTCTCCTTAGTTTTCTTATCAAACAATTTCTTTACTTTGGATTGGTGCTCCTCAATCTTGTTTGCTACTTGAATTTTCTATTCTTCAAGATTTTTTTGGAACACGATCCTTTCATATAATGCATTAATGAAGCATTCATCATCAATTTCTTGAGCCAATTTTAATGTCAGTAACTCCAATGTAATGGTAATTTGAGCAGCAGTTCCATACAATATTTGCAATGGATACATCCTGGTTTCCCTTTTGGGAGTTATGTGTAAGCCCACAATGCATCATATAACTTCTTATGCAAAGTTCTTTGATTTTCTTCGACTAACTTATACATGATGGTAATGATGTTTTTGTTACTAGATTTTTCTTGATCATTTCCCTAATGGTAGTAATCTAATGAATGAGATAAAGATATCCCATACCCATAAAAAAACCTATCATATCTACAGAAGAGAAATTGGTGGCATTGTCTATCACAATATTTTGTGGAATTTCGTAACAAACCAATATATTCTCTTTGATAAAGTCACAGATTACCATAGTACATGTTTGTTTCACTGAAATGGCTTCCATCCACTATGTAAAGTAGTCAGTCACAGTGAGCACGTGAGTATGACCAACACTAAAATTTGGATTCATCACCCTGATGAAATCTAAACCCCATTATTGAAAGGGTTCTTCAATGACAATTAGCTTCAAATAAAAAATCACTAATTTAGGTCTTACAACATTTTTTTGACAAGATTTGTATTTGGCTACCCATTTTTGGGCATCAAAAAAATAGTGGGCCAGTAATAATGTGCTCACAGAATCTTATGAGCTATTACTAGTCCAGATAAATGATCACTGTAAGCATGATTATGAAAAACTTCAAGCAACCTAGGTTATTGTTCCTTATCAACACATCTGAGGAACATGCCATCAATACCTTTCTTGAATAAGGTGTTGTCCTAAATAATGTATCTAACAACTTTTAATTTGATAGCTCTCTTTTCCTTAGCTATCAGATTCTCAGGACATTCGCAATATATGATAAAGTGAGCTATATCAAAATACCATTCATCTGTGGTACTGACAAAAACTACCAGTGGTAAAATTTCTTCAATTGTTTCTTCCTTTGAGTCATCTTGTGGATCGTTCTCTATGATGAGTTGGTAGAGTCCTCTTCCTCGAATTAACTTGGTAGGTTTGATGTCTAAGTCATATTACTAGATCTTAGAGACCTAGTTACCTCTTTTAGATCCTGATTCATATTGTGTCAACATTGATTTAACTACGGTGTCCAGAACTAAGAATTTGGTGTGAGAATTCAATACATAGTACCTAAAATGATTCAAGGCTCTAACCACCATGTATGCATGCCTCTCAAGAGGATTATAATTCAGTTCATGTTTCTTAAATCCAAAACTCATGAATTTAATAGGAGATTCAATTCCTTCTTGATTGTGTTGAGTTACGATGGAAAAGATCATTTGTGGGGAAGCATAACAATAGATTATGAAATAATTTTTAAAATCAGGACACACCAATGTAGGATATTTTTCAATAGCACCCTTGATTTTTTCAAATGCTTCTCTACCTTTCTTTAACCATTTAAAGGATTCTTTTCCTTTCATCATGTCAGCAATTTCTTTGGTTAGCTCAGAAAAATATGCATAAACCTTCTCAAAAAGCTCACCTTCCCAAAGAATGAGTGGACTCCAAGCTTACTTGTATGCAAGGAAATATTCTTGATAGCTTGAACACAATTAGGATTGATCTTAGTTCTTTCTTTAGAAACAATATGACCTAGGATTTTTCCTTATTAAACTCCGAACACTAACTTCTTTGGATTCAAAGAGATTCTATGAAGTCTACACCTTTGCAATATTTTCTCCAAATCTCTTAGGTGATCTTCTTGCTTCTTTGATAACACCGTCAAGTCATCTAGGTATATCATGATGATCTTGTCTTTATAATATGCAAATGCCATATCCATAGCCCTTTTAAAGGTCACTCCAACATTGATCAAACAAAAATACATTATTTTATATGAAAACGTACCCTAGAGGATGGTGAACGTGGTTTTATGTTAGTATTCTCTACGTACTTCAATCTGATTATAACCAGAGAAACTATCTAGTATGGATAGAATTTTTGATCTAGTTACTACCCACAGAATATGGTCCATGACCGGAAGTGGGTAGTTATCCTTCAAGGAATCTTGATTACGATTGTGGAAATCCACACAAATCCTAATTTCTCCATTTTTCATGCGAATTGGGACAATATTAGCTATCAGGTTGAATTTCAAATTAGAAACACTATTCATGCATCTAACATCTTTTAAACCTCAAGGAATATTGTCCCTTCTATATTGGGAATATATTGCCTTTGCTTCTACCTGAATGGAGTTACACCAAGTTTCAAGGGTATATGGTATGCTCCATTTCCCTAGGTTAGAAATGCTTCAAGTCTTCATATGAGTAAGCTAAGATGTCATAATATTTGGTAAGAAGGCTTACAAATTTGTTGCACTCCTCAAGTGAGCAATAATTACCAATGTTGACTAGGTGAGGTTTTTCCTTGGTATTAATGTTAACTTACTCATAGTCAAAAAAATTTCCATGTCTTGCCTACTCTTTCTCTTTGATAAACATGTCATGTTTATCAAAAAGTTATTCAAGTGAAACCAATTCTTTTGGAATTTTATTTCCTTTGAGTTGAATGATGCCATCACTAGGATCCTCATTCTCAACTCCTTCTTGAATGGGTGAGGTCATTGATTTATGAAATGCAAAATCACTTCCTTCAAATTAAAACTGTTCAAAATTATCCATCTTTTCTAAGAAGGCAATAATTTGTTGATCAAAATTGAAGACTTGTCAAATTTCTGCATTGTCAGGAACACTTGGCCTAAAAACCATTTCAATGGTGTATTTGTCTTGACCAAATTTTGAATGAGGGATCATCAATGAAGATGAGACTACTAGATATTTTTACTTTGTCATTATTTTCATGAGGGACATATTCTATGGAAAAAATATCTAAGGTTTCTATTGCATCCCACACTTTATATTTGTAGTGTCTCAACCGATCATTCTTTATCTGAAACTGAATTTCTACTTATTTCACGATCAATTCTGCATCTCCAAAGACTTTCAAATTTTTGATCCCTTTCTCTTTTGCAACTTGGAGGCTAAGGATTAATGCCTCATATTCTATAGTGTTGTTAGTATTTGAAAATTGGAGTTTGTAAGGAAAATGAAACATTTTACCATTTAGAGATATAAGCACCACTCTTGCACCAGAACTTGTTGAGCAACAAATTCCATCAAACTCAAGAGTCCAAATCTCATTGGGATCTTGACAAGTGACCTCAGGTGCATGAACCTCTGTAGCCACCATATAATTACCCATACTTGAGTTTTGAAACAAGACCTGTGGGTAGGGATCATCATTTTTTATTACAGTGAACTTTTCCCGAGTCTCTCACATTAGCTTCTTCATTTCTCCACTGATGGGGATCATAGCATGAGACCAGTCCATTTTAATGTCACCACCCATATCTCTACAAAATTTTCTTCTTAACAATATACCATATGAAGTAAGAATGTCAGCAACTAGAATGGCTACCTTGACTCGCTTTCGAGGAAATTGAGCTAAAACCATTTGAGCATCTTTAATTTTCCCAATCAGAGGAACTTGTCTTGTCTTCATGGAGTAACAAGATCTGAATGTTCTTGTAAAAGTCAAAACAAGAGAATGCACTACTTTTGTAGGCATCACATTATTTGAGGCTCCAGAATCTATAATGTAATTGCTTAATTTGCATCTATTGATAAGAAAGGACACAAAGAAAGGTTCAATATTTTCATTCGAAGGTGTTATGGCTACCATGATATTTTGAGTCTTCCCTTATTTGGGAGTTTTTAGAATTCCTTTAGAGGAATGAACAGTAGAGACACCTTTGATAAACTGGACCAATTTCTCGAGTTGATCCTTATTGGACTTCAAGTACTCTTCTTATGACATGGAATTTTTTTTATTGATATAATAAATAATATGAAATTTGGGAAAATGACCATACTTGATGTCTCGCATACTAGCTCTTTCAAAATTGATGATGTATCACTTTTGAAATTTTCTTCAGGCTTGGTTGATACTGCTGTGGAAGAAGAAAATTTCTTCATCGCTGATTTATCAACTGATTGACTTGACAAAGATCCTCCTTTCAGATAGTTTTGACCTTGGAAACCTCAGTCGTCTTGGATTCTTTGGAAGCTTCTTTAGTTTTAGATTCTTTAGGAACTTCCTTGTAGATATTTTTATATTTCACCTTGGTAACACTCTACTCCTTTTTCTGAGAGCATGTGAAGACAACGAAGGATTGACTATTCATATCTTCTACAATTTCTTCATATTCATCTTCTTATTCTACGAAGTACTTGAAGAAATGATTATTAATTTCTCCTTAAGGCTCTTTTGACTTCAGGTTTAGATGTCTCAAATTCTGGCTCTTCTTCATCAACTTCGATGACCTCAACTTCATCATCACTTTCTTCAACGACATCACAATTTGAGTTAGTTGTGGGAGTTACTTCAATAACAAGCCTTTTTGGAGTGCCTGCAATTCTATATTTGTTAGGAACATAGCCTTTTCTTGGGATGTATTTGTAAGTATCTAGTTTACTAATTTGAGAAACTTTCTTTTTCAAAGCTAGCACAACATTAGCTAACTTAGTGAGTATGATCTCAAAATCATTAGGGGTATCTTGAATATTTCCCTTGAGGGAATTTTTATTGAATTTTCCCACCATTATTAAGTCATCCTCAATTTATATGGCCAAGGATTGAGTAATTTCCAAAGTAACCAATCTATCCCTTCTCAGTTGATAACACATTTCTGAGTGTTGTGCGTTAATAAAGAAACATTTTTGTTCGTCAGGGTTCAGGTGGATTCTGGTAGGAACTTTGTTCACCATTTTTTTGAACTTAGCCACAAAATTACTCATGGGTTTTGTTGGCTCTTTCTTCACCTAAGATAGTTGGGAAAGAAGAGTACATTCATCCATTTTTGTTTTGAACTTGTCTTCAATATTGGTTTTCATATTGTTCTAGTTTATAATGCATCCATTCGAGAGATGATGAAACCAATCTGTAGTAATTTCCTACAATGTTTCAATGAAGAGGTGAAAAACACCATCTTCATATTCTACTAACAACATTGCACATGCATCAAATAAATAAGAAATGTGATCATCAAGTGAATTCATCCCATCTCCATTAAACTTGGGAAGAATATTCATCAATCCTCATGGGAGGTCACGTCGATCTGGTAAGGCCAATGGGTCTATGGAATTTCCCATGGTACGTTAACTTCCATCTTGGGAAAAGTAGTATGCAAAGGTGAAACAACATGAGCAAGAATAAGTGCTTGACTTGTAGTGATTCCTCCCTTACTTTCTCTTTCGAGACTGGATGCAAGGATTACAGATTTACGAGGAGTGTTACTTATTAGAGGAGATAACTTGAAACCAAAATTTCCTTGAAAATAAAATATGGGATCAAATCAACCTTTAGATTTTTATCCTCATGTAAACCTCTTTCCTTCTAGTTTGAAATCTTTACTATGAAAGGATCACTGAAACTTTCTGATCAGATCTAGCCTTTTCTTTTCTCTCTATTTCTCAATCTCTTTACACCTGAATGACTCTAGCAACTCTCATAGCTTGATTTTCTTCATTATCCAATATTGGTGTGATGAGATGGAAATGATAGTCATTCATGCAAATTTTCCAAATATATTTCCTCAAATATGATGATATGTCTTCTTAAGTATCTACAAAAAACAGATTTGGTTGCAAGATAGGTGAGTTACCTGTAATAGTCATACATATTATTACCTTGGTGGAAGAGGGCCACGTCAGTGAATAATGATCAACATGTGTCCAGGAGGTCTTCTGGCCACAAGTGTGGGTGCTCTTCTTCTAATGTCTTCAATGTAGATTTCTCTGTCAATGGCTCTATCAATAGCCATAATTTTCTACAAGCTTCATGGTTTTACAAAGCTACGATCCAAATGTTGACAACAATGTCTCCTTGAAAATATTCGTTGGGTGCAAGATTTGGTTGAATAACTAGAGCTTGTATAGAGGGGATAGTCATAAAGATTTAACCAAGAACTGGTTAACGATTCCTGAATCCCTAATAAAGTCGCCAAAAAATTGTTAGCATATGGATTTTCACACATGCAAATGACATGCAATAGTAAGGGAATGAAGTACCTCCTCAATGAAGGCGAGGATGCATTTATTGAAAACTAAAATAATATTTACATTTGTACATTCAAAATTGTATGTGGGGGTGTTTTAGAACATCGAATAGAAAGAAATGTGAATAAGGGATATGGAATGGAATGAAGGAAAGAAATGGAAAGGAATGAATGGAAGGAACATGCAATAACTAGGTAAAAGTAGATCCTAATATTACAAATACAAAAACAATGAATAAATAACTCAAATAAATCCGATTTCAAATCATCTAAACAAGAATAAGTAGAAGGGAACACATATGAGAAAGTAAATATCAGAGCTTAATCACTGTGAAAAATAACAACATATTAATATCGTTGACAATAAGATTGAAGATAATATTTGCATGTAAGATTTAAACATATAACATATAATGAACATAAGAACATCAAATGTTACAAGAGACAATGAATGGGTCACAAATTTCGTATTTCATTAACTCCAAAATTTCTTCAAAAAGGAACACAAATTTTCTTTCCTAAAACAAAGCTTGCACAAAAAAGTATTTTATTCTCCTCTCTCAAAGTCACCCTTACAAATGAGCCTCTAACTTCCTTTTATAACCCAAAAAATTGGTTACAAAGTAGTTAGGGTTTACATGAACATTAAATAGGGCATCTTAAATCAATTTGAATTTTTCAACCAACTTTGAAAATAGAAATCACTTAAGTTATAATTTTTTTTCCATGGGTATAATAATAACACATCTTAAAATACCATTTTAATATATAATAAAAATATAGTGCCTTATCCATTAAAGTGGGGTCTGCCTATCTCAAACATATGAGAAATTCACTCTCCCACTTCATTAGATACCAAAAAAGTTATCTCCTCATCCCACTAGTGAAATTAGGATCCACCACTTTCACCAATTGAAAGGATCCGAACCTTCCCAATGTTTTGAACTTCTTCTCTTCTTCAGGAGGTTCACTTATTTAAAGAAAAACCTTGTAGAAAACTTGTAATTCCAAAATCCTACTTAACATATCATTCAAATTGAATTTCTTTGACTGAACATTCTCAAACAGGTTCCTTAACTTGATACAACATTCCATTGAAGCTAAAGAGAAATTGATGGCAGGAATGTACATGTATTTTAACAATCTCAAGAATTATTCCTTAACATGTTTTGATGAATGCCTCTGATTATGATCATTTACAAGATCACAAGGTATTTCACCTATGAAATTCTGAATTGAGGAAAGTGAAGTGAATGATTCATTGCATACACTCTCGTAATGGATCATATAATCCTTGAGAAGTGTCTTCATTGACTTGAGATGTAGACACCAAAGAAAGTGTGTCCCTCGACATTTGAATTCAAGGATTCCTTCAATGGCTAGAGTTAAAGATTCCATACTTGTCATATCCTGTAGACTAGGACATATCTCATCCAAATTTGATATGTTAAAAACAAAAGTTTCCTTAAAAGAAAGAATCAGATCAAGATATGAACTAATATCTTCAAGGAAATTTATGGCTACTTTGATCATTTCTCCCCCAAAAATGAGAATCTCTGAAAGACAAGATTTAGTGGCATAGTCCAATGTGTTTATCTACTTTGACAAATTGAGAGTTTCTTCATCAGGGAAGCCAGTACATCAGGTACTGGAAAAGTGGATGATATTGGATTTCTAATATGTTGAACATAATCCACCAATTGATTCTTTTCAGCCTTGACCTGAGAGTTCTAAGATTTATATTTCTCAAACCTCTTTAGCAAAATATCCATTGAATCATGGGCCATCACCATGTCACTTTCAAATGTGGACTTCCCAAGTCTGAGTCTGGATATCTCACAATCATCAAGTGTCACGACGTTACGTTCTTTGTTAACTTGTGGGACAACAAGATCCATAAATTTCTTCCCATCATCATCCACCATTATCAACGAGAACACTTTAGGATTCTTGGGAATGACCTCATTTGAAATATTGAAAAGGGAATCAAAGTCAATGCCAATTTCCTTGAAAAACCTCTTACTTTTCTTGATCTCTAAATCAACCCAAGGATTTTATGTTACCAATTCTGCATACAAGAGCTTAAAGTCTGAAATGACATTCACACTATTATCAATATCAATAGATTCTACAAGAATCCTTTCCAAAAATTCAATCTCCAGAGAAATAAGCTCGATATCAAGCTCTTGAACATCAGGGAGACCTTGAGAAATATCTTTTTGAACTGCAGGTTTATAAGCATTTGATATCTAGACCATGTGCACTTGAGTAGACTCTTGTGCAAGACATGGCAGAGGAATGTGTCACGAGCTTCCTTGAACCATCAGAAATGTGAGTAGAAGAATCCCTACTTGAATTGGAAATCCCTAATACATGCTCTCTTCATTCATTATTGCTCAGACCCTTAAATGTTTCACCTTGTGACACCTTCTTTAGAGAAGTGGATTTTTGAAACCACTATTTTTTGGCTTGATGTGTATGGGTAGATGGAACAGAGGTTGACTGAGAATAGGATTTAGCTGATTGGAAACTTCCTCATGTTGGAAATTTATGTGAACCTGGGGTATGAACTTAGATTTGTGGTAGTTGTTGATCAAAGAACACTTGACTAAAAAAAGCACACAAGAAGTCCCCACATGGAAGTGAGTCATATTCAAAGGTGTGAATGAATAGGGAGAACATGTGCGTGGAACAGAAGTTCAACTTTTGGGACTTAGCCATATTTTCTCATAAAGGTCTATTTTTAGAGATGGCATGCAGAGCACACAAACAAGGCAGAGACGTGCGCACCATGCATTGGCTATTTTTGGAGGATTGAATATGAAGCACTTTGCATGGACACATGCTGGAAATAGATCTGTTACTGTCAGTTAGCTAGTAGTAGTCTATTGTTAGCGCACTTGCATGTGTGGCTATTTTTGTAAAGGTGCGTGGCTAAGTAATAGCATGCGACCTATTTTTGGAATGGATAAGCGGTGAAGGGAAAGTCCCCACCCTTATATATATGTAGTAAACTGTGTAATAGAGGGGGATATAGAGATATACATAGATATGTTATTTAAATATGATATTGCACGCATACTATTGATATTGTAATGAAGCTTCTGTAAACTTATTACATTGAATATAATGAAGGACATTGGCTGAATCTAAGTGTTAGTTCTATGTGTATCCTGAATCTAGTATGTTTTTGATCTCATCATGGTTAGTACTTAATTTTGACTTTTCCTTCAGGATATAGATCTGGTATGCTCTATAGAATGATGAGCTAGTAATAGAACTATATATGTTAAGTCTCCATCATGCTAACATCCTACTACAACAACCCTAAAGAGGGACCTGGTACCTTTGTGCGCTTTGGGTGAGTGCTTAGTTTAGGCTGAGTGATGTGCCAGCGCATCTAGGGTTTTATTGGGTTTGTATCACTGAATTCTAGGCTGCATCATTGGTTTCATTTGCTGGGACCTCTTTTTTAGTTGTTTTCAGGATGGTTCATGATGAAGACATACTTGTTAACTCTCGCAAGGATTGAAGAGTGGATACATGATCTAGAGGAAGAATACACATGGTGGTTCAATACTGGATATGAGTTTAATGCACACACTTGGGTGGAACATAATCTGTATGATGGTTTCTATGAGAGCTTTTTTGCTATATTTCCATTAGAATTGTACGAGTGGCTGATTACTTATGCATATAAGTAGAATTAGAGGTATCGCACACTTGTCTTAATGCATGAGGAATTACATGCCCTTCATGATACTGATCTGATTTGGACTTGAGTTGTGGATACGTGGTTTCATGGTGTCTCGAACAGTTATATCTTGGAATACTCAATTTCCACTTAATCATGTCCAGAAGTAGCTGAATTCTAATTTTTATGACATCCAAGGGGAGCTTACTTACAAGGCATTCCTATACCAATCAATATCCTGATGATAACCTTGAATCTGGAGAGTTAACCAATGCTTAACTAAACCCCACCACATGTGGGGGTAGGAGCATGATTGGTGAAAGATGACATACCTAGTGGTAGAAAAGAAAATATAGGAAAGGCAACTTAAGTATAATGAGGTGCACGAGAGGGAGATAAAGAAGCAACGTACCATTGTAGAAAATATGGAGTTGAGGAGAGAGATGGCTCATGAAGGATTTGAGGCTCACGTAGAAGACATAGAGCCAGAGCATCAGGAACTCCCCCATCTTAGAAAGCATGATAGGGATCCCCCCTCGGCCTCACAACAAAGCATGCCAACAGAGACTACATGGGCCATGGGTGGTGATCTGAATCCACCTGGTAACTTGGCCCTTGCACTTGGTTTTCCAGTATCTAGTATGAAAAGTAATCAGTAAGAAAGTGTGAGAAGTAAGAGAGAAATCACATCAATGATAGGGAAGATGGCTTCATTTTTATTTGGAGGTGTGTTTTTAGGTGCATCATCCACATAGAATATGAGCGTCCCAAATGTTGGATTCACTTCTAGAAGTGGAACTACTTCACAGACCGTAGGGGTTCAATATAGTACTACTATCAGAGCATAAGGGATTACATCTACAAGACCTATTCAAGCTACATGTTTGGGATCAAGAGGCATGGGAAGTTCTGGTTTAGGTGGATCTGGAGGTAGGGGAAACACTGGAGGTTCTGGATCAAGTGGGAAAGGTATGCACCAACCCCAGAATATTTACATGGAAATGTCTCTTCATCTTCTAGAGTATAGGGGCATAAAAGATGCTACTAAACATGTGCATATGTGTGAAATATTGTGGCGCAAAAAATGGATCACAACTTCTGAGTGTAAGGGAAGCCAATTTGCTACTATGTTACAAGGGTGTGTGTATAGCTGGTATAGAAAGTTTGACCCTGATCAGACTTGCGTAGATCATGCAGCATTGAAGGATGCATTCTTAAAAGAGTTTTATATCCCTGAATTTGAGTAGAACAATATAATTACACTCAAGGATATTAAGGAAGGAACTACTGAGAGTGTGCGCGAGTATGATGCCCGTTTTAAAATGCTCTTGTCTAAAATTTCCTATGATATTCATGCAAGCAAGAATGTACAATGGTTTTTTGGGGGATTGATAACACAATTTAGGAGGGTGTTGTCACATAAGACATATACTAATGCATGTGAGGCATTAGAATCAACCCTATGTGTTGAGGTAATTGGGAGTATTGACACTGGTGTTAGCCAATTATTAGAGGCATAGATTGTAGCTATGGTAAAATAGCTAGAGAAATTATCAACGAATTAATCCCATGAAACAAGCTTAGGAATTTTTTGTATAGATTGTAAAGTAGAGGGTCACACAAAGGATAGTTTTCCTTACAGAATAGTATCCTCATTGTTGATGGATTGTGAGATATTCCACTTAAACCATGATGCTAGTTGTTGCCCATTATTATAATACATGATAAGGAAGAACATTTCAAGCTACTGTGAAATATATAGGTCCACAACTCATGACACGGAGGATTACTGGATGATTAGATAGATCCATGATTCTATAGATATTGGTGTACGACAAACATGAGTTTCAAATAACTCTTAGGGAAAGAATGAGCATCAGGATCGGAAGAACAATCAGGCGTGCTATGATCGGAATGAGGGGTGTTTTCAAGGTAATCATAGAAGAGTTTGAGGATACCATGGTGGATTCATAGGATGAGGCCATGGTAGTGGAAGAAGTTCCCTCATGGAACATGTTATACATATAGATCTCTTGACCACTATAGGAACAAGTTCCCTTAGAATATTACATGTTCTTTCTGTGGAAAGAAACATAGCTATGAAGAGTGCCCAAACTTATATGAGCATCTGAGTAAGTGACATAAACAAGAAAAAAAAGGTGCTAGGATGGTTATGATACAACGAACATTGGACAATCAATGGATGAAAAAAATAGAAGCAGAGTCTGAGGAACTACAAGTGAGGATCACGACCCATGCTGAGGCAACACATGCCAGGGAGGCATTACAGCAGAAACCTACCATCACTAAAGATGAGGTTCTTCATGCATGGTACCCATATCTTTCCTATCAGAAGGAGGTTTATCATGATACCATGGAAGTTCTAAGGAATCTTCGTGGTGAGATACAATACTTAAAGAAGTAGAAGAAAGCATCAGAGATGGTCCAAACTGATATAGATGACTTGAGAGAAGTATGCAAAATGTTGTGCTAGGAGAACATTATTCCACTGTTGGGGAGTTGGTTACAAGGGAACACTCCACGTGTAAGTACTGAGATCAGACAATAGATCCTACATGCAAATATCCCTCCTCATAGCCTAGATTATGACAAGGAAATCACTCTAAATGTTTTTGTCAATGGGTGGTTGCTAAGTAATATAATGATTGATACATGTGCATAAGTTAATGTTCTTACTTTGGATGCATGGGTATAAATGGGGAGACCCCCATTGAATCCATCCTCTAATGTATTATTCATGGCTAATCAGACTAAGGCCACTCCCATAGGAGTTTTAAAAGATGCATCCATTACCATATAAGGAGCCAAGTTCACTAGAGACTTTGAAGTTTTAGCACTGACAGAATCAGATAGCTTCCCAGCTCTATTAGGGCATCCTTGGTCATATGTAAATAATGTTGATCTTTGGTTCAAAAAATGCTATATCAATTTTAAAAATAAAGAGGAAATGTTCAATATCCCTTTAACAAATGGAAAGTTCATGCCCTATGTTGAGCCCTTAAGTGAAGAATATTTGAATAGGATTTATGTACATGCCATTCGAGATCCAGAGATGATTGAACCAACCAAAGAAGGAATAATTCAGTGGGAGGATGCAAAATCTATTAGCGATACTATAAGTATTGCTTGTGATAATTGGGATCACATCACTTATGAGCTGGTAGGGCACAAAGTAAAGAGCATATTCCCTTGAGGCAATGAACCACATTATGTCAAGAGAATAGATAACAAATTGGTACCTTGTTACACAAGAGAAGGGGATCCCATGGTATTCCTACATGCCATGGAATAAAAATGGATAGAACCACCGGAGGGGAGAAATATGCTAGCATATACACTACGTGGGACAGAAGCATGCTGATGGGTGGTCTACAGGGATAATTTTGTCGAATGGGATGAAATTGGGGTTTCTCTTACTACTAGGTTCTTTAGGAGCAATGAACTTACACAAATATGTAATTATCATGGTGATCAACCTCTTCAGCACCATGTTCAGAAGTGTGAGAGACTCTCCATATAAGGGCATGAATATTTACAACCTTCACTATGGGTGCACCAGTTTTATTCCACTTTACAAGGTTGTGCATGTGCTTGGTATGT
Organism: Taxus chinensis; assembly: GCA_019776745.2. Lineage (NCBI taxonomy): Eukaryota > Viridiplantae > Streptophyta > Pinopsida > Cupressales > Taxaceae > Taxus > Taxus chinensis. The sequence goes on from CM034154.1 coordinate 356,499,256, forward strand.
ATATGCATAAATCCATAGAGAAACTAGAAATTGGTAGAATTTAGTTGCACAAATGGCCCAGACATTTGACTTCTTCTCTACAAAACCTCTAGTAGAAGAAGCAATGAAAGTTATCAAGTGCTTAACTAAGGTGGATAGTGCCAAGCCTGAATAATTCTTTTAGGAATTATTAGATAAAGAGGACTGAGGAGCACGTATCGATATATAACCAAAGGCCGATGCAACATTACTTCAATGCACTTTCCTTGAGAAAGAGAAAGGAAAAATGGTCTACCTAGTAGATGATGAAGAAGTAGATAATTTAGATGTAAACCATTCAACAGGAAGGTGTGAGGTATTGGACAGTGCATATAGGACCACACGCACTTATCATGAACCTATGAAGACAAAGTGGGTGAATATTGGAACAGATATAGAGCCTAAGGAAGCCATAATTAGAGATTATTGGTCAGACTTTGAAGTGGCAAAAATCATAGAGTTACTAAGGGACTACTAGGACCTATTTCCTAGGGGGTACCATGAACTTAAAGGCATGCATGAATCATTAGGGGAGATGAAGATAAAGCTTAAAGAGGGTGCACACCTAGTTAGAAAGAGGCCTTACAACATGAACCCCAATTTGTGTGAAAATGTCAAAGAAGAGATTGATAACATGTTGAAGTCTGGAATTATCAAGCCCCTTAATGTGCCAGAATGGGTTAGTCTAATGGTGATTAGTATCAAGAAGGATGGACATATTAAAATATACATGGACTAAAGGGAGTTGAATGCTATATGTGTAACAGATCCATTCCCTACATCATTTACTGAGGAAATACTAGGAGTTGCAGGGTGCGAAATATATTCATTTATAGATGGGTTCTCTGGGTATCATTAGGTTAGGATTTCCCAGGAGGATTAGGAGAAGACTACATTTACTACTTAATGGGGTAGCTTCACCTATACTGTAATTCCCTTTGGTTTAAAAAATGTGCCTTCTATATTTTTGTGCATATTTGTTCAAACGTTCAAGGAATTTATTCACAACTTCTTACAAGTATATTTAGATGATTAGATGGTGTATGGAATAGTTAAGGATCACTGTGAAAACCTACACTTAATGTTTGAATGGTGTAGGTAGTTGAGTATCTCTTTGAACATCAAGAAGTGTATATTTTCTACACCATTTGGGATACTTTTAGGACACATAATCTGCAAGGAGGGTTTGTTCGTTGATCTAGCAAAAGTTGCAGTCATTATAGGCCTAGTGGAGCCTACCAGTCAAAGTGAGGTGTGCGGATTTTTGGGACATACAAGATATTATAGAAAATTTATCAAAGGCTATGCCAAATTTTCTGCACCCTTAGAAGGGTTACTGAAAGGGAAAGGTATGTTCTACTGGGGAGAACAACAACAACGTGCATTAAAGACATTAAAGGAGAAACTCACTACCGTGTCTATTCTATATTTTCCTTCATGGGAAAAACCATTTCATGTACATGTTGATGCCTCTGGCATGGCCATTATCATGGTGTTGGCTCAACCTGGAGAAGGTATTGTAGATCATCCTATCTATTTTGCTAGTAGAAAGATGACTCCTATAGAACAGAATTACACAACTACAGAGCGCGAAGCTTTGTCAATGATCTATGCATTGCATAAATTTTTCCAGTACCTACTAGCTACACCATTCATCTTTTATACAGATCACATGGCATTGAGGCATTTGGTAAATAAGCCTATTTTACAAGAGAACATATGTTGATGGGTGATCCTATTTCAAGAGTTTGATTTCACAGTTGTGGTAAAACCAGGAAAAAGTAATTCTGAACCAGACCATTTATCAAGAATACAGTCAGGAGAAGAAGCACATGAAATTGAGGATACCATGCAAGATGCACAATTATACAAGTTACAATGTGCACCATTAGAACTAGAGGACATTTCTATATTTTTATGCACAAGGATGGGACCAGAAGGAATGAAATCCTTGGAGAAGAAACAACTTGCTATACGTGTTACACCTTATATGTTAATTAGTGGTGACTTGTACAAAATGGGTAGGGATGAAATACACATTGTGTATTGGAACATGAGCATGAGCATGGTGGAAGAATTCATGGTGGAAAGAGGCCACCATGTAGGTGATGCCACATCACACAAGATTATACTTGCTGGATTATGGTGGGAGACCCTCTATAAAGATTGTAAGGAATATTGTAAGGCATGCGATCATTGTCAACATCTTGGAAGACTAGGTCAGCGAGATGAAATGCCTCTGAGACCTATTACTAGCACAGAGTTATTTGAGAAATGGGATATAGATTTTGTGGGTCCTATTTCACCAGCTACACATAGAACTGGATCACGCTACATTATAACTTACACAGACTATCTAACAAGGTGGGAAGTAACAACAGCTACAAAGGACTTTACAATAGCTATAACAACTTGGTTTCTATGGGAACATATTATTACAAGGTATGGCTATCCTTTGAGCTTGACCAATGATAGGGGAACAAATTTGATTAATGAGACAATTAGAATTTTATTGGATGAGTTCATGATTACACACCAGAAGACTACACCCTATCATCCTCAGGAAAATGGAAATTCAGAGGATTTCAACAAAATTTTGAGCCACACATTGACAAAAATTGGTGATATTAGAAGAAAGGATTGGGATGATAAAGTATCTGTAGTACTTTGGGCATATAGAAAAACATACAAAAGGTTGAACAAATCCACACCATTTCAGTTAGTGTTTGGCACAGAATCTGTTCTTCCTATGGAAATTATGTTACCTTCTTTGCGTATTGCACACACTGTAGATCTAGCTGATGAGAAAGATTTAGAAGAATGGATTGAAAAGATAATTTAGCTAGATGAGTGATGATTCATAGCATTTTTGGAGTCAGAAGCAAGAAAAGGCTAGGTAAAAAACATGGCATGACAAACACATAAGGGATAAGAAGTTTGAGATTAGACAAATGGTACTTCTGTATGGCTCTAAGTTATTGCGCTATCTAGGAAAACTTAAGGTACATTAGTTAGGGCCATATGTTATCACTTACATCCTTGAAATAGGTGCTTTCCAGTTAGAAGCACTTGATGGAACACAACTACCTGGTTACTTCAATGGGAGAAGGCTGAAGCCCTGCTATAAATAAGTATTCTTGGTGTTTGTAATAAGGGAGTATTGCCATTTAGATTATATTTTCAATTCTATATTTCCTTAATGTGTTTCCTTCTTTGTTGTTATGCTTTTTCAATTTAGTTGGTGTGTTGTGAAATAAGTGCACTTGCATGTAGAAGCTAATTACTACATGAAGCATGTTTATGTGTAGAGGACTACACATAATTTTAGTGTGGGGTAGTTATCAATATCCAGGTACAAGATTGTGTGAATTGAAAGGTGAAAGGAATAAGTTGCTACAAGTACTCTTCAATTCAAAGGATTTCCTCTAAAAAGTGACCAAAGATAGAGATGAATAAAGGGACAATATAACACGAGGTAAGCAAAGGCCATAACAACTACCACTAGAAGGTGGAGTGATGAGGTACTCGGGTGCAAGGAAGTGCACTGAGGATAAGTCTATGACCAAAGGGTAGGAAGGCACCCTAGAAGGTTATAGATGAGGCACGAAGATGTAATGTGCGGAAAGGATGGAATTCATCAATTAATGAGAGGATATTTGGTAGGTGAAGGAGAAATGAATGCATAAAATTTTTGAAAATCTATATAAGGATGGGATGTGAATTCATTTTTACTATTGTGATTAATATTATTTAACAAAGCACTAAGTGCGAAGAGTTGAGTGATCAAATTGAGGTGCGAGAGGTGGGTAACCAATCGCGAAGAAATATGTGTGCAGAAAGAGCATTTGTCCTCGATGGTAAAGGGTTTGAGTGAAACAAGGTGACAAAGATGAGTAAGACCACATAATTTCACCTAGGGCACATTGAATCAAGCTAGGGTTTGATTCACACATTGCAAAATTTAAGAGGTGAGGATCTATAAAGGATTGCAAGGTAGAAATGGCACCCAAGAAATTATTTGTAGTAGGAGTGAAGGGAAAGAAGAATGTAGTCAAAGAGGAAGAGGAGCTGGCTCCCAAAATCAAATTTTTAGAGATGCAATATCAGGAGGGGGTTATCATATGCTAGGAGTGGAATTATCACATAAGGAAAAGAAATGTGAGTGAGTAAAATCATTGTACCACAGAGAATAATAAAGTTCTTGATACCTTGCTGAACATGAAGACAAATAAACACACGGCGAAAGAAATGCCAGTGTATGATGATGTTGGTGAAAAGATCTTGCAGAAGATAATATTTAACCAACTATATGAACTCCCTTACTTTGGGAAATATGATCCCTTGTACCAATGGCTCATGAGCAGAGTGCACGAATATTTTTTCTACTTTGCAGGACATAGAGCCAGAATTTCAGCCACACTCATCTCCATGGTAACGGATTTGAAAGTAACAAGAGAAGATTTGTGAGATGATCTAATAGACAAGGGCACAATATTGGAGACCAGAAAGGAGTTGGTGTACACAAAGTGTCCATGCGGTATGGAAATCAATAAATTGAAGAAGTATCTAGTGGTGAAAATAGTCGCACATCTTTTTACAAAGCTAAATGACCATGAAAGGTGGTCACAAGTGAACACCATGTGGCTTCACATTTCCAAAAAGATGTCTAAAAGGGTAGTCTAAAAAATTTCATGGTATATTACATAAAATATTGTTAAGGAAGTGTGCAAAGGAGGAAATATCAGCTTTGGAGATTTTTTGTTATCACTGGTGTTCATGGAGATCAAAGTACCCAATGGACTGAAGGAGAAGATATGGGAGTATCCCATGGAACACAAGTCACCTGTAGAATGCTTCAAAAAGTAATTTTGTGAGGGATCCATGAAAAAATAGGTCAAACAAAGGGCTAAGAAATGGTACAATAGGCTCCACGTGGCCTTTGAAGAAGAATGGCACATCCTCAAAGACTTTCCTTCGGTGGTTGGAAAGGAAGTTCAGTTCACTATATACCAACATTTCTGTATAGCGCGGTTCACCATGACAGATGGAGTATGGATCCCTTGGTGTATGTTGCCATATGCCTTAGCAGAAAGGTACTTCCACGCATCATTACAAAGGTTTTTAGACATGTGATGACTCACATTCAATGCAAATAAGGTAGATTGTGACTACCACACACTAAGGAAGAAATATGTGTATCCATGGTGGGGTGCATACATTGAAAGAATCATTTCAGATGTTTTAAGCATTAAACCAATAAGTTTAGCTATGAGAGATATTAGAGTATCACTGGTGTACCTCCAACTAAAACAAAATTTAGAGAATAACAAGTATGTGGAAGATGAGTTCGCACTTCCAACACCACCAAAGGGTAAGCACACGATTGAGAAAATCCCAGTGCCTAAGCCCACAGAGCCAATTGAAGTGGAGGCTGAGGAGGATGAGGGCAAAGATAGTGGTGGTTTGGAGCATAGAGGCAGAAGACATCCTACGAATAAGGATGAAGTTGAGCACGCCACTTCACCACCTTAACCACAAGAGGGGGATGATGAGGAGTTGGATGCAATCCAAGGAGAGCAAAACTTTAAGTGGGTGTTTAAGAGATCAAGGGCCCAAGGTTCTACTCTACAAAAAGTGCACAAATCACCTAGACTCTCTCCACATAAAGAGACAATCACAAAAATGAGAAGGAAATTGAAGTTGAATGAAGAAGCGAAAGAATCAGAGGAAAGTGCACCTAATTATCCTACACCTCCAGAGAATGTAGAACAAAAACATGAAGAAATGAAGCAAGGAGAAGAGGAGGAAAAGGGAATAGATGAGACAACTATAGAGACTGTGCAAGACATGGAAACACAAGTTCCCAATCTGGAAGCTCACGTTCCTAAACAACCTCGGTCTAGAAGAACAAGTAGTGAGAACATTCCACTAGCCATGAGTTATGCAAAGGACATAGGTAAAATTATCTGTGCCCATTTCCAGAGCACACTGTCACAAAATAAATTATATGGCTGGGAATTAATGGATAAAGATATGGCTATAGTGCACATGAGGAAGCAATTATCATGGTCCATGCACACACACATGGATGAGCCATATTTTTATGTATGTGAGGAGTCATGCGTATCACAGAGGTTGAAAAATACACCTCAGGCTAGACACGTGAAATTAAAGCCTACTGTCATGTCAGATGAACATGTGAGTAATGCATTGGTGAAAGTCTCAACAGAGGTAGCGAGGAAAAATATGGACAAGTCTGCCATAATTAGGGTGCTCAGGGAAGAGATCAAAACTAAGGATTAGTAAATAACACACCTAACGCAGGAGAGAGACTTAGCACAAAAAATAATGTTGTATTTTAGCCACAGAGGAAATTGGAAATAATGTCATAAGAGCTAGGCCACACTTCTATCCAAAGGTACCACCGACATTTCCTTCAGCAATATATTATGTATGAAATTTGGTGGACCTAGTACTTGAAGATGAGCCTCTACGCATGCCAGCGCCAAAGGATCCAACACAAGAGGCATAATGAGAGAAGGCTTCAATGATGTAGAAGATTGCATCGTATAAAGGGTTGCTACAAGCACTACAAGAAGAACTGAAAAAAGAAGACCAAGCCTTGAACATCTGCACAGCTCCAAAGGTGCTCATCAACATAAAAACCCTAGAGAAGAACAATGGGGTTCAGAAAGCAATGAAGGATGAAACATTAGGCCACGTAGAGAGATTATCAATGGTTAAATAGAAGTGTGAGGCTCTGAAATTAGCACAAAAACCACACAAGACTTGGCTAGAAGAGCTTGGGAAGATCATTACGTAGAAGATAGATATACTAGAGGGAAGGATGACTACAATGTCTAGCATTGTGTTGGTGTTGAAAAATGAAAAAGGGGAGATTGCAAGGGATGAATTGGAGTCCATTGTTGTGGACATTCTAGAAAAAGTAGAGGAAACAATCCTTAAGTGGAAGACCTTTGAGGCTGAAATAAAATAGGCATATCCTGAATTAGTTGTTCAGAATGGAGAAGAGACTATAGAGTAAGAACATTATTTCATACAATCTTTCATTCTTTCCATTCTTCTATTCTTTACTTCAGTTTTTGGAGATGACCATTATCGGGACGACAATGAAATTAGTGTGGGGTAATGTTGATCAAAGAACAATTGACAAAAAATATTACACAAGAAGTCCACATGGGGAAGTGAGTCATATTAAAAGGCGTGAATGAATAGGGAGAACACGCATGCAGAATAGAAGTTCAACTTTTGGGACTTATCCATTTTCACTCATAAAGGTCTATTTCTAGAGATGGCATGTAGAGCACACAAAAAAGGTAAAGACGTGAGTGCCACACATTGGCTATTTTTGGAGGATTGGATACAAAGCACTTTGCATGGAAATGGGCCAGAAATAGATCTACTATTATCAGTTAGATAGTAGTAGTCTATTGTTAGTGCACTTACATGTGTGGCTATTTTTGTAATGGTGCATGGCTAGCAATAGCATGCAACCTATTTTTGGAATGGATAAGCAGTGAAGGGAAATTACCCCCCCTTATATATATGTAGTAAACTATGTAATAAAGGGGGATCGAGATATATAGAGATATGTTGTTAAATTTTCTACGTGAATACTATTGATATTGTAATGAAGCTTCTGTAAACTTATTACATTGAATATAATGAAGAACATTGGCTAAATCTAAGAGTTAGTTCTATGTGTATCTGAATCTAGTATGTTTTTTATCTCATCATGGTTAGTACTTAATTCTACTTTTCCTTAGATATAGATCTAGTATGCTCTATAGAATGATGAGATAGTAATAGAACTACATATGTTAAGTCTCCATCATCCTAACATCCTGCTACAACAACCCTAAAGAGGGACTTGGTACCTTTGCGCGATTCAGGTGAGCGCTCGGTTTAGGCTGAGTGATATGCCAACATGTCTAGGGTTTTATTGGGTTTGTGTTACTGAATTATAGGATGCATCAGTAAATTTTTAAGTTCTCGTTCATACCAAGATATGCTCCTTTCGAGAATCAGTTTATTCTTGTTTTCAAGAAAAAATTCATCTTTTTTGGTCAAATCAATTCAAGGAAAGGGAGTAAAGGAAATGACATCATATGAGGGATAAATAAAATCTTTATCATCATCCATCAATTAATCTTGAGGGTCTTCGATTGAAAATCCTTGATTTGAGAAAGGGTCAAACTAGAAAACTCTCACCTTTTGACTTCATGTTCGTCTGAACAAGCAGCCCAGAAGTCTTACATGGTAGGATTGTCCTGTTAATTTTCCCCAAGAATCTTCTACATACATACATTGATATCAAATCATAATCTCTTCACATATGGATGCATAGTGATAAGAGAAAACTCCTTCCCCATGAGTTGTGCACTAAAGAGATTCAGACATTGATATTCCCTAATTTGGATTTGGAAATGGATGTCTGAATGATGCTTGTCACTGAGAATAAAATGAACTTGGAATAGTTTTCATGTAAGCTCCATCAATGCCCACTTGTCACTGACATACTTAGGAAGCTTCCATGGAGTACCCAAAAATCTTCTCACACGAATGTAGGAAAAGGATGGAAATTGAATAAACCATGTTCCACACTAGGAAATGACATCCATAACACCTTTGGAGAATCTTTCCTCCATATTCATATTCAAGTTTCTAATAATGTGGAAGGTGAATGCATTGTTAAATCTCCTAAAGTGATGAGAGCTATTTTTGAAACTCCGCCTATAGATAATGATGGAAGATATTATTTGATGGACCCATAACTCCTTTTGTTTCTAGCCCAAAAAATAGCTTCCTTCTAACCATTGCATAAGTTAGGTATGATGTCATGTAGAAGCACCCCGTCATCTTAAATTTGATCAATTTTTTTAAAGAGTATCACTGATGATAGTGGGTTAATCCAAAAACTCTATCTTGGAATGGATGATACAGATAAACTGATACATCCATGGGTGGAAGATCATAGTAGAGGGTAGACTGAAGACTTGGCTCAGGAGAGTGATCATTTCACTAATTTCCTCCATGAACTCAATGTGGTACAACTCTTTACGAATTCGTTCAACAAAAGAACTCTTGGTCACTAACCCATTGTTATTGACCATCTTACTCCACCTGAGGAGTTCTTCATCCCAAAAATCTTATGCTAAATTTCGAGTGATGTCAGCATTCTTAGGGAAGTCATGTATGTTGAGAAATTATTCAATATGCTTTGGTGTGATCAAGAGGAACAACTCACAGCTATCTTTATAAATTACTAACCTCTCGGGATCATAATGCTCTACATAGGTGATGACTAGCTCCATACATTGCACCGAGATAGGAAATGCTGCTATTTGGGGTAGACCGCTATGGTAGAGTAGATCCGAGAATATAGTTTTTCCTTTAGCTTTCACTCGGTCACAAAATTGTTGTACAGGGATGTGGCCAAGATTTGTATCAGTGATTTTATCATATGCTGACTGGATGGAAGTGGGAGGAATGATTCCTTGGATTTCATACTAGAGTGAAGACTTATTTGAATTTTCCACTGACTTCCTCAAATTTCTTGCAAATTTATTATATTTTTCATCCATTATGATTTTTATAGAAAAATGATGAGGACACATATAATGATGCAAATGGTGTCATGTCTTAGTCTTCGAACCTTTTTCAATGCAAGAGGAATATAGATCATTTAATTATTATTATTATTTTTTTAATATTGGTAAATAGTTTTTTGAAAGGGACTATACCCTTGTGTACAAAAGAAGGCCTAAAATCCGGAATAAGAGAGAGGAGCAGAGAAGCTGTAGCAAAGCACAAAAGTTACAGCAAAGAACAACGAAGCCCAGAACAGCTACACAAACGAGACTTAACAGCAAAACAACGGCAAAAAAACAGCAAGCCTACAGCCAAGAAGCAGTAATAAAAACAATAAGGACCAGCTCGAATTACTATTATTAATAATAATTTAATTATTATTATTAATAATCAATTTTGGGTTAATTTTTTTTAAAAAATACTAACATGAGAAAAATATCGAGACTAAGCTCGAATTACACATTGGGAAAAAATAATATTTTTTTTAATATTCTTTATTATAATGACTTCGTGTTAGATCTGTTTGAATTATTTTTCCAATACTGGTATTGCATGTGGACTATGGATATTGGTCTCAAGCTAATATATGAGCTCTTTGAATACTTGATAGACCCTTTACATGTGAAATCTTACCCATTACATGCAAACACGTATTCTTTTATTTTATTTGGATTTGCATGAACAATTATTTTTATTTGCATGTATGATCTTTTCCTTACATTGAGAGCTCCTGTGCAAATACTTGAAACTTCTGTATTTTTGCATTAATTTGTATTCTTTCTTCAGATGCATTAGAAATTATTTATTTTTATTACATTCTAGCAAATGTGACTTCTTTACTTTTGACCAGGCGTGGCTTTCTATTCTTCCTACTACGTGGACTATAAATTTTTAACTATGCATTGAATTTTCTTTGGGCATGCATGTATATTTCTTCTAAACCTACATGTTGATCTCCTCCTCCCCCCACGTGGCTCTCTTTTCCTTAATGGTGTTTTGGACTATTTTTTCAAAATGCATGGATATTTCCTATTGATCAATGATTTTATTCTCCTTTCCTCTGGCTGTCATGGAAATTATCCTCCTTGCTACAAGCATGTGACCTATTTCTTTTGTGTGGAAAATTATTCAAAAACTAATGCATGGAAACTACAAATTTTATCTCCATTTCCCACATGACCACTCCTTCTGGAAAATGCATTGTTTTTTATTGCTTGAATTGTTTCTACCTTTTTTTTTCCAATGTGTGGCAATATTATTCTAGATGCATGAATTCTCTTGATGGATTTCTTCCCTTTGATGGTATGAAAAATATATCTTCTGTGTCTGCTAAAATGTGTGGGTAGGTATATACTTTTTCCTTTCCATGTGGAGACTACTGGTTAAAATATCTTCACGAAGTCGTTGATTTTTTTTTTTTGCTGCAGGAATTGTCACACGTGGCTTGGATCTTTTATGTAAGAGTTTGGATTATGATTGGATCTGTTTCTTTAATCAACTATGTGAGAACTTTATTTCTTGGCATTTGTGAGGAACTCGATAAAAATATTTCTCAAAAAACACTTCTTCAAAAGAAATAAGAATAAGTTGAAAATAAAAACCTTGAAAAATTCTTCACATGACTTTTTCCAATAGCCTTTCACGAAGGAAAAATTAAGAGGATTAAACAAGATTTCCCATAACCATTTATTTATTTCCATTAAAATAACTAATTTCCTCTTCTTCGGGTAGTGGGCATTAATTTCCAGTGGGTATGGGAAAAAACTTAATCATTTTCCCGTGGAAATGGCAAAGTAGGATAACAATTCCCATACATTTCCCCATGTGGGAAATCGGGAGATATTTTGCCATTTTTCCATCTAATCGGGTTGGAAATCAACAAGGAAATATCCAACAAGTGGAGAAAAAAAAAAAAAAAAATCCAGGAAAGGGAAATCCAAGAGTAGAGAGCCAACTTGGCGTTCTCGGCAATTAGAGGCAGAAATTTAATTCCCCACGGCAATGAGAAAAACTTGTCGATCAATTTTTAATTAATATTTATTTAATTAAAACCCCCAAAATATAATAAAATTAATTTTATTAAATAAAAGGGTAAAAAATTAATTAAATTTTATTAAATTAATTTAAATGCAGTTCACGACATGGTGGGAGAAGTTCTTACCTGAAAAGGATGAAACGAATACCAAAATGATCATGAGAATAAGATGATCACAATGAGAGTGATAAATTATGTGAAATAACACTTCAGATTTTTTTTAAATTTTCATGCTTATCAATTTTGTGAAGTAAAAATTGGCTGATAACATACTGATTTCCTCATTCCTGCTTAGATTGTTGAACTATTACTAAATAAAATAAGCAACTAAAAATATAAAGGATTTATGGTACCTTAGGATGAAGTGATGATATGAACGGGTGCAAAGTTGAACTCCTCCTTGCTATGAGCTTGATGACCTACACAACAAAGATGACTACAAGTAAATTGGATTAGTAGATATATGGAGGGTTTCCCGACTAAGTTGGTTCTGAGAATTTTGAGCTTCCTAGGATGGATGTTGAACCTCTTATAGATAATATAAAATGAAATCAATGATAGCATATTTGATAAAATATGCAGAATCTTAAATAAACAAAAACTGAAAGATAGTTATGTACATAAAGTACATATATGATCTAGATAATAAAAAATGATCCAAACATGGTTGGGTTGATGGTGACCCGAGACATCAGTGAGCCAATTGACGGTGACTAGGGAAAGTGAACTGGAACAACAATGTAAAAATGCAAATATGAAAGCTTTGATGGCAGATTTGAGGCTAGTGTAGTACTGGAATTATAAACATAGACTTGCAGAAGATCTAGAATAAGAGGAAATAGAAAGGATGCAAGAAAATCATATATCTAAGAATAAATACTAAAAAAATGGAATGGGTTGATGGTGATTAGGCTAGGTTGGTGGAAAATGGGGGCTAGAAGAATCAATCTAATATGGAAGAAGGGTTAGAATGACCGATTCTAGAAGTTGAATGATAGGGATCAATTAGATGATGGGGCATATGGTAGGAAAGCAAAAATAGGGAGATGGGTTGACGGTGACTAGGTAGGGTTGGCAGTGACTATGGCTGATTTAGACTTGAATGAACGAAGTGGATAGAATACAAACTTGTAGATGAATATGGAGGTTACTTGATGCAAGAAAAAGGAACTGGGATGAATGCAGAACCTACAAACACAATGAGGATGGCTGTAAAGATACGATGATGATGGATCTAATAATGTGATGAAAAGAGGACTCCAAAGCTCCCAAAATAAACACAAGATCTCCAAGATGGCTTCCAAATGTCTTGGTAGCTGCAATATAGGTTGCAAGATGAAGGAAAGATTGTAAGAGCTCATAAAATATCAAAATTACATCCATGAATAAGGAGGGGTTTAGTTGTCTTTATAGGTTAGATGGTGATCTGAATGGATAACCACCAATCACGTGGAACCATCCATTTAGGTAGTGGAAGGATGCCTAACTCGAAGAAAAATGGGCCTAAAGAGGGTAGATTAGGGTTTTGGGTGATAATGATGAACTAGAGTGCATAAAATGGATAAATGAGTAAGTGGATGATTGAAATGAGTAAATAAATGCTACAGATGGGTAAAAAAATTAAATGATGGCCTAGAGATAACAAATTGGGATATTTAGGGATGATAAATAGATTATATTAGGATTAATTAATGGTGATTAAGGATAATTAAGAATGATTTTGGGAGAATAAAATAATGAGAAGACGATTAAAGCTAATTATGGATAATTAGCATAGATAAAATAATTAGATGGATAATATAAGGTTAAAGGTGGGAAATAGTGATTAATGGGATAAATTAAGCTTAGGAGGGAATACAAAATTTGAATGGATGATCATAATGAAAGAGAGTGAACGTGGGGTGAAGGGGAGGAACAATACTATATTTTGATGTCTATATTTTCCATTTTTTTATGAGTGTTTTGAATTGTGCAAGCCACGAGACAAATATGAGAAAGTGATGAAAGGATGATTGATTGGGTGCTCCCCCTCAAACTAGGGATTGATGACATCCTAGATGAGGATAAAGAAAAATGAAAAAGTATATAAAAATATGGTGGTTATTTTGATATCAAATGAATGTGCAAGCCATCATGAGTTTGAAAAAGCCATAGGACCAACGGGTCAAAGGAAGACATCAAGTATGCACAAAAAAATGTGAAAATGGTCGGGAAAAAAGTTGTGACTAAATGAGAAGGGGTGGGATCAAAAATATGCATCTAAGGTGGGATGAAAGAAAGTGCCGTAAAATTATGGTACCCCGAGAGGGAACACAAGGTTGTACATAAAGGCAAGATTATCTAGGACGAGAAAGAAGAAAGTCCAATGGGACAAACAAGGATGGAAAATAATGGTGCCACAAGAGGGAACACAAGGATGGCTAAAAAGGCAAGAATGGGAAATTAAGGAAGCCCGCATGAGACATAATATGGATGATAAATATGCCACTAAAGGGAAAATTGGAAGGAATATAATTTGAAAGGAAGGATTGATTGAAAAGGGAAATGAGGAAAAAGGATTAAAAAGGAAAGGGCCGAGTTGACAACAATTGAAGGTGGTTGGTGATGACTAGGGAAAAGTGGCGGTGACCTAGAGGGGTCAGGAATGACCATGGTTGGTGGCCTATATAAGCCCATGGTTCAGCTAGATAAGATCATTTTCACGCTATAGAGTTACGATCAAGAGATCTCATTATAAAAGAGAGGGTGATATTATGAGAGAAATGGAGGCCGAAGGAGCTGCAAGGAAGCACCAGAGGATGTGCAGGATGATAAGTTCCTAAACCCTAACCTTTTAAAAGAATGTTTTATGTTTTTATTTATTTTTTTTACATTTTTTAAAATTTTAGGGTTGGTACGAGGGGTGCTCACCGGTGAATGGGTACGTTCATCGCTGACCGAGCCTAAAAGCAGTTGACCCAACCTTGGAGGTGTCGTACCAAATTGGGTTGACGTCGACCAGGGATAGATGAGATGGTTTGAATTTTGATGATACGGAGGTCTAATGTTTACATATTTTATTAGTTTTATAGGCCCAAGAGACCTTGTACTTGAGAGATAGAGTTCCTACCCTTTTTTATCAGATGAGAGGAGATGTCACAAACACTGAGTAGGATCACTTAACTACAATTGGTTTTGGTAGTTTCTATTATTACCGATGGATTCCTTGAGATGTGGGTTTAATGATAGCATTGGTGGATCAATGGGATGTGTGGATAGACATATTCTAGTTTAGGATGGGTGAGGTGACTGTCACCTTGGAGGATGTTTACTACATCCTTATGATATCAATTTAGGGTTAAAAGATAGTACTCATTACAATTGATAACAAACTAGGGGTCTTGACATGACTATTTGGAGTTGATTCCCCACATATCAATTTTGCATCAGGGGCGTTCCACTTTAAGACTTGATATGAGATGGGTTTGGCTAGAAGTAGGTTAATTTGCTTGGTGATGACAACTATATCCAATTATGCACTTTGAGATTCAAGGGGATAGATTTCTATGGACACTAGTCGGAGTGGTCATGGATATTGTTGATCATAGGATTGTATTTTTTTTTGGAAAAACATTATTAGGACATGCATACTATGAGATGTGTATGTACTTAGAGAGTTGGAGCATAGGGATGTATGTGGACTTCCTTCTACATTACTGGGCATATGAGCACATAGAAGTGATTAGGACACTAGGGCTGTCATGGGTGACCGATGACCAAATTGAGTTAGTGGTTGGATTTTTGAGGTGGAAATTTGACTAGGCTCATTTTGAAAGGGAGATAGGGATGCAGATTGGTATGGGGACACATTTATGGATCTTGAGATAGAGTAGGTGATATGGTGGCCATAGTGTGAATTTCCTGAATGGCCTAGAGTAGATATTGATTTGATGGGCATGAGGCACACAATGTGGGTATATGGGTGCCGGCCAGAGATGATAAAAGACATACAGTTTGATAGAGTCTAGTGATAGATTAGTGTTGTTCAGCTAGTCCCTGGAGATATTATATACAAGCATGATGAGACGTAGAGAGTTTCTGAGCCCTGACATGGAAAACCCTTTATAGGAGGAAAGAGCACCATGGGATGAGGATGATGATGTTAGAGTTGGGGCTTGATTTTCATATTGGGTGACAAGAGCCTTGGTATCTTAGATGGTAGTAGAGGGGGATGATGAGGATGAGGAGGGTGATGTGGAGGAGGAGATAGTTCCCAGAGGTGATGTTTGTGATATAGGGGAGATAATAGAGCTAGCTTGAGTATGCACAGAGCGTGACTTAGCTCACGTCGAGAGGAATTCCAATTTCTAGGAGTGAGAGGAAATGAGTAAAGAGTCCTTATCTATTCACGAGGAGAAAGATACAACAATAGAGTAGCAAGATAGATACAAATGGCAGTGTGAGGCCTACAGGGTGAGGTTTTGAGATCTTGCACCCATACTAGATGTAGAGTTAGAGAGTGGTGCACTGGATACATTATAGGGGCTGCTGGATAGATGGCCACTCTAGGGATGGTGCTCCTTGAGTTTGTACACAAAATTAGCTACCAAGGTAAGATATTATGAGTGGATTGTGACACATAAGCTGCCACGAACACTAAGATGTGTAGATTATCTAACATTACAACTAGCAAGAGGGGGTGGGTAACACCATCCAATAACATAGTGAGAGTGACATAGCCACCGTGAGATGAGGGTCATGATGCAGTCTAGGGATTGATACCAGTACCTTCCCTAGGAGGGCATAACTTGTAATTATCTAATGTACAGTTTATATATTTTGATGATATATATGCATTAAGACAAGACCCTTATAGGCATGTGATATATGGTGTATTTATGTATTCTAACTCATGATGATGATGATGATGTGTGTGTGTGTGTGTGTGTGTGTGTGTGTGTGTGTGTGTGTGTGTGCGTGTGCGTGTGCATGTGTGTGTGATGATTTTGGTTATTATTCATGATGTGTTATATGTATTTTGATTCATTTTTTAATGATGTTTTAGCTTTAGACACAATGGTTTAAAATGTAGATGTGAATGTTTGATGGTAATTCCATGAGTTAGATTTGATTATGATGCTTTTGGTTAGATGTAGATGTGAAAATGGTGGATAAAAATAAGATATAGATGGTAGAAAATACACTAATTATGTATTATACATAAATGTGGAGTGATGATCATGATATACATATGGATGTTAAACAAATGTGACTCGAATGGATAAACATTGCTTAAACATGGGTAAAATAATGGGTAGATGATATACTTAGAGGAAAATAGAAATCACAACCTAAATAAGAGATTCCAAAAAGGATATAATTGACACTTGATCATATCAAAGAGTGCATGAAGAAATTATTCTTCAAACTAGATTGGAGGTAAATAAGAAGGGAACCAATTAAATCAATGCACGTGCAGTAAATAACAAGTGTTAACACATAATAAATGATAGTTAGTTATTCCAAGGATCATGTGAAAAATGTGGAAAGTGGACTCATAAACATTATGTTAACATGACAAAGGGTTTTATATGTGACTTGTAGGAGGGAATTTACATTAGATGTAGGTGGGTTTCCCTAGGTCTATGCCCCAACTTTGGGTATGGGAAGATAAAACTAATTAATGCAGGAAGTTTGTTATGAATGGGATATCTGATCAATACTGAAATTTTTATTAGTATGCTTACTTTTTCTTTTTAATTCTTTTCTTTATGAGATATAATATTGATCAATGCAGAAATCCTTCACTTCCATGATATAAGAGGGTAGCCATTCTTCGAGGGAGTGGTCTACTTGTTGTTTTATTCTTTTTGACTTTGGATGGTAGGGATAATATACATATGGTAGCTTTCCTTCGAGGGATCGGTCTATACTTTTTCTATTTTTTTCTTTATATTAACAATGAAGAGGGTCGTTGCAGTCCTCATCATTTAATAAAAAAGAATGTCAAAACTAGGCGGTGTCCATGACTATCTGCAAAAGGGGCTCAAGAAAATAATGATCTTATAATTCTTTGATCTAAAACTAAAAATAAATTTAATCTAAATAGTTGAAATAAATTATTGAAAGTAAATCTAATTTAACATACTAAAATAAATAACATAATACAAATCTAATCAATCAAAGAAAAATGAATAACTGAAAATAAAAAAATAACAGTAAATAAATAAAAGTGAATATTTATAAACAAAACAAAACAAAATACAAAATGTAGATTTAAACAAACAAAGAAAAAAAATAAAAAATCATCCTCTTTGGGTTAACACAAAGTGGTCCCTTGCTCTTCCCCCAGATTTGGGTTAACACAAAGAAAAAGAAGTTGCTGCCAAGATACTAAAACTGTGGATTTTATTAATAAGAAATGATGTTATAAAAATCATCCATTTCATACTACTGTTACATTGAGTGCTTTGGAGAGATATTTATAACTCATCCCCATTCCAAGATTATAGAACTACCTACCTAAAATCTTGGGAAAAACTTGACTACATCTTTCACTTTACAATGAGATAAATGAGAAAGTAATTTTATTCAAACACTACAAATTCATATTTAACTACTTCTTCTTCCTCTTGTCAAGGAGACAAATATGGAAGAGATCTAATCAAACACTTCAACTATAAATTAAACTACTTATTCCTCTTGCACTTGACTACTTCTTCCATATGACAAGGAGATACACATGGAAGAGAATTAATCAAATACTAAAGTTATAGATTAAACCATCTCTTCCAAGTGAACTATTTATTTTCATTTTCCAATTTTGCTCTTGCATGATTGAATTTTTCAACATGATAACTACTCTGCCATATTCTCATCCCTGATTTTCTTATCAATGTTGTGAATTCCTTTGGAATAATATCTTCAAAAAAATTCTGGTTTTTGTGTGTCTTGTTATAATCTTTCCAAAACATCTTTAATTTCTCATTTTTGTTGAGAAATGAGGAAGATGTTGCAGTTTTACTGATCCTGTGTTTTTTTGTCTTATTTACTTTTATACATCCTTATTTTGCCAAAACATAAAATGAATATTTCTCCTCAATTATTGCTTCTATGTAAAAATGGGGAGAGGTTTTTCCTCTTAAAAATAAGGGGAACAAAAAAATCTCTCATATTCTCATTTGAATATCTTCAACTTTGGTTATAGTGAATCTGATGTTGCATATGTGAGCCTTGCACTTGAGAAACTGCTGCTTCAAATGATGATATCTTTCATACCATTATTTATATGTAAAAATAGAGAGAGTATTTTCCTCCTAAAAATAGGAGGAACAAAAAAATCTCTTAGATTCTTATTTTGGGTCCTTCAATTTTCGTTAGAGAGATTATTATGCTAGTTCTACTAGTCTCCACCTGAAAACCCTACTACTTCAAATGGTGATATGTTTGAAACTATTATTTCTATGTAAAAAACAGAGAGAGGTTTTTCCTCCTAACAATAAGAGGAACAAAAACCTCTCTTAGATTCTCATTTTGAGTCTTGAAATTTTAGTTAGAGTGATTCTTCTGTTTCTTATGTGAGTCCTCCACTAGAAAACCTTCTACTTAAAATGATGATATTTTGCAAACCATTATTTCTATGTGAAAACAAAGAGAGGTTTTTCCTCCTAACAATAAAAATCTCTCTCATATTCTCATTTGTAACTTTGTAATATTAGTTATAGAAAGTCTTGTGTTCATTCTACCAGATTCTTGTGCTAATACACTAATTAGATTCTCGTACTGACAAGCCAATTAGAGTCCTGTGCCAACACATGAATAAAAACCAACACACCAATAAGAGTCCTGCACTAGCATGCGAATAAGAACCAAAACACCAATAAGATTCCTGCACTGACATGCCAATAAGAACTAACACACCAATAAGATTCCTACACTGACATGCCAATAAGAACCAACACACCAATAAGAGTCTTATGCCATCATGCCAATTAGAGTCCTGCACCGGTGTGTGAATCAAGTCATGTGCCCAAGTCCTATGCCAGTGAACTAATTGAGTCCCGAGCTCTTTGATTTATGAATGTTGTAATATTTTCGAGTCATGTGAGTATTAAACTTGTTGTAATACATTCAAAAAATAAAATGACCTGTTAATACACAATATTGCATTCCAACTTACAAGAAATATTAGGAAATGTAAACATTCATATTGCAATGGAATTTTCAAAGATAGATAAAAATATATTCTACATTTAATCTTAAATAAGTTATATAGTTCTTAAGACTACATCTAAATCCATTTTATAAGAGAAATAATAATCTTATTTGGTGTAATGAATGAGACTTAATTTGGTCCCATCAAATAGTTGTCCTTTGAGGGAGCAATATGTTTACTTTTGAACTTTTCGACATGAGCATCCATGGAGTTTTAAATTTTTTATGGGGAACAATTGGGGGATAGTTAGGTAGACCACGTAGGATGGGATAATGAATGTACAAGTGACATTCATGGACCCTTAGCATTGTTCAAATATGTAAACAAGAGGGTTATGGATGTAATTATCGTGGATTTCTCACTAAGAAGGAAGAACCTATCCTTAAGGAATATACTATGAGTAGAGCCCTGGTTCCCATATTCAAGGTCACAACTAGGAAAGTGATGGTAGAACACATAGTACCAGATCATTATGATGAAATATGGAGATGGATAATGATGGATAATGATGGATGGATGATCATGGAATGACTAAGTTTACATTGGTAGTTATGTTAACAGTAGAATGACCATAACTGTAAATGCATTAAGACGTTCTGGTTCCAGTTTACCATCAAGGGAAGCCAAAAAATAGGCCCCAGACATTTACTTATTCATGATAATGTAAGGTCTAATCAAATTGGGAGAAAATTTTCCACATTGACTCCTTTCTAGAGTAGTGGAATTTTGATTCTCTTTAAGGACAAGGTCACCAATGTTACAGTCATGTTCCTTAAGATGTTTATTGTATTCATATTTTATGTGCTCTTGATAGACATGATGATGTTCAAGAGTAAGAAGGTGACGCTCATCTAACAACTCAAGCTATGTTAGATGTTCGTGGCAGTAATATTCATCAGATATGAATTCACGAAGAGAAACACACAAGGATGGAATTTGGACTTCAAGAGGAAGAATGACCTCATTTCCTTAGATGAGAGAGAAAGGATTAGCACTCATAGAGGTGTGGATGCTAGTCCTATAAGCCCAAAGAGCGAATGAGAGATGGAGGTGCCAACTAGGATCTGATTTTTCAAAATTCTTGGTGAGGATATTGTGAAGTGTCTTATTTGTGGCTTCAGATTAAAAATTATCTTGATGATAGTATGGGGAAGATAAGCTAAGCTTGATATTGAATGAGTCACAAAGCTTCTTTATTTATTTATTTTGAAGGAATTTTCATTAACTCTGATGATTTTATGAGGGACACTAAAGTGATAAATGATGTTCTAATATATGAAGTTAATGATTTGATTAGCTTTGGTTGATGTAAGTGGAATTGATTCCACCCACTTTGTGAAGTATTCAGTGGCAGTGATGATAGAATGATGGTGTTGAGAAGAACACAGATTAATGAGGCTGATGAGTTTGAGTCCCCATTGTGAGAAAGGAAAAATATCTTGAGCCGACTGTAAGGCTTAACTAGGAATTCAGATGAGATTAGAATATTGTTGACATTTGACACACTTCTTAATATATTCAAAATAGTCATGATTGAGTGAGAGTCAATAATAGCCCATGCGAAGGAAATGTTTGGTGAAAATCAAACTGCTAAAATTTCCCACACAGATACCGTCATGGAATTCTTGGATAGATCAAGTGGACTCATGCGATTTAAGGGAACGAAGTAAAACATCATTGAATATATGCTTGTAAAGAATGCTTCCAAGGATGACACAATGGTTAGAAATTTTAATAAAATACCTCCTACCATTCTTAGATAGGTTGGATGGGATGATGGATTGAGATAGATAGTAAAATATTTGAGAATACCAAAGGTTGCACGGATTAGTGTCAACATGGTCAACACGAGAAAGCTCATGAATGTGGGTGGGTTGATTTTGATGTTGAACAATAATAGAAATCCTAGATTCCTCAATTGTCTAAGGAATGAGAGAAACAAGAAAATCCATAGTTTCTGTGAAACAATTAGATGATCGAGGGATAGTCTGAATTATGTAGAAATCAAATTCCCCAAGGAGGAAGTCAAAAATGTACTTATAATTTTGCAGGATGTCTTTTTTACCTTAATATATACCCTTGACTTGATTTCTAATAAGATGAGAATCTCCATAGATGTTAAGGATTTGGACACTGAGTAAGATAGCAGTTTTAAGGACTAAGATAAGGGCTTCATACTCAGCCATATTATTTGTGCATTCAAAATTAATATCATTGGCGATAGGAATAGGAGTGTCCCAAGGAGGAATGGTAATGAAGCCAACACATCCCCCTTGCTAACACTTAGAGCCATCAAATAAAAGGGCCATTTTAAGAGGAGAAAATTCATGTTTGAAGTGAAAGATGGACTCATAAGGAAAGTGCTCGTGAGGAGGGTGATTATCCTGAAGAGGGTTTTTGGCCAATTGATCAGCAATATCATGACATTTTAATGATGTTTGAGAGATGAACTCCAAGTCAAACTCAGTCACAAGCATGAGCCATCGAGTGATGCAATCATTGTGATGTGGTTTAGACTGCATGGTCTTAATAATATGAAATATAGTGACAACATGAGTCTTACGATTAAGAAGTTGATGGAAGAGATTAGAGGTAATGAAGAAGAGAGTGCAACAAATATTTTTCAGCTTCAATGTAGTGAGTCTCATTATTGTTAAGGGTGTGAATGATGTAGTAAACAACCTATTCCCTACCTTTCTCATTATGATGTACCAACATATATCTTAAATAATTATAGGTAGATACATAAAGATAGAAGGGATCCCCCTCAAGTGGAGGAGTAAGAATTGGTGGAGATAAAATATATTGCTTGAAATCATCGAAGAATTTTTGGTAATTATGGTCCCAATTGAAGTCAATATCTTTGTGAGGGAGATGATGAAAAGGTTGGTAATGGTTAGAAAGTTGGGAGATGAAGCAACAAATATATTGAATACGTCCTTGAATATTATGAAGCTACTTCAATTTAGAGGGAGGATGCATTTCAAGGATATCCTTGTTCTTTGTGGGGTCAACATCTATACCCATGATAGAGACAATAAAGCCAAGGAGTTTACCAGTTAATACTCCAAATACAAAGTTGGATAGATTAATAAAAATGAAGAAGCGGATAAATAAATCAAAGAGGACCTAAAAGATGGCAATATGGTCATGGCAATGCTTAGATTTACCTAAGGGATCATCAAAATAGTCCTCAATAGTCTTATGGATGAGATCATGAAAGATGTAAGTCATGGCTTGCTGGTAGGTGGCTCCTGCATTTTTAGAACCGAAGGGCATGTCGTGATAACAAAAGGTCCCCAAAGGAGTGATGAAAGAATTATTATGTTGATCTCATGGGGTGATGAGGATTTGATTATACCCAGAGAAACCATCCATAAGAGAAAGTAACTCATGGCCTACGGTAAGGTCTACAAGCTAACTGATGTTAAGAAGGGGGAAATCATCTTTAGGGAAAGAAACATTTAGATCTTGAAAGTATGTGTAGATATGAAGCTTTCCTAAGGCCTTAGAAATGGGTATGATGTTAGAAACTCATGGATATTCGATGGGAATGATGAAATTAGTTGAAAGGAGGTGTTATAGCTCCTCTTTGTCAAGGAGGGAAACTCGAGGGTGCATGCGGTGAATCTTTTTCTTAACTGGCTTAGCATTGGGAAAGGTGACAATATTGTGGAAAATGACGGATGGATCGAGGCCTGAAATGTCAGAGTAAGACCATACAAAGGCTTGGGTATGTCAAGAGAGGAAATTAGTGAAGGATAAAATCTCTTTCAGATCAATGGATTGACCCACTTTAAGAATGCAGGACTCTTAAGGAGTCCCTCTATTTATGTCGATAGTAGATTTGTTAAGAATGGTATATGTGTCTGGTGGTAAGGAATTAGGAAGATAGGAATCTTCTGCCCCCATGTGAGAAAGGATGGAGTGGTTGTCAATGTATTGAAGAACATTAATGGTAGGGGAATATTCCTCTATCATTTCTAGATGTCGAAGAGGGAGGGACATAGCTTTTCCATCACACTGATAAATAACTTGTCCCAAGGTCATGGTGGAGGTTAAAAAAATCTATAAGTGATAGACATGTTTTCATTCGTATCCATAACCGTTGGGATGGAGAAAATGGAGGATCAATGTCCATGAGCACCAAGGATGGAGGAAGGGGATCAGAATATTGTTCCTTATAACCTAACACAAATTTTTGAAGGGGTTTTTGAGATTCCTTGATGACAAGGTCATGCATTCCATGTTCATAACGCTCTGTTCTGAATCCTTTCCAAGTACAACGATAAATATAGGTATAAGTGAAATATTTCTTATAGAGACAATAAAAATCGTTGGTGTATGGTTTGGTGTGAGGTTGGATTTCTATGGGAGATGAAGGGAAATTGATGCCACCATAGATGATATTGGTGGAAAGATGAGGTGGACCAAAAGGAATGATATCCCCAATATTAGGTTGGTACATGGGAATTTTTTCAGGTCTACCAATTATATTCGGTGTGGGAAGAGCGTTGAGTGTGAGAAGGTGATACTCCCTAATTGAGAGCTTATCCATTAACTTGTCTATATAATAATCATTGGGAAGCTTGGACGTGGGAAAAGATGAACTATTGGATGGTTGAGAAGGATCTTACATGGGGATGAGCACATCATTAGGATGATAATTCATATGAAATGATTTTAATGGTGGAGTATCTATGGGGAGAGTTAAAATCTTCCCCCCATGCTCATATTTGATACATCAATGGAGGTTGGAAGGGACAAAATACATGGCATGAATTCATGGTCATCTAATTAAGATGTTATATTGAAACTCCCCTTCTATGATATATAATATTTTATGGAGTATTTTTTCACCAACACGGAGAGGAACGATAATTATTCCCAAAGCGGGGGTAATAACATTATTGAAAGGGTGAAGAACCACGGGTGATATCACAATAATTGATTTATGAAGCTTAAGTTGATTAAAGGTGTGGGATGAGATGATGTTGATGCTAGATGCATTGTCTATCATAGATTGATGGATGAAATTATCATTGATACATATAGTGATAAAGAGGGGAAGATCAAGTTCCTCCAGTGTGATGTCTAGAATCTCAATATCATCAAAGGATATGGAAGTTGAAGTAGAAAGTGACCCAATAGAGATGCAAAGGGCTGATATTAATCATTAGGAGCAGGGATATGTTTAATGGCTTCCATGTGATATTTCCTATGGTCCAAAGAGCTTTGGATAGGCTCATTGAGTGACATCTTAACTGGAGCTTGGTGGAGTTTTTTTGTGATACTTTGTTCAAGAGAAACATGCCGAGGCGCAACTAAGATAAACACTTTGGGATTTGATGAAGAGGATGAATGAATAGAATCTTTGGGAGGAGTGATGAAAACCACCTTGTATTTTGATTAAGTTGGTGGTGGGAATTCATAGGGGTAAGAACAAGTCATGACCCAAACAACATCGATATAAAGAGGAGGAACTTTCTCAAGAGAATCTAAAGGTGGTGGAGAAATGAAAACATAATTCTTAGATGATTGAGGGGATTTGGATATCTTGGTGGAGGAGGTTTAGGATGAAGAAATTGATGGTGAAAGATTTAGTTCCTCCTCAGTAATAATCCCATATTCCTCAATAAGGTAATAGATTATGGTTTGAAGAGCTCTACAGTGTTCAATGTCATTAACTGGTGCATGATGGTATGCATAAATGAGGTTAGATCCAAACAATGAAGGTATTGGGGAATTTGGATCAAAAGGTTTGATGAATGGAAGGGTGAATCTTTAAGCTTGGATTAATTAATGAAACATTTTAGTATAATACCCCAAAGGAAAGGTTGATGATGAGGTTGCAGATGAAGTGGTTTGAACCATGATGGATGAAGATAAGGATGGTTTAGTTTGGGCTAATTTTATGGGAGCCTTTGATTTTGTCTTAGGTTTGGAAGAGGATGACGATGATTTTGTTTTGGTTTGAGTTTTGATTGGTGGTGATGTGGATGGTTTGGATTCAGATTTAATAATAGAAGTGGTGGATGTTTTGGAAGAAGGATTTGGTTTGGAAGAATATATGAGTTGTGTTTTGTTATGGGTAATGGTGGTTTTAGCTAAAGGAATTGGCCCTAAAATGGAGGAAAGAGTTCCTAAGGATGATGATGATGATGTGGTCCTAAATTTATTAGGAGGATTGGTCTTAGGAGAAGGAATCTCTATCTTTTTATGTGGATGTAAAAGAGATTTTTAGGTAGGGATGCCGAGGTTTTTAGTCATTTTTGTGAAGGTTTATCCTTAGTAGAAATAATGAAATTTTTGGCTAGAGAACCTGTTGTGGTAGGTCTTGGTATTAAGGATTGTAATACTAAAGGAAGTAGTGGTTTTTACATGATACATTTAACAAGGTCTAAAGGAGTAGTGGATTTTGCAGTTGGAGTCATAGATATGATGGGAGTGTTATTCGTAGGCACATTGATTATTGGAGTGGGTATAATGAATGATTCAAGAGATGTTGTAGGCACAAGTCTAATTTCATATGTTGATGTGAGTGTAGTTGTGTTAGGAATGGAAGTGGGTGTAGATGTTGAAATAGATGTGGAAGTAGTTGTTATAGGTGAAGGAGGAGATATAATAGATGAATCTATAAATGATTAAGATGCAGGGGTAGGCATAATTAAGTCTGATGGGGGTGTCATCGTTGTAGTCATAGTTGATATTGATGATGGTATAATCATATGGGAGGAATACTACATAAAGGTAGATGTAATAGGTGATGAGATGGTGGTTGTAGATGATGATTTGAAATTTAATCTATAGTGTTAATGATATGGGTGTTAAGTGCTTGTGATTTGGAAGTTTGAGTTTGATTATTGGGGGAATGATTTGGAAAGGGTTGTTTAAATAAATTGAAGGGTTATCTACTTGGAGGTCACCCGAGTCTATAAGTTTTTGGACAAGATATTTGAATGTGTGATACTTCTTGATGTCATAGCTGCAGACTTGGTGATATTTACAATAATGCTCTTCACAGTACAATACTAGTTTGGACCATGTCTCATCATATGGTCAGATAGGGGTAATTCAAATAAGGTTGAATACCATTAAATGGTCAAATATTGAACTATAAAATTTCCCAAGAGGGTTATAATTAGGGATCGGTCTAGGAGCTATTTGCAGAGGCTTCGTGTGAGAAGTGAATGCAGATGAAGATTTGAATACAATGGTATTGGTGGAAATTTTTGATTTATCACCATGTATGGAGGATTTAGTGAACTTGGTTTTGGTCTTGTTGGATCGAAGATTAA
This sequence comes from Taxus chinensis, assembly GCA_019776745.2. Classification (NCBI taxonomy): domain Eukaryota; kingdom Viridiplantae; phylum Streptophyta; class Pinopsida; order Cupressales; family Taxaceae; genus Taxus; species Taxus chinensis. Next base: position 356,526,413 of record CM034154.1, read on the forward strand.
GGTGGATTTTCTCAAGGGCATGAAGTTCAAGTTTGTGAGCCATGTTGAATGCTTGTTTGACTGTCTAAAATGATTGGATTTGAATATTTGAATAAAAGTGCTTCGCACAAGACCATGAGAAAATATCAATGAGTTCAATATGTGGAAGGGTGAATGAACGTTGATTGATGATGTTACATAACCATGCAAAAAAATCCACAATAGATTCATCATCATATTTTTAGAAGGAATAGAGGTCCGTGATGGTAATTTCATGTGTAATTTTTATCGAGAAATGTTTAAGGAATAATTACACTAATTGAGTGATTGAGAATAATGAATGTTGTGAGATGCTATTGTACCAATCTAATGTAGGATTGGCTAATGATATGGGAAATGTGTGAAGCATGAGATCTTGGTAATGAGTGATAAGGTAGCATGCATGTCTAAAATCTCAAAGAAGTTGTTGGGGGTACTCCTTACTAATGAATTTAGAGAACTTAGGAATTTCCTAGTGAGGAGGTTAAGGTTTTACTAGAACATATGGGTTGATTGGTTCATTGTAGATTTGATCGTATGGAAATGTGGTCTTAGATCCACAGGTTATGGCTTTAAGGATAACCACTCTACTTAGAAATGATTGTAAGGTATCATTACATGATTGAAATTTTGAGGGGTGAATTTGATATGCATATGAGGTGGATGGGTTAGGTTGTTGATATGTTTGATAAGTTTGGGGATGTGTTGGTGTTGATGAAGGAACTTGATAAGGGGTAATATAATTAAGAGGTTGAGATTTAATTTTTTGGGATAAATATTGATGTTGAGAAATGGGGATGTGGTGTCATTGATTAGATTGAGTTGGTTATGAAAGAATTAAATTTGATAGATTTTCTATGGGGTTGGTTGGAATGTAATTAGTAGGTTGTTGGGATGAGTTGGATGAGTAGTAAGTATGTAATGATATTTCCCTTGAAGAGGTGATGGATGAGTTTACATTGATTCAGATGGAGGGGGTTGTGAGGTGATTACATTGGGATGGATATGCGAGGTAGAGATGAGGGGTAAGGTTAAGTCATGTTGTTTAGATTTGGGAGGAAGAAAGTGTAATTATTGAGAAGATTGAATAGGTACACAAGTGATTATGATGGATGATGAGATGATGGAGATATAAGAGGGGATGGTTGTATTGACATGAGGTAAGTTAGGTGGGATAGGGACCACTAATTGGGTGATTTGATGATTGTGAGGAATGGAGGAAGATGGTTAATTAGGATTGAACTCATTTTGGGCCCTAACAAGCTCACCCATGGCTCTAGGAAAGAACACGAAAATTTGGGAGGTAAGAACTTGGGTAGACTTCATATTAGAATGGTAGGAAAATATTTGTTTCAAATGGGGTCTATCAATGGGAAGATTGGTGGTTTTGTGAAGGATATAGTCATGGAGGGAAACCAGATTTTTTTTAAGAACTTGGAACCCCATAGACAAATGAGGGATGAGAGGAGCCCCAAAAGCATCAGTAGAGGAGGTAGAAGGAGGATTGGTAGGTCTAAATGGGATATAATGATGGTAGAGGAAAGATATTTTTTCAAAAAGAGTTTGATTAGACCAATTGAACCTCTTAAAGAGGAAGGATGGTAACGATAGGTTGAGTGACCATGGTAGGGAATACTTTACGCACCCAAATTTTCAAGTTCTACATTGACAAAAATGGTTAAAATTCCCCTATGATGATTAATATGTTTTCTAATGGTGTTTGAGCCAGTTTCCATCTTTTTAGCTTATATTTGTATCTTAGAATACTTTACTTAGCCATTTCCTACTTTCCATTAGCTTTCTGTAGTGTTTTTCCTTATTTTTTGGCCTTAAGTTGCGTAAATGGTGATATTCTTTGGTGGTGTTTACGCAACCGTCAGTCTACCTCAACACAGGTTGTCAAACCATTGGTCTTTCCTCAATGGTGATTACACAACTACCCTAGTGGTTTCGTAACCACTTCCCTGTGTAGACTGGTGGTTCTATTTGTTTTGACTAAGACTTCTCATACGTGATTTGGACTCGTGTTAACTTCTTCCAACTCACCATTTGTACATGTTTCTTGGTCAAATTGTTTTTTTATAGGATTGATAGATGTGTACCAACTTCCTCTTCTTCCCTTGATGAATAGTTATGTTAAGTGCCCCTCCTTATTGTGATGTGGCACCCCATGGTTTCCTAATGGCTTAGACCATTTCCCAGCCTATGTTCTATAAAAACTAGGCTTTTTCTTGAAACATTGGTTGGATATTTTTGTCATAATGTACACCATTGTGATGTCATGATCTTGCTATAAATTACAAAACTAAGCATTATTATCTTTCGTTGTTATTCTTCTACTTGCATTTCTACCCAATTTCCAATAATCCATCATTTCTCCAACGTCTTCTTCTTTGCTTCTTCTGTATTACCAGCACATCTCCCTAGACTCATGTGAAAATTAAAGTTGGAAAAGAAAATGAGGAAACACAAGAGTAAACCACAATTGGATTTTCCACAGTACTCCAAATTCCATGTTGGGGATGTAATTTTTTCCTAAAGCTTTCTTGAGATATTTATTTAACATGTATGCACATTATTGGCTAGAGTAACAAACCATTTCAATTCAAATCATTGCAATAGTTAGATTTTTATTTATGTTCTATTTTCTCTAGAAAGATTATTGTGATAGATATCTTCCCTACCTATCCCTATGGGTTTGCAAGGGAATAGTTTCTGGATGAAATATTTTGCATTTATTTTAGGAAATTACAATCCATTTCAATTTACAACCTCCATTGAATCCTTCTTTACTTCTACCAGGGAAGTTTCAAGGGAAGAAAAGCTTCAGAGAAGTTTTGATTTCTTCCTATGCCTCTGAGGTAGAATAGAGGATTCACATCCACAATTATAATTGGAAAAACCTTTATTTTATTTAGAGTAGATTAAATACATTCAGTATAGGGAAATAACTATATCTGGTTATTTGCTTGTTTAGATTTATGATAGAGGCAATTTTGTTAAATTAGAAGAAATTAGTTTACTTGTGTATTTATTTTTTTTCCATAAATTATAAAATACAAAAATATTAGATATGTGGTGTCATGTTTCCATGTACATTTCCTGATCTTCCCAAATTTAAGGAGGAGGGAGATCTAAACTCTCATATCAAGACCTACGCTACATCTATTAGGGAGTTTCTCCCTTGGGATGTTGTAGTAGCTAAAATATTTCTGAAAACCCTTGAGGGAATCACTTTAGATTGTTACTATCAGATTCCAGAAGCTTGTATACATTCCTTTAAATAATTTGTTTTGGAATTTATTAGAGCATTTGACATGATCAAGTTTCTACAAATAGGGATTAGGGAATTTCTACATATTAGGCAGGAGCAGAATGAATTTACCACTCATTTTATCTAAAGATGGAATCAAGTTATTTAGTCCTATACAAGTGCACCCAACATGGAATAGATAGAAATTTGTGATATTTTCCTGCACTCACTCAATCGAGAGACCAAGGAAGAAGTCCAAAAGTTTCCTTTCTGTAGTTATGAGGAAGTATTGGAAGGTGTGCTTCAAATCAACAAAACCGCTATTGATTGTAGGCGTAAGACTTATGGTCTCAATGGGAAATTGTTATCATTTAACCAAAAAAATGAAAATAATCAAAACAACAAAGCCAATAACCAAGGAAATAAGGATTTAAATTGTAATCATGGTGCTACCACGAATGGTGTTACTGATCAAGAAAATAACACTAGTTTTATGAATAACAATAACACTAATAATCATAACAACAACAACATGGGCAATCAAAAAGGTCATAGCACTATTTTTTTAGTCAACACGGTTGATGTGAACCATCCCCTTCCTCGGAAAAATCAAACCCAAGGCCCAAAATAGTACCAAAAATCCGGCCAAGGCAAAATGAATCATAGTTATTAAAATCAATTTCAAAACTACAATCGAGGTTATAATAAACAACAAGAGGCTTATCAAATACCAAGAAATTACGATCCTAACCTATATTACAATTTATATTGTGTTGTCGGTCATGACATTAAGACTTGTAGAGATTGTAACAAGTTCTTACAAAGACTCCCTGAAAACCAAAGGAAGCTCTTTGTGGACACGTTCTTAGTAAATCCAGAAACAACCCCGTATCCTGTTCATGTAGGACCTATCGCACATTAGGATGCAAACCTAAGAATATTTTGGGATATATTCCCTAAACATCTTGAGGATGTTAAGGTGAATCCTCAAAACATAAACAAGGGTATTCTTGTAGGGAATAATGACCATGAAGCTTGAACTTCTGATAACTCTCAAGTTACTCCCAACCTTGGTTTAAACAACCATACAAAATTTTTGGGATTAGTTGAGCTAGAGGTTCAACCACAAATTAATGTAGAAAATCAGACAAGGCAATACATTTCACAACCTTACCCACTTATCCCATCTCATAGGATGACATTCCTACAATATTAAAACCGGTAGGAGCCTAAGATTTGATATCAGATTTAAACAAGACCTTTTCTCACATCTCGTTCCTAGATTTGTTGAAGAATTCCTCAACACATCATTCTACATTTCTTGATGTATTAAGTATTGGTCATCTAATACGTGTTACACCTCCTCTTGGAGCTCAAATAAATCATATTAAATTTTACATACATCCTCCAGGACAGAGTGATAGGTATACTTGATTTTTTTTCGATATAGATAAGATGCCATCTAATGTTGAAATATCTGAAAGAGGTGATCCTATGTTATATCTACAGGTTTGGGTTTATAAAAATTACATCAAGAGAGCCATGATCTGAAAGGAACGATAACCAAATTGTACCAAGCCAAGAACAAAGATGCTAATTAAACACCACAATCAATAAGATGAAAGCAATTCGCAAGAATAGCTTTACATAAAACCTTTGCAAAAAATGAACAACAATATCATATATTATTATGGAACTCAATGCAATACATTGAGAATGGGCCTTTCTTAAATAGGAAAGGAATAAAAATCTAAGAACCAGATAAGGTTGTAGATGAAGCCATAAATTAAGGAAATAACTAGTCATCAAAGAACTAGTCAGGACCATAGATTTAGGAGAGAACTAGACATCAAGGATCTAGTCAATACCATAGATCAAAGAAAGAACTAGTCAATACCATAGATCAAGGAAATAACTATATCTAACAACTAGATAATATCTCCTATTATCTAAATAAGATAAAAGAAATATCCACACATAAGTGGGTGAGGATCAATACAATAAAGGTAAATAAAGTACCTAGGTGAACATGAACTAAGGTAAATACCTACTCTAACACCCCCCTCAAGTGAAGCTAGGGGCCAAAATAGAAGTGGCATGTTCACATTATGAGTCTTGGTAACTAGGCATGATGAGGTACTGATGTACAATAACTGGGAAAAAAGGGACACCGCAAGGTACCAAAAACCAGTAACAAAGTAACGAGAGTAAAGACCTACTCCAAGGCATCCCAAGAAGCTCGACTCAAAAAACTCATACAATGTTGAATAAGTTTGGTGTGCACTGTGGTTTGAATCCACTGCTCGATCACAAAACTCAAAAAACAACTGACACTGGGCTCCACCAGAATAGCTCCATACAAGGAGACTGTCAACGGAGTGATGTTGAAAGTGCAAAAAAAAAACACCAAACATAATTCGATCAAGTGCTGCAAATAGGTGTGTCATGGTCCAAGAACAATAACCAAAGCAACAAGGCAAGGACACAAAATTCAGAGTGTCACGATCCAAGAAAAGCCAAGGTAACAAGGCAAGGACACAAAACCCAAAGAAGCAAGATCAGCACCACACCCTCCCATACTGCTGAATGGGTGGAGTGGCACTACAAATCTGTACGAGTTGTTAAAACAACTACTCAAACATTGACAAACTAACACTGGGCTCCACCAGAATAACTCCCCCACAAGAGAGACTGTCAACATGCCAAAAGTGTCAAAAATACAGATACAAAATCTCTCAACAAGCAAAAGAGATACACTACACCTGCTAAAGAAAAATGCTCAAAACAAGAAACATCACAATGCAGAAGGTATAGAAAGTGGAGCAAGAGGCCGACTGGTGGAGGAGCCACGCCTGTAGAGTCCTCTCAACAAATGCATATGTCGCCTCCACGAGTGATCAGATATCCACCCCAAATCAACACGGATGGATGAAGAAGATCCCTGCATATGACTTGTTGCAAAATGCACAATGGGTGCATGCAAAAGAACATCAGAATGTGTGTCAGATTGTTCATGTCTGACAACTGAAATTTCAAGTTTCTTAAGCCTGAGTGAAGGTGCAGAACTCATGTGTTGCTCATGATCCTCAAAAAGAGACGAGCGAACAAAAAAAGGAGCTCTATCAATGTGTGATCCCAATGAATCTGCTCGAAAACCAATGTCATGACAAGAATTCCACTTAACATGTGGAATAGAGGAAACAATACCCTGTGAATGTCTGTCAATGACTCCGCTAGTGAGACCCATAAAACGGAGCATGCGAGATCTGAATGCAATGGTATGCTTCTCAAAAAAGCCATGCAGCTGAGCATAAGTAGGATACACAATATGTGGTACTGTAATAGGCACAGATGTGGAAGAACATGCAGTAACAAGCCTCAGGTTTAGACGCATCAAAAGCAAGTTCAGGCTCAAAGACTGGCAGATCAATGTCAGTGGATACAAGAGCAACAGCTGTAAGTGGACTAGGAGCATGAATATAGTTGTCCACAATATGATGGTGATGTCGTAGGCTAGCAAGTTTGTTCTGCAGGGAGTGTATTATTGTATCCTTATCGTGAATGAGTGATTGTAGAAGAGAATTTCGCTTCTTGAGCGATCTATTTTCTTCCACAACTTTTACAATATCCTCTTGAAGTCCACATACTTCAGAGAAAAGCATATCATTATCAGAATCCATGATAGGTACAAACTGCAACTCCCAAAAATTTAGGACGTCAGGCTCAGCCGAAATTGCATCCACAATTGATTACAACACTCCTCCATATTTGGCACTTTATAATTATAGTGCAAGTCTCAAAATAAATAACTCCAATGAAAAGAGCACGAAAAAAACAAACACTTTTACAAAAACGGCACTCAAAACCGAGTTACCGATCAAAAGTTACAAGCTTTTTAATATTTTGCTCTGTTATTTATTTTAGCTATCACTAAAACAAAATAAATTGTTGTTGCCTTCACCACACAAATAAAATAAAAGGCGCTGAAGTTAAGCACCTACTAGTAAGAATCACAAACTTTAAACCCCTCATATGACCATACCATATGACCAAGGGCTAAGGATTTTATTGGGTGTTTGGGGTGTGTCGCGTGTTTTCGAGAAAGTCACATCCAACTGCCGCTTCTAGTAAAAATTACTATTTTTGGACTGCGTAGGCAGTGACCTTTATTACCGAAAATAGCAACCTGCGGATTTTCCCGAAATAGCAAAAAAACGTGCATAGCATCCGTGGACCCCTGCCAAAAAAGGAAAGAACCGAAAACCTTCATGCGCGCAACCCGAGACAGATACGCTGCAACAGAAAAGACCCTAGTATAGATCTCGAGAAATCCAACAAACCCGAATAGATAAAATCGCATTTTTTTTTGGCTCCAATCCCAAGGCACACCTGTGTGTTTCTCTGCAAAAAAAAAGGAACAAAAATCTAAGAACTGCCTCAAGGTCAGAGATCAAGCCGAGTTTATCAAGTTGAAATAACTTAGGGTTTTCAACGAACTAGTCCAGATCCATAGATTTAGGAGAGCCTCTATTTTGACATCAAAAATGCTACGTCAACAACATAAATCAACGAACCAACTATACCCAACATACTAGATGAATATCACATAATAATCTAAATTTGATAAAATAAATACTCCACAGACGGATAAGTCAATGAGCAATCTCTGCTCTGATACCATGTAAATAAAATGACGGCAAGCCGTGCAACATCTGATACCAAGCAGTTAAGCGTGCCAACCCCAACAGTAGTTCAATGGGATGGGTGACCTCCCAAGAAATTCTCGGTGTCACTTCCTCTTTATTGCATAAGTTAGAATATGGAGAGCCTGATTGGGTGTCCTACTACAAGCTCCATCGTTGCAATGGTATGAGGATATTAAGGCGTAGCAACTCGATTGGAACACGATGAGATTCTTCCTATCTCCCTTAGGCCATAAGTTCGAGCTGTTGGTGTGACAGCAAGTTGTGTAGCATCATCGATACCATGAAAGGAATGATAACCATGATCCGTACCAAGACCTTGGATTCATCACATAATGGCTAATCAGTTCTACCTACGATCTATAAGATGAAAGCAATTCGCTCAGAATAACTTTGGGACATAAATATTCTTTGTAAATAAATGAGAAGCACTAATCCATATAGATATACACTTGGAAAACCTCAATGCAATACATTGAGAATGTGCCTTGCTTAGAATATGAGCTCCCTACATAACTAATCTAAGAACCAGTCAAGGTCGTAGATCAAGTCATAAATCAATTGGAAATACGACTAGTCATCAAAGTAGTCTTTATGAGAGAACTAGACATTCAAGGATCTAGTCAATACCATAGTTTCAAGTGAAAAAACTATACCTAACAACTAAGTTTGTACATCTCCTAATTCATCTCAACCATAAGACCACAGAAGAAATCATCCCCACACTTAGAGAGTGATGAACTGATCTTCCTCCCATTCAAACCACAAGGAGTGTACGAACTTCTTGGTATATCCTCTCTTCCTACTGATGATCTCGTTCTAGGTGTAAACATTGTAGAAATAACAAAGTAAGGAGAGGATTTTGAGAAAAAAGTGATTCCCATCAAAGCCATCTCTATGACTTCTTTCTTTCCAAAATTGGTCTAAATACCAACAATTTAAAATCTAAGCTTGTGCCTGTGGGACATAACCCAATAATGTAACAAACGTCAAATACAAGAATTACCTCCTACGTGGGGAATAGAGCTGAGAAGCATAGTCATGCTCATATGAATATAATATGTCAAACCCGTTACAAAGAGGATCACAAAGACCTCTTTTAAATGAATAGATTTATGCCAATGTTATATATATATATATATATACAATTTTAGGAATGGGTTGTACGTTTAAACCCAAGATAGTAGGCCCTTGTCAAGAGAACAAAATTTTTAAAGATCATGCAGATGATTTTTGTTCCTTTGGAGGTGAGGAGTTATACATATGTCAATTGTCTTCACCCTAAATATTTCCATACATAATTCATGTTCATTTCCACATGCACATTATTGTTGATTCGTAGATAGTAACATTGATGGTCTCGGGGCATTATTCCCCATGGGGGCTGATGGGTTGTAGTTATAGAGGTATGATTATTGTCCACATCCTAACTTCATAATGTGACTGATCTTAAAATGAGAGGGCAATTCAGAAAGAGAACATTTTATCCTGCTATCATGGGGTTTTGTTCCAAGAAGGTACTGTCATCTGAAACAAGTTATTGATCCAAGTATGGGATTGAATAATACTAAGGCCTGCAGACTTGGTTCTACCCATAGTTAGCATTTATAAGAAAGTTTTTCAGTTTGTTACCCAACTTGAGTATGTTCTAGAAGCATCGTAATGTCATAATCTGGGAGTCCTGAGAAACCTCTCTGGTAAAAAAATCATTCTAAACCTCATTTTACTCGGATCACTTTTCCTCCTATTTGAAGCCTTTAGTGATGAGCCCTCATATTTTACTAATTGATCATGGATTTCAGGCTAGTGGGAAAGCAATGCCTCCCAAAAGCTTGGACTCAGAAGGTTAAAATAAACGAATGGTATAAGTTAATCAATAAATGGATAGATATTTCATTGTAACCAAACAAAAAGCCACATGCATGTTCCCTAGCAATATTACAGAAGATGAGCCTCAATGCCTCATATTAAGTGGAATGATACTTGCATGGATAAGAAAAAAAAAAGGAGAAAATAATCATACTCGCCAACAAGGCCCGTCCAAGGTTAATCAGAACCAAAGAAATAATCTTACTAGAAAAGCCATGGGACAAGGTGTAGACATGGAAGTATTTTCTTAACAAATTCAGTAACTATGTAGGATAAATATCAGGACAAATAGATTAATTTCTGGGAATACTTACAATCCTAGGAAATTGAACCAGATGTGAGCCGCTCTGAGAGACATGACACCTTAAAACCAGTACATGACAATGAAGAGGTGCATCCCACGGATCTTAGTCTAAGATGATGTCATAATTGCATACTAAAATCAAAGACTAGACTATGTAGGGAACATATGCAACTAGGGTCCGATTCTGCTATTGTACCCAATGGTTTGCTAACCCTAACACTTTGAAAGCACATATTTAGAGCAGGTTAGCACTTCAAGTAAAATGATCCAAGCATGACAGACAAGCTCATTATGTAGCTAGGGACCTGATGTCGGGAAAAGGATATTGCAATCACAAACTTATTCAAAATTGGGCATCAGAGGGACTGAGTGGCACATACCAAGGGGATGAAATTCCCTATTACTGATAGGAAAATAGCCTATTAACCAGAAGTGAGATAACCCATTTTATGACCTTAACTAGTGAGAAACCTAATACAGACGTCATAACATATATCTCTTAAAAGTCCCCTTTGAAAATATTCAGATCATTTCAGAAAAATTGTTACAAATCCCTGCTACAAATAAGTCATCCACTATTTCAACTCTCACTGCAGTTATCATTATAAATAAGCAGAAGGCATGCTCACTTAAGTAGGACTCAGAGTTAAAAGCTAAAGACTAGTGGAAATTTCAAATCTACATTTGCATACTTACGCTAACCACAAGGTAAAATGTGAAGTCACTTTGAAAATGTTCATCAGATAGATAAAATCGAGAGTTGTTCAAGACAGCCACCCTCTTAACAAGCTTACCTTTCCATGATGTTGTACAGCAGTGGCAGATGCCTCCAGCATCCACCTCGCATAAAGTTGACTCATCAGCATAAAATGCAGCTCTCTGATGAGGATTTTCCCCAGTATCTAAGAAGGTGACTTGATTGAAAGTGGGACACATCAAACAGCTTGGAGGAAATTCCTCTGCTCATAACCAGAAGAATATCCGCCGCAAATCAATTGAATGCCCAAGAATACATGCTTGTCACAAAATCATTTCAGATAAGATAAATTTTTAAGAAGCTTTTAGTTGACCTATTAATAAATACCTCTACCAAGCTGCTTCCTAGAACCACTCTGCCTACAGATTGAGTCATATGAAGCAACATGCTGGAAGGCTTTCTCAAGCAGAACTGGATTCTTCGGATGACCCTCTAAAATTATTTACCTTCAGCTATGAAAGGCAAGCTCTTCCCATAAAAGAGCATTGATAGTCTGTCAGAATCAACCACCACCAGGACAAGATCTAGTGTAATTCATAGGAATCATCAACACAAGATTGTGACAGGATAAACAAATGGTTGATTTAAAGTATATCACCCAAAAAAAAATAGAACAATACTCATGAACATACACACAATTTATTTCAGGATTTTCAAATTTCTCAGCAAGGGAAAATAAAGCCTATGATCTTAATGTTTGTAAATGGTTGTACACTTGCAAACATATTGAAATGATAAGATTTGAAAGGTGAAACAAATCACCAGTATCTCAATTAGATTCAAGTTTTCAATAATTCCTATCAGTTTACATTGTTTCTTCTAAAATCTTAGAAAAATTAACCCCCCTTGATATGAGAACATGCCTTTCATACCTATACAATCTTTGATTATTTCTTTACTTGATTTTCCCCCCCAAAACTTCAAATATTTTCACAGAATATTCTTAAGGAATAGTATCCTATTCTATCGATTTGAAAATATTGTATTCCCTTCATGTCATGTGGAGAAATATTTACAAATGTTGATAGGTGTATGTTTCATTCCCTTATGATGAATGAGACGTCTATGTCATTCATTTAACATCATCAACTTGGTCATTTATATTTTGGGTAGGCTAGGAAACCTTTTTTAATGATGTTTGAGTTCCCCCAAATAGTTTGATTTGATGTTAATCATTCTCTCCTTTTGGTAATATGCCTCGAAACACACATAATTATTTTCATATCTTTATGAGAAGAGTGTTTCCACATGTCTTTTGTTACATCAGTCTAATTACGTCCTTTTTGTATGATATCAGTTTGCTTCATACTTATATTCCTCATGTGGATATCAAAGACAATCTCAACAATAAAATCACCATGTTTTTCTTAGCTTAACCCATCAGGCTCATCTTCACTATAAATTCCCATCATTTCTTCTACAAAATCAAATCCCTTCTTTTAAGTACGAGAAGCTTAGTGAATTTATTTTTCTGCAATATGGTGGGAGTAGCATTAGCACTAGTTTGAAATATATTTCCTCTAAGGATTTAAACTCAATTTTTGATTTCTCATGCCCAGATGAAGAATTCGTAAGAATGCTATTTGAAATTTTAGATCCAGAGGAATACGATGGGCTATTGACAACTCAGGATATTCGAATGGCTCTAATTCAAAGATTAATTGGGATCAATATCATGTTTGCTTCTTTTCAAATGATGTATTTTCATCTTTTCAGGTGGGAGCATCAAAAAAATATTGAGGTGTTGAAGAAATTTTGGCTCAAGAGTAAGCTAGCTATGAAGGTTGTAGTTGATAATACACGCCCTTTCATTTCTAATGAATAATTAACTATGAAGGAAATCCTTTAGAATATTATGTGCTCAATGAAGGGGTTTTATGGACACTGTGCCTACTCTTTTTTTCTAGGTGAATGAGTTGGATCAATGTGTTTCTACTTTGGAGAGGAGTCCAAAATAATATTTACCTTCAAAACCTCATGGGGCATCACCATTCTTCATGAAGAAATATAGGGGTGAGCCCATCTCCAAACCTCCTACTTAATATACTCCAAAAACCATCGTGATTGCACTCCCAACCACAACAAAAAGTTGCATTCCACCCTCTACCTTTAAAGCATTAGGGAAAAAAGAACTTTCCAAGGGTGGTTTGGATCTCATAGGGTGGGTCTCTTCTTACAAGAAGAAAATAGAGTTGATTGGCATGTTGGATGGTCCTAGGGGAAATTTTCGATAATCTCATGGCTCTAGGCATGTCTCGTAGTTTGGAAGGGGCATTTTATTTATGTAGATGGAAATTGGTATAGAATAATTTATACTTAAGAAAAATAGGCATTTAAAGAAAATTCCTTCTTTCAGAGAGGATTTCTTAATAGTAGAAGATTAGGTATCTTTCCCTTAGTGATTTTTCTGGTATAATTTCTAGAATGTATGAAATTTTTTAATTAGGTTAGGGCCCCTATAGAAACCCATTTTTACTTATTTTTAAAATTCAAAAGATTTAAGGTGTTATAATGAATTTAATGTTAGCAATAGATATAAAATTCTATTAAAATAGAATGAAATCCTACTGCATTGTTCCACATTACATACATAATTGAAATCTAAAATTTTAAAAAAATATTCAACTATCATGAATGAAAGTAACAACTAAAAAGGGATTTTTTTAATAAAATATAAGCCTAAGATTTTTCATGCCTTAGCATGATCATCATATCCTTCTTTGTTTTCTTCCTCTTTGTCAAGGCACATGTCCATGTAAGCATCAAATATTTGGAACAACTACATCAACTCCTCTTCATCAATTCATATGTGATTTTTGAATATTAATTTATGCCTATTCATCATCTTAGCAAATTTTTCCATCCTTTTTTTATAATCTTTCAATTTTTAATTCATCTCAAAAAAATTGTTTCCCACAGAGATAAGCCTCTTGATGACCTCATAGGAGAAATGTTCTTCTTTGATGTATTGATCAAAATTTTGAATCAAGATATCAATCTCCCAACTCCCATAAGTAGGTTTGTTTTTTTCAAATACCATCTCTTCTAACTTGATATCTATAATATCAATACCCTTTCCTATCCAATCGTTCTCTATTTCCATCTTTTCCTTGACCTGATTCACAACTTCTACCCTGATTTTGGAAAAATCTTCCAACGCTTATTGAAACCCTTTTTCCTCAAGCAACACTATTTCTTACTTTTCTACTAATTCCTCATGAAGTTGGTTTATAGTTTAAAGTTTGGGAAGGATCCCTTCCCAATGATACAATTCATTTTCACATTGATAATTTAATTCATTTATGTCATTAAGCATGTTGGCTAACTCTACATACCTTTTTATTGTTTTCTCAATGAATTTTCTACCCTTTATTTGCTATTGTTGGAGAAAAATGCTTCACCCATTTATCTATTGCCTCGGCCTTCTCACTAGATCTTTCTATTTTACCCAGGATTTATAGAGTAATGGTAGTGGAAACTTCTTAGCTTTCTTCTACTAGCCCTACCAACTTTTGTAATCATGAAGATAATGTATTTATTTTCTCCTACAACTACTTCTTAGATACTTTGTCTTCATCAACATTCTGTAACAAGCCTTCAACTGCTATTGTGACATCCTATATTAATGTTTCCTTGGTAGGCTTCCCTAATTTGTTCTTGACATCATAATAACTTATTTTAATCTCATCCTTTGACTTACCTTAATGGGGAGTTGAAATATCTAGGGTCCTGAATCGATTTTGATCTACATGTGTTTTAGTGAGAATCCTTCCTTTCTTTAATTCCTTTTTGGGTTTTTGGATGGAAGTTCTTGTGATATCTAAAACTCCTATCTGAAAAAATTCCCTTTCCTTCTTTTTAAGAAACCCTTCCAACCAACCAGTTATAGGGGAATTACCCATATTTACTCCTTTTGGTTTGAGGTGTGGAGTTTTAAAGTACAACACTAATTCTGTTGATGTTCCTTCCACTTTCACCACTTGTTTTTCACTTTCCAATGTCACCATCTTTGACTAATCTTTATCTTGGTATCAAATATGAGTCTGGTTAATACCTTCTAACTCTTCACTACCCTTTGCTTACTCACCTTCACCCTTATCTTCTCCATAAATTATAGGTACATTTGTTTTCTCCCTTAAACTTTCATCTAGGTAACCATTGCAATTGCATCTTCTTTCAAATTTTCTGATGAAGTGGACAATTCACTTATGTCTTCTTTTGGAATCTCCCTGTTTCACCTTTTTTCTTAGATTGTTTCTTTGAATTGTTGACGAAATAAATAGGGTAACGGGTGTAGGAGGAATACCTATTCAAATGTCGGTTGATGGGTTATTATGCGCGTATGACTTCTAAATCCACAGCTGACCATGAGAGCTTCCTTTTGGCTAGGAGGAACTACCTATAATGAAAACAAGACCACCAGAAGGAATTAAACAATATGGGCAGTGAACTTCCTAGCTTAAGCATAAGCTAGATCCGGGAAGTGTGATACTTCCTAGATGGTTGTCAGTCCATTGTTTTAAAAAAATTAATGTTGAAAACAAGGTAAATCCTATTGTTATTTTGAAATGATTTAGGTATCTCACTTAAAAACACAATAAGAAAACAGATCTAATCTAACAGGCTAAGCTAGAATAGAATCCAAAGGTCAAATGGTTGGTTTTGGGTTTTGTAAGTCTGATAAAGGTCTCGGGTAGGTCACAAGTGAGTGAGGGTGAGGTAAAATTAGGTGGATAGGTATCTGTTTAAGGCTATGTGGGAAAACATAGAGACCGGCGTCGGTCAGGGGTGACCGACCACGGTTAGGTATAACCGGCGTTGGTTACTGTGAGATCTAGAAACGTCACAGAATGGGGTTTTGGTCTCCTTTGTGATTACACAAAGGATTTGGTTGGTTGGGATGAGGTATTGGGTGACTGGAATAGGTTTTTGCGAGGTTTTGATGGGTCTATGGAGG
Organism: Taxus chinensis; assembly: GCA_019776745.2. Taxonomy (NCBI): domain Eukaryota; kingdom Viridiplantae; phylum Streptophyta; class Pinopsida; order Cupressales; family Taxaceae; genus Taxus; species Taxus chinensis. The sequence continues at coordinate 356,542,274 of CM034154.1, forward strand.
TAAAAAAATGTTGGAGATGGTCAATAGGGAGCAAGATAAACAATGGATGATAAAATAATGATAAAATGAAATAACCAGGAAAGTATGATGTTGTACTTACTTGGATTTTGTTCCTGAAGGTCTATGTGTGAAGGATGGAGGTGCTGATGATGGGTTTGAAGGCTGCAAGTGATCACCAACTGAAGAAAATATTCTGCATGGGCTGCATGCACACTCCTCTTTTACTTAGATAGATCAGAATGTGGCTGGGATGGTTGTGCAGGAGAAGATGCTCAATCTCCTTCCTTGGATGTGAGTTCTTGTTGGAATTGGCTCTCTAAAGATGTGTTATCTCTTTCAGATTTCGTTCTTTCTCGTCCACCTTCCTATTTTTCTTCCAAATGTCCAGGTTCCAACCTTGAGAATAAGGTTTTTTAGGGGACAAAAGGGATAACCAATGGCGTTCTGGCCCAACTGGTGATGGTTAGGGGAAAACGACATCGGTCAAGGTGAGATTTTCTAGGTTTACTAAACTTAGGGAGATCCTCCTGATTTCCTCAGATCTTGTGTCATTATCCCATGGATTATACTGGGAGCTTCTTGTGAGCATGTGGGAATGTGGTTAGAGGGAGTGTAGGCATTGATTTTTAGGGTTTGGGTAAGTCTTAGTTAGTTATGGTAACTTGCTAAGAATAGGTCTTAGGTTGAGTTAGCTTGGTGAGGTGTCTAAGTGAACTGTATGTGTAGATATTATTTAAATAATATATTTAAATAATAAATATAGTGAGGATAATAAATTAATTAAATTAATATTAGTAGGGTGAAGGGGTTCATGGCTAGGTAGATGTAATAAAGGGGGGCTTATATGTCGAGGGATGAAGGGGGAGTGTGACCTAATTTTAGTGTCTACATTTTTCCCCTTTTTGTTGCGTAGCTTGTATTGGTAAGCGATGCTAACAAAAATGAGATGTGGTTGGCCCATGTGAGGGTGAAGGTGATTCCCCTCAAACCAGGAACTGCCAAGGCAGTAGGCTGAAGTGGTGAGTGGTTTGATAAAAGGTAAATGTGAGGAAAAGATAAGTGGGTGTAGGGGAAGAGGGTGAAAGGTCTACTCGGCTGATCTAGGTAATGGGTCAGGGTCAAAGGTAGCAACAGTCAAACACACGCACATGTATAAACTACAGCACGCTACCGGGTTGAAGAGCAGGAAAACTCTACATCATCTAAGGTCAATAGGTTTATCCAAACAAGGGTGAAGTGAATCTGGTATCCAAGGTATAGGATAAGGTTAGGAAACACAACGTAGGTTAGGTGCAGGAATGTGTAGGTATGTTCCAGTACACCAAAGGTAGGGTCAGGATAAATGGTCATGGCAATAGGCTAGGTAAAGTCATTAGGTCAAACAACACAGGTAACAGTGCCACAAGGTATAACGAGCACATTAGTTCAAAGATCAAAAATAGTGTTTTGGGTCCAGCTAGATAGGTCACAGCATGGGTAAGGCCGAGGTAGGGGTGAAATAAGGAGACTCCAATTGGTTAACAAGGTGAGGTTAAAGAAGGTCGAGGGCCAGAGAAGAAGGTAAAGTGGTCCAGGTAGGTGTAGGGGAGGCAAAAGAAAAGGAGGTAAGGAAAATGAGGTCAATGTGAGGGCCATGAGAGCATTATAACCGACAGCATTTGGTTCTTGATGAGACTGACGAGGGTGATTGACCATGGGATCTCATCTAAAATAAGATGAAAATTATCCATGAGAATCATGCCATGTACAGATCCGTGGTGCACATATTTAAGATAAGGAAAAATGGTGACGGGTAATCAAATGATTCTTGTTTAATCATTAGGGAGAAGGATGGAGTGAATAGTGCTCAAGGGACGAGCCTGACAAAAGAGACACAGGGTGAGGTATGACAACGAGTCAATAATAGGAATTGGTTGAAGATGGTAATGCGTTAAGATCGGGCTTAGGTTGACGGGTTTACCCTCAAGTGAGGATAAACGATAGGCGGAGGCTGATCCATCGGGTATGAGTTACGATGTATGGTCCACGGTGGCCAATTAGGATGTGGTAATTTTCAAACCGTTTACTTTTTTCTTCTTTGGTTACCTATTGATTTTAGTATGAAAGAAAGGTCACTAACTTGGAAGGTTCATTCACGGGCACATGTTTATCATAGGCATGTTTGATACGTTGTGGGGTAAACTAGAAGGTGATCCAGAGAATTAAGATGACGTTTAGGGGTCTAATAGTCTAGTTGTGTTAAGCAGTCCTAAGGGTCAAAATTAGTTGGGAAGCATATCATGGAGAGAAATGCAAAGTGAGGGGATCTAGACTTCAAGAGGAATAATAGCCTTGGTACCATAGACTAGTGAAAAGGGTGTATCTGTAGTGGTAGTGTGAATACTAGTGCGGTATGCCCATAGAGAAAAAGGAATGTGCGTATGCCAATCCTTGATAATATCATCAACCAATTTCATGAGAATTTTATTGAGGGTTTTGTTAGTGGATTCGGCTTGGCCGTTGGTTTGTGGGTAATAAGGTGAGGAGAAACTAAGCTAAATGTTGAATGCGTCACAAAGTTTTTGTAGTGTTTTATTTTTGAATTATTTTCCTTTGTTAGTGATGAGGCGATGAGGGACACAAAAGTGACAAATGATGTGATGGTTAATGAACTCACATATTTTCTCAGCTTTCATAGAGATGAGTGGTATGGCTTCTACCCATTTTGTGTAGTATTCGGTAGCAGTTATGATCCATTGATGGTGTTGGGAAGAATGAGGATTGAATTCTCCAAAAAGATCCAAACCCCATTGAGAGAAGGGCCAAAGGTCACGAGTGACCTTTAAGGCATGACTGGGTGTATGATGAAGGTTGGAATGTTGTTGAAATTTCACACAACATTTGACATAGTCACAACAATCATGGTTAAGGGTTCAGCCAGTAGTAGCCTAGGTGAAGAATATGCTTAGCATACAGCAAGGCCACTAAAGTGAACCCCACATATGCCATCATGAACCTCCTTGATGGTATAAGGAATTTCAGAACTTGTGAGGCATTGTAAGAGAATACAATCAAAGCCACACTTATAAAGGAGTCCTCCTAGGATAACATAACGAGAGACCTTCTTAAGGAAGGCACGTTGTCCATTATGGGTGAGATTAGGAGGTAAGATGGAGAGGGAAAGGTAGTCAGAGTATTGTTTATACCAAATGTCACTCAGGTCAGGGGATGTAGGTTCTGATTGAGTAAACATTGTGAGGTAAATAAGGAGGTGAATGGAGGCATTGTATAATGACAAATATTTTAGAATCAGTAGGGGAAGCGTGTATTTAGGAAGCTAAGCAAGCCATGATATCTACAAATTTGTTGGTTGACCGTGGGATGGTTTGAAGGGTGTAACGATCAAAGGTGGTCAAAAGTATGTCTACATGATGTTTATACTTTTGAAGTATCTCGTTACAACATTGGTATATACCATTGACTTGGTTTATGACCAATTGTGAATCACCAAAGATGTGGATTGATTTGACATCTAGGGCATAAGCGGCCTGGAGACCTTATACGAGAACTTATACTCAACAATATTGTTGGTGCATTCAAAGTCTAATTTGCAAGACAAAGGAATGTGTTCTCCATCCAGAGGAATGGGGATAATACCAGCCCCACCCCTACACTAATACTTACAACCATCAAAGAATGATGTCATTTGGTAAGGGGGTTCATCCAGGGAAAGGGTAGCGATGGATTCATCAGGAAATTCAAAATTAGAGGGTTGGTCCCCAAAAATAGGTGCGTCAGCCAGTTGGTCAGTGATAGCCTAGCCCTTAATGGACTTTTGGTTAATGAATTCAATGTCAAGATCAGCTAAAAGCATAAGCCATCGCGCGGTGCACTGATTATGATAGGGTTTGGTGTACATGAAGTGTAAAGGGTCGGTGTTGGTCACAACATAGGTTTTGTGGTTGAGTAGGTAATGGCGGAGTTTGGTGGTGACAAAAACTAAGGCTAAGAAAAGATTTTTTGGATGGTTGTATTGGGTTTCATAGTCCAAAAGAGTACGGCTTATGTAATAAACCACCTGCTCCCTATGTTGTTCATCGCGATGAGCGAGCATGGCTCCTAAGGAATGATTGGTAGCTGATATGTATAGGTAAAAAGGTTGATCGTCTTTAGGTGGAATGAGTACGGGTGGTTGGAGAAGGTATTGTTTTAGGGCCTCAAAATCTTTGTGACATTCATCATCCCATTTAAAGGAGAAATCCTTCCTAAGAAAATGATGAAATGGTTGACACCGATCAGATAATTGTGAAATGAAACAGCAAATGGACTGCAATTTACCTTGCAGGCTATGAAGTTGTTTAAGGTTAGTGGGCGGAGGCATTTCTAGAATGGCCTTGACTTTAGCAGGGTCAACTTCTATACCATGGAGGGAAACAATAAATCCCAGGATTTTTCCTAAGAGAACCACGTGAAGATGCACTTTTTAGGTTGAAGGTCAGACACAATATTTAATGAGGCGGTCAAAGATGGTTTCGAGGATGGTAAGGTGCTTGGCGTGACATTTAGATTTGGCCAAGAGATCATCCACGTAATCTTCCAATATGTGATGCATGATATCATGGAAGATGTAAGTCATAGCATGCTGATATGTAGCACCAGCGTTTTTAAGGCCAAAAGGCATGACTCAATAGCAAAAGGTTCCCCAAGGGGTAATGAATGCAGTCTTGTGCTGATCTTCTGGGGCAAAAAAAAATTGGTTATAACCCTGAAACCATCCATGAGTGAGAGCATCTCGTGACCAGTGGTGAGGTCAACCAGTTGATCAATACCGGGAAAGGGAAATTCATCTTTCAAGTAGGCTAGGTTGAGGTCACAGAAGTCCATGTAAATTTAGAGCCCCCATGTTGCTTTAGTAATAGGGACAATGTTAGAAATCCAACAAGGATAATCAATGGGTAAGATGAAGGAAATGGAAAGAAGGCACTGAAGTTATTCTTTGACGAGAAGAGCAATGCGAGGGTGCATTTTCCTCAGCTTTTGTTTGATAGGTTTGGCATCAGGAACGGTTACGATATTGTGGACCACTATGGTGGGGTCAATACCGGGCATGTCTACATAAGACCAAGCGAAAGCATGGTTATGATCTTAGAGAAAAGAAGTGATGGCTTCCTGTTCAGCAACATCTAAAGATTGTCTGATCTTTAGGATGTGCGGGTCATCCTGAGTATGAATGTTGATCTCGATAGTCGATTCATTCAACATGGTTTGCATCTCAAAGGGTAACAACTGATGAATATATGAGTCTTCTGCACCAAGGTAGGTGAGTATGGATTCATCATCCTGACATTGAACGACGTTAATGGTAGGTGTGTCATTGTCGATCATCTCAGGATACAGGAATGGGAGAGTGGAAAGGGTTTTGCCTCCGCGTTGATAAGTCAAAGGCCCCAAGGAAATGGTGTTTATGAAAAAAAAAGTTAGGAGGGATAGATTCAGGATCCATTGACTCCGTCGGTGAGGGTGGTGATGAAGGTGGAGAAGGGCTAGGGTCTTCAATGAATTCAATGTGGGCCTATTTGGTAGAAGGGTCGGGGAAGCCAATACCACTCCGGTCATTATGTTTGCGGGTGGTACATGGAATAACGGTATGATGACCTTTCTCGTAAAATCCAAAACCAAAACCCTTCCATGCACAGTGGTGCAGGAAGGTGTGGGTGAAACAATGATTGGTAAGTGATTGGAAGTCATGCAGAAAATGGGTGGGGTTGTGATGGTGGTTCAGGTGTGTAGGTGGTAGTATCAAGTCCCCCATAGGTGAGACTAGTACGAAGATGAGGAGGACCATAAAGGAGGCATTCTCCTATATGGTGATCATAGCAAGGGTGTTGGTGAAGGCTTCCATACTCGTGTGGAGTAAGGAAGGTGTTGACACTATATAGGCGGTACTCCCCCAGAGTGAGGCATTGAAAAAAACCTTCTAAGGGATCAGTGGTTGGTATGTGGGTAGTTGGTATGGACGATGTGTCAGAGGTTGATGCGGAGGTGGTGTTAATGGATTGGGAAGCTAATGGGTCAGCCGTGGAGGTTATAGTAGTGGTAGGCGTGGAGGAGGTATGTGCAGTGAAAGCAATGGCTATACTGGTAGGTGTGGGTATAGGTGTAGGTGAAGTGGTATTGGTTGCGGAAGTAGACGGCTTGACCGGTATGAGTACATCGTTGGGTCGGTAAAGCATGTTGCATGTTTTGAAAGGTGATGGGTCAGCTGGAATGGTATAAGTGTGTCCTTCATGTTCAAAATTTACACAACATGTAAAGTGGAAGGAACACAACCCATGACATGGATCCAAGGGTCTACCAAGTCAACAAGTTATATTGGAATTCCCCCTCCAAAACATAAAACAATTATGGAATAGTGCGGGGGCCCACGCGAACGTGAAGGATGACAGTGCCTAGTGTGGAGGTGATAGCGTCATTGAATGAACGCAACATGACCAGATGTTTGTGCATGTAATTTTCAGGTATGTGCATTTGAGAAAATGCATGGGATGAAATGATGTTAATGCTAGCACCTCCATCAATCATCACATGGCATACCTGTATGTCATCAATGTGTACAGAGATGAAGAGGGCTAGGTCCAGGTCATCATTTTGGTATGGCGCGATCTCTGCCTCTGAGAAGCTGAGGGAGGCCACTTGGTGAACAAGGTGAGGTGAGGATGAAGGTGGTAATTTGGTGAGGGAGGCTACATGATGGGGTGTGATAATGGAGGCTACAGGTGTAGGGTCATTGGGTAAAACCTTGATAGATTGAAGAACCTCCATGAGGGCTTAACGATGGGATTCCAAGGTTTGGATGAGGTCATATAAGGACATTTTGAGTGGAGATTGGTGTAATTGTTTGAGCATGGTGTGATGTGTGATGCCATTAGAAATGGGGTATGTGGGGCCGCGGATAGTTATCTTAGGTATGGGTGCAGATGGTATGTTGGGTATAGGATTGGTTGGTGGGTCAGCTACCTTTTCTTTACCCTTATTTGCACGTGCAGTGACGTGTACCATGTTGATTTGAGGGAAATTGTCAAATGGAGAGGGTGTAGGGTAAGTGGTATAATGACATGAAGGGTAAAAACCTATTAGAGGAGAAAATCCCTGTGAGGTCAGTTGGGTGCAGCGACATTTGGGTGGTGGCGTGGCAAGTTCTCTGATGCGAACCATGATAATTTCAAATTTTTTGTGTGGTTCTGGGATCTGTGAGGGTGGAGGTTGTGGTTATTGAGTGCGCAGTGTGGGAATGGGTGTTGGTGAAGTAGGATCCTCGTCAAGAAGGTCATCGTCATCAAAGTTGGTTTTTTGGTGGACATAATTGGATAAGGACATTTTTCAAGGCCTTATAGTTCTCCACATCATGCCCTGACACATGATGGTATGCTCAAATTTTGGTATCATCAAACCCCTTTGGCTTGGGTTAGAGGGGATTGTAAGGTCGAAGTGGTGGTAATGTGATAACAGAAGTCTCGAGGAGGTTGGTTAAAATTTTGATAAAGGACCCTGCTAGTGGATCACAATGGGAAGTGAATGTGGGTTTGGGTGTAGGTGTGGTTGGTTGTCTAGGAATTATTTTTGGAAGAGTAGGAATAGGTCGAGCTATGGGTTTAGGCACCGGTGTGGTTTGAGGTATCAGTCGGGTTTGTTTAGGTAGGGGTACAGTAGATGGATGGGTAGGAGGATGCGGGGTTGTTTTGACTACCTTGTTGTGGGGTAGTGGGGTTTTGTTTTTGGGTTGCACCTTATTGGGTAAAGGTGATGTGGGTATATGGGGTCTAGAAGGAAAAATAGATGGAGGAAGAGGGCGAGTTACCCACGGGGATAAAGGGGGTGCTATGAAGGTAGATTACGCAGGTCATGCTTAGAGTGTGAGGCACAATGATTGAAGTGTAGTAGGTATTGAAGCAATGGCTGAAGGTATCGGAGGTATTGGCGGTAAAGAGACTACAGGTGTGAGTATAAGTCGTGTTGTATGCTTGGGTAGGTTAGAGATTAGTGAGGAAGAAATGAGTTGTTGTGTTATTGGTTTATGAATAGGTGAGGGGTGTTTGACCATGTTGGGCAGATGAGGTCTTAAGGCAGAAAGGACAAGTGTGGGTGTGATTGGTGCAGCAGGGGTATGAGGTTGATGAGTTTGTTTCTTTAGTTTGGGTGTCAGAGTAGGTGTGGTTTTAACATTGGAGGATGTAGCTAAATCTAGTTTAATAGGTGGATGAGTAAGGCTAGTGGTCGGGGTGACCCCTAAAGTAGTAATAGGTTTAGTGGAGGTAAATATTATGGGTATGGGTTTGGGTTTAGAAATAGGTCAGGTTATGGGTAAGGATGTGGTGTGAGTGTTAATAGATATCATGGAAGGGGTTGTGAAAACAGTGGTTGTATGTGGTTTAATGGGTGAAAATGTGCTTAGGTAGATAGTGGAGGTGTCATCGACGGATCTATGCATTTGTGTTGAGACAGGGAGTAAGAGGCGCCCCCATAATAAAGCCCTATCCACATAATCTAAGTGATTGGCCAAACATGAGAATGGCATGTTTGTGGGTGGAGTTGGTGAAGACCTAATGGGAATTCCTATAAAATGCATCTTAGAGATGGGGAATCAGTCGGCTTCAGCTTATGTGGGTAAGAGAGCTAAAAGTAGGTCTGCTGGATGTCAGGTAGCAGATGGAGGATGCTCGTCAAGAGGTAAAGGTATCATCACCGGGTTTATGATGGGTGGAAGGGATGATGGGAGTTCCTCTATGAGTGGAGGAATAGATAGGTTCTCCTCTGTGGGTGGAGGAGGTAATGTGTTCTCCTTTGTGAGTGGATGAGGTAATGGGTGCTCCTCTACGGGTGGAGGAGGTATGGTAGGTAAAGGTTTGCTAAGTGGAGAAGCTAGGGGTGAGATGGTCTCAATGTTAGCAAAAGATTCCTCCGTAGGTGATGTAGGAGATGAAGGGTGTTCTTCTATTGGTGAAGGAATAGTGACGGTTGGTTCAGACGTGGAAGGATGCTTTCTGGCTAGGATTTCCTCTATGGAAGGGATGTGAGGTAATTGAGAGGAAACACGTACCTTGTTAAAGATTGCATGAACCTCACGAGTATGGGTATCATGAGTGGATGTCTCACCTATTTGATTGGATGAAGGGGCATGATTGGGAAATGGTTTTTTAAAGATTTGTAGATTTTGGCTGGGGGTGGTGTTGGCATTATCCACAATCAACTCATCTTTCTCAATCATTTCTTGGACAATATTCTTAAAAGTGATGCAATTTCCATCACTATGACCTTTCACTTAGTGATAGTTATAGAAATCTTGTTCCTTATACCATGCGGGTATGGGGTGAGTAGGGTCAAAACTAGTGTGTGGTTTTATGTTGGAAGGGTGATGGTGCCAGCTTTGATAAGATTTTCTAAGATAGAAGAGTAAGGTTCCCCAATTGGGGTATATTTTCACTGCTCTTGTCTGAATCAAAAATCCTAAACAGGTGATAGATTAGATGAGGTTGTAGCCTGATTAGATGGATGAGATGGGCTGGCCTTGAGTACCACTGCATTAGCGGTACCTTTAGCCTTTAAATAATTGGTTGGTGGTTTGGAAGAAGAAGAATTTTCATTTGACTTGAATGCTGAATTCTTGTTTCGTAATTGGATTTTCTTCTCTTTGATGGCCCGAATATATAACTTTCATGCCATAGTGAATGCCTCATTGAATGTTCAAGAATTTTGGACCTGTAAGTTTGAGGAGATATGTCTGGTGCAAGCTCGGGTAAAGAGCTCGATGAGTTCAGTTTGTGGTAGTTGAAAGGTAAGTTGATTGATTAGGATGCACCAGCGAGTGAAAAAATTTGTGATAGATTCATCCTTGTACTGATGTGTGGAATATAGATCGGTCATGGTAACTTTCTTGGTGATATTGATAGAGAAATGATCCAAAAAATCTTGGGCTACCTGATTGAATGAAAATATGGAGTGTTTGGGTAACCCACTATACTAATCTAATGCAAGTCCAGTGAGGCACATCGGAAAATTTCTCAAAAGTAAGGCATCATCATGAGAAATCAAATAACATCTATGTTTAAACAAGCACAAATGATGTTGTGGGTCTTCCTTACTATTGAAGTGGTTGAATTTAGGCATTTCACAATGCACAAGGTATGAATGGATGGGAATGGATGGGTGAATAGGCTCGTTGTAAATCTCATCATAAGTGAGAGTGTTGCAGGAAGCAGAAATTGATGCCTCCAGTGTTTGCATCTTGTCCATCATTAATTTAATTAGGTTGTTGGTGGGTTGTGATGATTGGATGCCTCCTATAGCATGAGGAGGTTGGTTTTGGACATATAATAGGTGTGGCATTCTAGTGTATGTGGTTGTCATGTAACGTGGTAGAGAAGAAGGCAATGAAATAGGGGGTACATACCTAAAATGAATAATAGATGAAACAGGTGGTTGTTGGTAGTATGTCTATAGGGGAGGAAGGGTCGTGGTAACCCTAGTGTCAATAGGGGCTAATGATTATGGAATGGAAAGAACTACATTTTGAAATGGGATAGGGGTCACCAAAACTGGAGGTGGGAACAAAGCTACAGGTATGTTTGAGACATGAGGGGTGGATGAGGTTGTGTTCGGGGTAATCATTGAGGGTATGGTGGATGTAATGGGTGCCACAGAGGTAATAGACGTGGCAGTCATGGGGGGTATGGAACCTAACTGTGAAATGACTGGGGGTAAGGTGGATGTTGGTAGCACGAAGCAAGATGGGGTTGATGCGGAAGTGGGTGCGAGAGTCAGGGGGATAGATACGGGCATGCCATATCAACTAACTTGAGGCGTCTCGAGTGGACGAATGGGAGAGGTAAAACTGCAAGGCAGTAGGGTTCTAGTCAAGGATTCGGGTGAACTCCTCATCTCTGGTAGCGATATTAGTAGGCTAGATAGGATCCATGGCTGGTGATAAAATAGAAGGTGGTGAAGGACTAGGTGGGAGCAGTTGGCAACTGGCATGGAACATGAGGGCATGCACTTGTCTTTGGGTCAGTACCATGTGAACTAGTACTGATCAGGTGGGGCTACTTATTTGTAAATGGTACATAAAACAGTAGGAAAAAAATGGATGAAGTAACAAATGGTTTGTGGAATGTGAAATAGGCTAACCAATGCCGATTAGGGAAAACTGACGTCGATCAGGGGTAACCACCACTGGTCACTGTAGAAAATAGGTAGTGAGTAATCAGTGAGGCAGAAGGAAAAACTTGACAAGTATGCCAAATTTGGGGATGCGTAAAATGTTAATGGGAAAAAAATGATAGTGACAGAGACTATGTAAAGTGGAAAAAAGTGAAGTGAGAATGTCCTTTTGAGTAGGTTAGCAAAAGGACCTGGAATCGACGCTGGTTGGGTATAGCTGATGGCGATCAAAGGTAACCGATGACGGTTACTATGAAATTGAGATAGTGATGAAAGAAAAGTGGTTGTGAATTAAAATTTGGTGTGGAATTAGACCCAGAATTCTGGGAATGATGGTGATATGGCCTAGGCACACTTAGGTGAAGCTGGAATACACCAGCTATGATGAGGAGCATGCCAGGATGAACAAATAAAAAGTGATGAACATGTTCTTTCACCTCAAAATGCAAGACAAGCAAAAACACTAAGAAAATATGATCCTAAGAGTGCCTTTTTCTATTATGTTTGTGTAGCTTATGCTATTTTAGGGACTGACATATGAATTTTGAAATAGAGTTTTTGGTGAGGATGTCTTCCTACAAAGAAGGAGATCTAAAAGGTGAGGTTTCAGGTATGTTATGGTGGGGGTAGGCTTTGCTCTGAAGTATGACTCGATAGGGCAGCGAGCTAGGTGCCCACTATGTCATGATTGTTTGATCACCTACAACTTCTTCTAGGTAAGATGTTGTTTGAGAATGTATGTTTTTGAATTTTTGTGTGGTTTGGTAAGACTCAGAGAAAGATAAAAGGATAGAAGTTATTTTCTACGATTCGATTGTCAACCATCAACTAGTCATGACCTCCATCATATAGGTTGCCCTCATTTAATGTGAGCTAATGCAGAAAATAAAAATGACATGCGATTTTTTTTAAACCCAAATCGAAAATATGAAATTAGATGACACAATAAGATGAAGAGGAAGAGGAAGAGGGATGCTTATTCACTAAAATGCAGAAAACATGAAGAAATGATTCTTTTTAAATACACCAAAATAAAATTTTCCTTTAGAGCAAATAAAAAGGAGTGGATTACCAAGGAAGAAAATTAGTGTGTATGCTTTTAGAAGGGAAAAAAACACACAATTTTTTACTAGGAATGAATGAAATGCAAGGAACCATGGATGGGTCCCACTAGGTGTGCCAAAATGTTTCACCTTTTTCTTAGATTGTTTCTTTGAATTTTTGATTAAACAAATAGGGTAACTGGCATAGGAGGAATACCTGTTCAAATGTCAGTTGATGGGTTGTTATGTGTGTATGAATTCTGAATCCATAGCTGACCATGAGAGCTTCCTTTTGGCTAGGAGGAACTACTTGTAATGAAAACAAGACCACCAGAAGGAATTAAACAATATGGGCAGTGAACTGCCTAGCATAAGCTAGATCCAGGAAGCATGATATTTCCTAGATGGCTGTCAGTCCATTGTTTTAAACAAATTAATGCTAAAAACAAGGTAAATCCTATTGTTATTTTTAAATGATTTTGGTATCTTACTTAAAAACATAATAAGAAAATAGATCTAATGTAACAGGCTAAGCTAGAATAGAATCCATAGGTCAAATGGTTGGTTTTGGGTTTTGCAGGTCTTATAAAGGTCTCGGGTAGGTCACAAGTGAGTGAGGGTAAGGTAAAATTAGGTGGATAGGTCTCTGTTTAAGGTTGTGTGGGCAAACATAGAGACCGGAATCGGTCAGGGGTCACCAACCGTGGTTAGGTATAACCAGCGCTGGTTACTGTGAGATTTAGAAACGTCACAGAATGGGGTTTTGGTCTCCTTTGTGATTGTACAGAGGATTTGGTTGGTCAGGACAAGGTATTGGGTGACTATAATAGGTTTTTACAAGGTTTTGATGGGTCTATGGAGGTAAAAAATGTTGGAGATGGTCAATAGGGAGTAAGATGAACAATGGATGATAAAATAATGATAAAATGAAATAACCAGGAAACTATGATGTTGTACTTACTTGGATTTTTTTCTTGAAAGTCTATGTTTGAAGGATGGAGGTGTTGATGATGGGTTTGAAGGCTGAAAGTGATCACCAACTAAAGAAAAGCTTTTGCATGGGCTGCATGCACACTCCTCTTTTGCTTGGATAGATCAAAATGTGGCTAGGAAGGCTGTGCAGGAGAAGATCCCAAATCTCCTTCCTTGGATGTCAGTTCTTGGTGGAATTGGCTCTCTGAAGATGTGTTATCTCTTTGAGATTTAATTCTTGCTCATCCACCTTTCCCCCCAATGTTTTCCAACCTTGAGAATAAGGTTGTTTAGGGGATAAAAGGGGTAACCGACAGCAGTCTGACCTAACCGGCGACGGTTAGGGGAAACTGACGTCAGTCGAGGCAAGATTTTCTAGGTTTACTAAACTTAGGGAGATCCTCTTGATTTCCTCATATCTTGTGTCATTATCCTATAGATTAAACTGGGAGATTCTTGTGATTTTTAGGGTTTGGGTAAGTCTTAGTTAGTTATGGTAACTTGCTAAGAATAGGTCTTAGGTTGAGTTAACTTGGTGAGGTGTCTAAGTGAACTGTTTGTGTAGATATTATGTAAGTAAGATATTTAAATAATAAATATAGTGAGGATAACACATTAATTTAATTAAATTAATTAAATTAATATTAGTAGGGTGAACGGGGTTATGGCTAGGTAGATGTAATAAATGGGGGCTTATATGTCTAGGGATGAAGGGGGAGTGTGACCTAATTTTAGTGTCTACACTCCCTATCTAGAATTAGAACCTTAAATGGCTCCTTTTTCTTTGAAATATATTTATCTTCCATAAGTGGTTGTTTGGTAAACAAGTCTTCTTGGGATTTCTCCTTAACCACCTTTTTATTTGTCAGGTCCTCTTTATGTTTCTTTATTAGCTGAGATTCAATGATTGATTCCTAATGTTTACCTTTATTGTCAATTTGTGCACTTTCCTCAGTATTGGTCTCAATAGGTCCACTTTTTGTTTGCAATATTAGTTATAGTTTCCTTTGTAATACTTATACTTTAAGAAACTCCACTCTCATTTATTATCTGTAAATCCTTGGATGACTGACTTTCAGTATAGACAACATCTGATATAGATGTCTCATCCATAATTATTTGAGTCACCATTTAAATTTCCACAATAGGGTTTATACTTTCAATTTGAAGACCTTGGGATTGATCCCCCAATCTGATATTTGATTATTGATCAAAATCTTGTACGCATATTTCTTGTTGAGAAACACTTACACCCTCCACTGTATAAGTTTCAAATTTTACATCAACCATATCAAGGCTAGGAATCTCTTTAAGTAACTCCAAATAAACTATTTCAATAGGTATTTTTTATTATTCCTCAGGTTGTACAACAGCTTGTTTATTTTTCACTTGTTGTGTCATAACATCAATTGGATGACTAGATATAGGGGCACCTTAAACTATTCCTGAAATAACTTCAGTTGGAGACAAAGATGAAGTTAAAACTGGTGGTGGTACAACTGGAGTAGAATGAATACCTTCAAGAGTCTGTAATGGCATTGCTTGATGAGCCAATGAGGTAATAATTTTATTTTGAGTTTTAGTTAGGGTAGGAGGATCAATTACTTTAGGCTTATTTTTTTGTTTATTTGTACCATGACTACATGTATCCCTTTCCAAAGGCAATATTACTTTATCCCTTTTTGCAGTTCTTTCAATCCACTTGATTTCAAGGACCTCCCTTCCCTTAGCACTTTGCACTAAAGTTGCTAGAGAAATATTTGATAAATATCCCTTAATCTCCTTTTGTACACTAGATGACCTTGGTAATACCACTAAGGGAATTATTTGTGTAGTCAAACCTATCCCCTTGGCTTGTATTTACACTACTAAAGTAATGGGAGCAAATTGCATAGCCATTAAGAGTATTTCTTATGCCTTTTGAGTCAAGGTAGTATTTGAAGTTCCAGTTTAACTTGTGGCTTCAATCTATTCATCAATGGTCTCAGTAGTTGGATTTTTACAAGGTAATTGGGGAGTTTCTCCATTAAAGGGGTCCATTTTATCTTCTCCCTCTTTCAGGGGAGGGATATATTCCTTCAAAGTATTCAAATATCAGAACTCCCTTAGTACTTTTACATTTTGTAAGGATAAATGGAGACCCTTCCTAATCATCCAAGTCAGTGTTCTCCTCATTACATTAATAATTATTTCATGACGATCATCCGATTCTTCCTCTTTCCAATTCATATGACTAATTGATTTTGACCCCGTATTTTGGTCAAGGTAATACTAATCCACCACATTTTTGTCATCTTCTATTCCTTGAGGAATTACAAAACTTTTGAAGTCAATAACTTGTCTTAAATTCATTCTAGAATAATCCCTCAATCTAAATTATTCTTCATCCATACAATTCATCAAGTAGTTTTCAAAATGGGGTTCATGTTCACCTATAATGAGAACCCACCAAATGTCATAATTAGGCCTTGGTGTGAATTTATCCATTTGAAACCTCTCCATCTCTTCATCCATTAATCTGAATTTTACTATTGTTGAGTAGGAATATCTCCCAATTTTGATAGGGAATTTTATGTTTGTTTTATGTCTCCTTGTAAAGGGAATTATCTTGAAAGTTACATTAAGGCTCAATTATCATTCACGTATATAGGGAAATTATAGGGTTTCCCTTCAAATCCACTTACCCTAAAATATGTGAAAATTTTGTAATGTATGAAGATACAACCATATTCCATAATTGCAGCCCTAGCATTGGCAAATAATATATATTTATCCCATTCTAGTTTGAAAAGGAAAGTTACAGGGGCAATGAAGGCATCATTTACCTTCCTAACATTTCCTTTTTGTTTGTCTAATCTCAATTGTTAATATACATCATACACCTTATGGTTTTAAAAACATGACTGTGGTGGGAGACCTAGGAATGATTGAAACATGCAATATTATAGATGAGATAAGACATCATATAGAATCTGATATCAACTGGATTACCTATCTTGATTTTTCTAGCTATTTTCATGAGTTGGGTATGAATAGATGCTGATATAAAACTTTCCCAATAGAAATTTCCATGTTCTTCCAAGATAACCATTATGAAGGGGAACATCCACTCTTGAAAATTATTAACCCCTTCTAACCCTACCATTCTACTTAGCATTACAATGAGGTCCTCAACATCTTCAAAAAACATGGAATTATTCAATTTCTTGGGGATTCTTTTAATAGATGACTTCCTTTATTTCAACCATTGGGTATTTAACATTTCATAATATTCATTGTGTCTTGTGTCATAATCAATATGTGTTAATTCAATGGTATAAATTACTGACTAAGAAAACTTTGGTAACCCCATTATTGCCCTAAAATCTTATGGTGTCAAATTTATTACTCTTTCCCAACTTCCATCCAATACCTCCTTCTTCTTTGGGTCATAATTTTCAGCACACATCCATACAAGCTCAGGAGAGTGTATAAATGGTGGAAACACAATTGCTAAGGCAATGTGGTTAGAATTAATGGATGTCATCCATCGGTTGTTATTCGGAGCATGAAGTCTTCTCAAGAAGTCATCTAGATCGGCATTCAATAATTTTATATCCATGACATTATCTAAATCAATAGAAATATTGGAATTTACATGGAAACCTGATTCTGGAGACCTCGTCTTGTGGTTTTTCATCTTTCCTCTTAATTCTAATTTAAGTATCTAGAACACTAAGGTAAAGCAAGGATGTACACATTTATTTGCAAAATATGTGAAATTTTTCCCGTATGTCCATAACTTAAAGTTCTTTGGCTCAATTTCACCACTTTCTAGTAGATTCTTATCCTTTATTTTATGAATTAATGCTACTAGGGAATCCAAATTTCTCGTGTACAAGTTGAGAAATAGAAATGATCTAAAACTACTTTAAAATTCATACTTTGATCCGTGTGCATGCATTTATTGTAGAAGCTATTAATGATTTGAATCCTAAGCCTTTGATATGTTTATCCTTTTGAATACAAGCTGTCTATGTGGCTTAACCCGAGACATTTTGGGGTTGGGGATTCTACTTGTAATTTTGTAAATTTCTTCGAACAAGTGCCAAACTATAATTTTAACCCAAACATCCTCACTCTAACTTTGGATGAGAAGTGGACACCTGTTCCCCATCAAACTTTAGGGATATATTTGCACTTTGCATTACATTTGGCCTTTGATGTAAAAGTGAACCAATAATCCATTTCCCCACTCCAATCAAATTTTATCACGTGTTCCTTTCATTGAGTGAGATTATACTCGTACCTTGCATCATCTAACTCAAATATTCTGTCGAGTTTCAAAGTTTGGTTTGGAATTTGTAGCCATTAAGTAAATTTTGTAATTTTGCAAATAAAACCTAATACAACACAACCAAGTAAATCATTCCATGTTGTTTTGAGCATCAAAGAAAAAATTGCAATTTGCATTGATAATCAAAGGAGTGATACACAAGGGAAATGTACAAGGATTAACACAATAACCTGAAAATGTTTTCATGGATATTTCTTTGAAATGACATGTTTATGAATTCCTTGACTAAAAAAGAGGATTCATGTTGGATTTACGATCAAACACATGATTATTTCTTGGATTAACATGGGTTTATCATCCAAACACACATATTTTAGATTTTTATTAGACAAGACATGAAAATTTATTAAGGCACATTTAAAACAAAGGAGCAAGCTCAAAACGAGCACCAACAAGTTGTAGGTCCCTAATTGGATTTTTTTCAAGATATTTTCTTCATTACATATTTTCCATTCATCAAAGTTATGCAACTCACATCCCTTCTAGATCTTGGTTTTTATCCCTCACATCTTACTTGTTGCATGGAGTTAGAAGAGGAGTTGGTTCATTAGCTTATTTTATCACATTCATCACATTTTACCAATAAAACAACTGGTATTAAATATTGTTTAAAAACCAAAGTTTTAGGTTATATTGTGTTTGTATAAGCATCATATAAAGCAAAAGAGAAAAAAGATATCACTCTATTAACCATCATCATCCATAACATGAATACAAAAAGCATATAAAACATCAGAAATTATGAGCACCTAAGAGTACACGAGTGAAGAAAACCATTAATGAGATAAAATATTACACAAATATAACCAAATAATATATATATATATAATGTGTGTGTGTGTGTGTGTTTGTGTTCATAATAATCGAGGTTTATATATAATGGCATCACACTAAAATGTGTGGTCAAAATGCTCGTAATGAGCACAAAATAAAAAAACCATATATATGTCTCGTAAAATGACATCAAAGAAATAAATTCCTATGGCCTATCCTTCCCTACGGGATCCCTAAGAAGGTGTGTGGCTAGGGCACCTACTTCATCTCCTATGGTGTGAATGTGAGCCTTCATATAATGAATGATGAGAATGACCGTGAGATGGATCTGGTGATCTGTCGGTGGTGGTATTGCTATTGGGGCACAAAATATTGGCTGATTAAAAGAAGGCACATGGGTGTGTGGGGCCTATTTGAAAAAGGGAATGCAAGTTTAAGGCACGCATGTCAGGGTTCTAGCAAGGCGAATCAGATAACACAATGCGCATGCATAAGACAAGACATGTTTTGGGACTTATCCATATTCAACATTCTAGATAGCACACGAGAAAAGCGTGACCCGTGTAGCATGCCGAGTGGATAAGGTGTCAACCTGGTAGCCATATGGTCAAGTAAGGAATATTCCATACATGCAATGGAAGGATCCAAGAAGACATCATTGTAAATAATATAGAGCTTGAATCAAAGGAAGCATGCTCCATTGGAGGACCACATGGAAACTTGGAAACCGATTTGTTATCTCAGGAAGGCATGGTGGTGGAGACTAAAGCTATATATAGCAATGCTCAGGTAGAAGAAGAGGGATAGAAAGAGCAACCTCATATAGCGATGGATAGGTGAATTTCTATAGGAATAATAAAGGATCCTTTGGGTTGGGATTAGGAGAATTATAGGAGGGATGGTATATTTAAAGGGATGGGTCTATAACTAGTTTTGTAATGTAGAAAGCATAGCTTATGTCCCTGATGCATGACTCTAATATGAATTGTTATATTGGTCTATTATGGCCTTAATGAATGTAATGTGGTTATTGAACTTGTTAACTTGAATATGAGGTTCTGTTCTAAAAATATATGTTGTTCATGAGCATAAACCCTAATGCATTTCCTTTATGTTATGAATCAATTATGTATTTTGTTTGATACTTCTCTTTGGTTATCTGAATGGATGCATTGATATGTTAACTCATCCTAAGCTCTTAGAATGAGAACATGGTTCTTTTCTTTCCTACATCTAAATCTGTCATAAATGATGTATTCTCAAACAACTCAAACAAACGAGGGTCAAGAGGAACAATAACTGATGGATCCAGTGGATCTGGTGGAGGAGGAAACACCAGAGGGAACCAAGGCCCTAGATCAAGAGGACAAGGGCCTCAACCACCTCCACAAGTATTTTTTTATATGTCTTTACACTTACTAGACTATAGGGGTATTGAGGATGATGTATATCATGTTTAAAAGTGTGAATTACTATGGTGCGTGAAAGGGATCACTATCCCAGAGAAGGAAAATCTATTTCCAACGACATTGCAAGGGCATGCACATAGTTGGTATCAGATGTATGACCCCCATAAAACAGTGGTAGACTACACTATATTAAATAATGTCTTCCTAGAAGAGTTCCATATCCTTGAATTTGAGAAAAAGAAAATCAAATCTCTGAAGGAGATCCAACAAGGAATGACATAGAGTGTGTGGGAGTATGATGTGTGGTTCAAGACTCTCTTGTCAAAACTATCCTATGACATCCACCCTTCTCAACATGCTCAATGGTTTTTCAGAGGATTTATAACACCATTTAGAAGTTCCAAGAATTTCACAGACCCACGCGAGGCCTTGGAAGCTGCCCTACATGATGAGGCTATTAAGAGAATTGATACTGGTGTTAGCCCTTTTTTGGAGGCTCAAATTGTTGCAATGGCCAAACAGTTAGAGAAGATGTTTGCAAACTTAGCACATAAGGTTCATAGTTATATTTGGTGTACAAACTATGAAGTGGATGGGCATGTAAAGGATAGTTTCCCTTAGAATTTGGTATGCACCATGGCAATAGACTATGAGATTTTCCATGGGTATCATGATGCAAATAGGTGTACTCTATTATAGCGTGCAATCCACAAGAATGTTTCTTGTTATTGAAATATCTATTCCCTTATGACCTATGATACCAAGGATTATAGATTGATTGACCAGACTCATGATTCTATTGATCTTGGGGTGCACCAGACTAGCATTGTAAGTAGTTCCAAGGATGATGATTACTGCTATGAGGGGTGCGTGGATGGAGGAGTGCATGGAAGGGGATTTCACAGAGGATTTACTAGTCTTAGTAA
Organism: Taxus chinensis; assembly: GCA_019776745.2. Taxonomy (NCBI): domain Eukaryota; kingdom Viridiplantae; phylum Streptophyta; class Pinopsida; order Cupressales; family Taxaceae; genus Taxus; species Taxus chinensis. Next base: position 356,562,927 of record CM034154.1, read on the forward strand.
CCACGATGGAGGAAGAAGTGAGTTCCCATGATCAACCTGTTATAATTTCAGGTCTATAAAGCATTATAAGCATGAGTATCTTGACTTATTGTAGTGCTCATGTTGCGGAAAAAAACATAAGTATCAGGAGTGCCCTGAGTTGTTTGAACATGTGTGCCAACAAAACCAGAAATACAAATGTGTTAGGATGGTGAGTATAAAGAAGGATGACCCTCAATGAATGCCAAGACTAGCACATGAGTTATAATTAGAACCTATACTAATGAAAATGCGTGCAGAGCCTGCACGCATAAGAGAGATGCCAAGACAGAAACTTGTTGTTAGGGAAAAAGTGGTACATTGGAAGTATCTAGACCCTACTCATCAGAAGGAAGTGTATCAAGAGACTATGGATGTGATTCAAAGTTTGCAAGGGGAAATCCAATGTCTAAAGGAGAAGTCAAACCAGTTGGAGAAAAGGAAGAATGTTGAGGCTCCACAAAAGTATCTGGATAAGGTCAGGGAAGTGTGTAAAGTGTTAAGGTAGGAAAATATTATTCCCTTTCTAGGGGAGTGGTTGTGGGAGAAGGTACCACGTGCTAGGGAAGATCTCAAAAGGTAGTTTTTTCATGTAAACCTTCCTCCTCACAACCTTGAGTATGATAAGGAGATTACATTGAATGTAGTTGTTGATGGGTGGATTCTGAGAAATATCCTCATCGACACATGAGTGGAGGTCAATGTTCTCACCTTAGATGTATGGCATCAAATGGGAAGGCCCGTATTATAGCCATCTTTGTATGTGTTGTATATGAAGAACAAGACAAAGGTAATGCCCATTGGAGTCTTGAAAGATGTAGTTATCACTATTCAAGGGGCCAAGTTCACTGGGGACTTTGAAGTCTTAGTTATCACCGAGGTGGATAATTTCCTAGCATTACTTGGGTGCCTTTGGTATTACAAGAATAATGCTAAACTAAGGTTTAACAAGGGGTATATAAGTTTGAGAACAAGGAGGAACAAGTCATCATCCCCTTGACAGATGGAAAATTAGCTGCCTATACCAATCCCTTAGGATAAGAATTCCTCAACATAATCTATGTGTGCTCCATTAGAGACCCTAAAATAATTCATCCTATAGAAGAGGTTATCTAATTGGAAGATGCTCAATCAGTGAGTGATACAACTAGCATATCAGGTGACAATTAGGTGCATAGGACTTATAAGTTGATTGGGAGATATTTGAGAGGATCTGTAACAAGGGTGACGAAGGCACACTCAGTCGAGCACCTAGGAAGAAAGAAGCTACCAAGATACTCCAGAGGATCAAGATCTAATGACTTTTTATGAGAAATGGATGCTTAGTGGAAAAATGAGAGCAAAATGAGAAATATGCTCAATTATAACTTTCTTGAGACTGCAACGCGTTTGTGGGAAAATTTTCATGAGAGTATCCTAGAATGGCATGAGTGAAGATTCACATTTTCTGTAAGGTTTTCTAGAATCAATACGCCCAATATTATCCAAGATTACCATGGCAAGGATCCCACCCCATTCCATATCCAAGCTTGTGAGAAGGCCTAGATGTAGGGTACAAAAGCTGTACCACCTTTGTTATGGGTGCATAATTTATATTCCACCTTATAGGGTTGTGCACGTGTATGGTATATCCACTTAGAGACATGCCATAAGATGAGGATTTGGAAGGAGTTAACAGCTGATCTCATTCAAGCTTTTGAGTATCGGAGTACCAAGCCATTAGTGGACAAGGTGTTGTAATTTTTAAATCACCTTACAATGGGAGATAGTTCTATGGTAGAAGATAGGCTACTGGAGTTTTTGGGTGAGCGTTGTTTGGAGACACATCTCAATGAAGAAGAATCAGAATAAATATAGCTTGAGTGCACATGCATTGAAAAGGAAAAAGGAAAAATGGTCTATGTAATAGATGGTGAAGATATGGAAATTCTAGATGTTAACCATTCTGAAGGTATGCATGAATTTGAAGATAACATTGATGAGTGAGCATGCGCCTACCATGAGCCCTTGAAAATAAATAAGGTTCACATTAGGACAGAGAAAAAACCTAAGGAAGCTATCATTGGGGACTATTGGTTGAAAAAATAAGTTTCAAAGGTCATTGATCTATTATGTGAGTTGAATAATTTACTCTATTGTGGGTACCATGAATTCAAAGGCATCCACTAATCCTTGGGGGAGATGAGGATCATGTTAAAGGAAGGTACACACCTAATTTAGAAGAGCCCTTATTGGATGAATCTGAATTTGTGTGTACGGGTCAAGGAGAAAACAAATAAGATGGTAGCATCTAGTATCATTGAGGATGTGGAGGAATTAGAATGGATAAGCCCAATGATCATCAATATCAAGAAGGATGGAAGAATAAGGATCTATGTTTACTACAAGGACCTGAATTCTGTATGAATCATTGATCCTTTCCCAACCCCCTTTACTGAAGAGATTCTGGAGGGACTAGACGAGAGCAAAGTCTACTCTTTCATGGATGGGTTCTCAGGGTATCACCAAGTCAAGATTACAAAGAAAGACCAGAGAAAGACAAATTTTTCCACTAAGTGGGGAATATTTTCCTATACGGTCATGATTTTTGGATTAAAGAATTCACCTACTCTATTCTCATGAATTTTGGTACAAGTATTTTAGGACTTCATCCATAAGTTTCTTCAAGTATACCTAGATGACTGGATGACATATGGGTTGGTAAAAGACCATTGTGACAATTTGAGGCTGATGTTTGAGAGATGTTGGTAGTTGAGGAAATCGCTAAACATTAAGAAATGTGTCTTTTCTAATCCATTTGGAACTATGTTGGGACATATTATATGTAATAAATGCCTACTAGTGGATCCCACAAAAGTTTAAGTTATTGTGGGATTGGGGGAGCCTACTAGTCAAAGCACAGTGCGTGGATTCCTTGGGCATTTGAGGTACTACAAGAAATTCATCAAAGGGTATGCTGAGATCACTATACCCTTGGGGGAATTACTAAATCAAAAGAATGCCTTTCATTGGGGAGAGATGTAACAGAAGGCATTTGACACTTTGAAGGATAGACTTGTCACTGCATCCATACTACATTTTTCTTCTTGGGATAAGCCTTTCCATATACATCTTGATGCCTCAGGAACAACCATGGGAGTATTACTAGCACATCTTGGTGAGGCGATTGTTACTCACCCCTTGTGGTTTGTAAGTAGGAAGTTGAAAAAGGAAGAAAAAAATTACACAACTACTGAGTGTGAGGCATTGTCAATTATCTACACGCTGCATAAGTTTAGATATTACCTATTAGCAACACCCTGTTAACGCGAAATCGCAGCACCCCCAAATGAGTTCTGTAGGTCTAATTTTCTAAGGGAGAGTAATTTAGTGTGATTGCATAACATTAAACTTTCCCTAAGGTGTGGGACCTTGCAAAATGGGAAAGCTCTCCAGATTAAAGGTCAGTTCCTTATTCCTCTGTTTAGGTGCATGCATAGAAACTTGTAGAGGATTTTTTTTTAATCCTAATCTAAAATTTACCAAGGAGACAGGGATAGAAGGAATACAAAAATTAAAAAACTAAACTAAACTATGAGGTGATGCACCAAAGGAATGATGAACACTTATTTTGCTAATAGACACAAACCAACAAAATGCATACAATAAATAAGCACAGATAGCCAGATATATAATGGGAGACTAGATGAAAGCAAAAGAGATAAGAGAGGATCTAAAATTGATCACAAATGTGTTTTATTGCTCTGTAGATTGATACAGTCCATTACAAAGTAGCCAAGAGGTAGAAACGCAATGTAATTTTGATAGAAGGCTTGAACCCCACAGATCCCTTTTCTAGGAGGAGGGATCTTACAAGAAAAAGAATGTCCAACCCTTTACAACAAATCATGCCCCCGTATTTATAGATTCAACCTAAAAGTAGAAAAGATAGAGAAGTGGGAAAATAAGGTTGAAGTCCAACCGTCATTGTTAATGCCTGTGATGAAATATCCCCCCCAAATCCATCTTTACTACATAAATTCTTGGTTCAGTGCCTTGAAGGAAGAGGAAATGGTGAAACAAATCAAATCTGATCTGGTTGTTGAGGCAAGAAGATCCCACATTGAAATCTTGAAGACTTTTCCTCCATTTTTCTTCACCTAACCTCCTCAAAATTAAAGTTTTAGACCTCCATGGCATGGGTGAGGCTGAGATCTTTCCAATGACATCAAATTTGCAATATTTTGAACCCTGAATCGAAAGATATGCCCCTTCAAAGTTTATATCAGGTTTGTACAGGAGGGAAGGAAAAAAACTTGAAAAATGGGTCCCCTTTTGATATGGGACACATGGCAGCCAGATTGGAACAAAAAATGGGCCTACAGTTCTATAATTTATCTTTTACCCCTTTCTTTGGATTCCTGCTTTGGCTTTGACTCGAGCCCGGATGCTGAATTTTTCCTTCAACGGAGTTATGGGTCATTTTGTAACTTTTACCCCTTTTGAGATAACAAGGGACAAAGAACTAACCTATACCCCGACGGTCTTCTTTTACCTAGGACATGTGACAGTCTAGCGCTCATTTAGAAACATTTTCTCTATTCACCCCTTGAAATAGTGCCATACTGACACTTGGCATTCTCTGCTTACACCTTTATACTTAACCAATTTTGAGGCCCTTTTCTATCCTCCTTTTGACTTTTTTTTTCTGTTATGTAGGATCGTGGTCAATACAATATTTGGCATAGGGTGAAATATGGACAACACACCCTTTATATTATATACGGACCACATGGCGTAAAAATACTTAGTGAACAAGTCTGTTTTGCAAGGGCACATATGCCGTTGGGTCCTATTATTCCAAGAGTTTGAGTTAATAGTGGTTAATAAACCAAGAAAAATAAATTCACGACCTAACAACTTATCAAGGATTGACTCAGGGGAGGATGCACAAATCATTGAGGATATCATGCCAGATACACAAATGTTTAGGTTGTGGCACATGCCCTTGGACTTGGAAGATATTGTTATTTTCTTGAAAACTAGTGTGGCGCCTGACGAGATGAAGGCTTTGGAGAGAAAATAGTTGGAAATGTGTGCCGCACCCTACATGTTGATTAGTGGGGATCTGTATAAGTTAGGATGTGATGAGGTTCTACATCGATGTGTATTAGAACATGAGCATGTGAAAATTATGGAGGAAGCACATGGTGCGATTGCAGGAGGACACTATGTAGGAAATGCTACTGCGCAATAGATTCTAATGGTAGGGCTTTAGTGGGAAACCATATACCAAAATTATATTGAATTTCGCAAGGCCTTTGACCATTTTCAGTGCCTTGGAAAACTTGGAAAGAGGGATGAAATGCCTTTGTGACCAATAGCCAATGCTGAACCATTTGAAAAATGGGCAATAAAATTTGTAGGACCAATTTCACCTACCACACAAAGGACTGGTTCATGATATATCATTACTTACACTGATTACTTGACAAGATGGGTAGAGGTAGCATCTATAAAGGATTGCACTGCAACGAAAACTACTATATTTTTATGGGAGAACATAATCAGTAGGTATGGTTTCCCTTTAAGCTTGACTAGTGATAGCGGTACACATTTTCTCAATGAAATGGTCAGGATTCTACTAGCAGAATTTATGGTAACCCGTCACAAAACTACCCCCTATATTCCACAGGTAAATGGAACTGCTGAGGCATTTAATGAAATACTAAGTCACAAGTTGACTGAGATCTGTGACGTCAAAAGAGAATATTGAGATGAAAAAGTATCATCCATTCTACGGGCATACAAGACAACCTACAAGAGGTTGAACAAGGACACACCATTTCAATTGGTGTTTGGCGCAGAAGCTATTTTTTTGGTTGAATTCATGTTACCATCAAAGCGTATCACACGCGCATGAGGATTAGATGATGAAAAATCAGTGGAAGAGAGGATTGATAACTATATTTAGTTAGACAAAAGGTGATCACTTGCTAGATGGATTCAGAAGATAAAAAAGTCAAGATAAAAGGTCTGGCATTATTGTCATATCAAGAACAAATAGTTTAATGTTGGGAAGATGGTCTTGTTGTATGATTCCAAGTTTCTGTGCTATCATGGGAAGTTGAAATTACATTGGCTAGGACCTTACATCATCTCATACATCCTTGTTTTTGGTGCATGTCAGTTATAAGCACTGGATGGAACAAGGTACCTAGTCATTTCAATGGGAGTAGGCTGAATTGGTGTTTGTAAATAAGGCATTATTGCGAGTTAGCTTAGGATTTCCATTTATGTTTTTTATTTTCTTATGTTTTCCTTTCTCGGTACTTGTTCCTTTATTTATGTTTTGTGCCTTTTACGTTGGTAACCACATTATTTTCTAAGATTTGGTATGTGCAAAGGACCACACATCTATTTTAGAGTAGGGTGGATTAGTGCAAAGTAAAGTATAATCCAGTAGTAAAAGTTGAATAGCACAGTAGAAGGAAGTGTGTAAGGTTGATAAAGCACATGGGGAAACAATGGATAATGAATTTTGGTGTCAAGAAGGCTATAACAAAAACCATGTACAAAGAATGAAGAGATAAGGAATAACATGAGGTAGGTGAGGGCAAAAATCAGGTAAAGGACAGAAGAAGTACCTTTGGTGCTGTAGATGTGGGCATAAGAGTCTTAAGTCATTTTGGATTTTTACGCGCTAGAAGGTTATAGAAGTTTTTTCATGTAGGATTGGGTGCATGGGTAAGGGTGTTTAATATCGGCTTTAGTGGAAAAATATGTATTTAATGCTAAGTAAGTTATTAGGTGGTATGGAATTTATTGTTGGAGAGGAGAAAAAACTATAAGTATGAAGTCGAGCACGTTATTATTTACCTTTCTTTTATGAAGTGAAAGAGACCTTACAAACTAGGTCATCCAGAGAAATTTGTGTGAAGGAAGAAGAATCATAAGGATCTAAGTGTGTGACTAGGCTTGATATACAAACTGAAGTGGAGGGAGTACATGGGTGTGTGGAGATTTTTTTTAGAATATGTTGTCTTGTGGAATAAGTTGCTCCTAGTTAGGGTTTGGTAGTTAGGGCATGGAAGGAGGATTCTTCACGGAGTGGAGCCTTAGAGTTAAGTAGAGTAGTAGATCAGAGCAAGAAGGAGGGATTTAGGTTGTATCCTGACAAGAAAAAAGGGCACCAAATAAGGTAACTGTTTCACCAAATAAACAGAAGGGTAAGGTATAAGGAAAGAAAACCACTTTTGTCATTAACTCCAATAAAGAATGGTATGCAGAAATGTAGTACCTAGATGGAGTATTGCTGGGGAAAAAGTGGGTGTTATACTTGATACAAATGGCCATGAGTGATTATAGCCATCGCATGAATACTACTGTGAAACAAATGGCATTGGAACTAGTTCATCCAACTAACAAGAGGACACTAGACATAATTCCAATATAGAGCGATAAAGTAAAGGTAAATTTGGAGAAGGTAGGGCTGTTGTAACTATATGAGTTGCCTTATTTTGGAAAGCCCAAGTGGCTATATCAGTGGTTGATGTAGCACGTACATAAAGGCAAATTCTATTTTGTAGGATGTAATATGCACATAACCCCTCAACTTATATCAAAGTTCACTAGCCTGAATTGTGGAGGAGACTCCATAAACAACGAATTGGATGATATGGAGGCCATCAAGGAAACTATGGAGGATTATGACTACAAAAAGGGTTCACAGTACTTTGACATCACAGAAATCCCTGACCCTATTATGAGGATGGCCACACACTTAGTCACCAATCTTAATGATAAATAAATATGGACACAAGTAAACAAGGCATGGTTAAATATAGGTTGGAAGATCTCAGAAGGGAGCGTCTATAAATTTTTCACCTTTATTGCAGATGAGATCATAAGCATTGCGCAGGAAGGAGAAAAGATAATATTCAACAACATTCTCCTCACCATCATCTTCTCAAATATTGGAGTGCCCAATGGGATAGAAAAGTTCATTTGTGAGTATCCAGAAGATAATCCCTCACCTGTGAAAAGGTTTGAGAAATATGTTTGTTAAACCATGATGGTATCTCACAAGGCGTGCCTAGAAAATTAGTACAAGCAAATGTGTGATGCATTCAGGTAAGATTGGAGGATCCCTGAGTAGTTTTCCACATGTGTGGATGGAGAGGAAGAATTTTTAGTATATCAACATTTCTGCATTAACAGGTTTACATTAACAGATGGGACTAAGAGTCCATGGTGCAAGCTACCTTTCTCCTTAACCACGCAATACTTCCAAGTAGGGGTCAACAGGTTCAAGGAGGCCAAATGGCTAAGGTTTGACCTTAGTGAGGTAGAGAAAGACCTCCATGAGCTGTGTTGGAAGCTCATATACCCTAAGAAGCACACATACATGGAGAAGTATGTCTCCCATTAAGTACAAATGATGAAGTTGATAACACTACCAAATTTTGTAAGGGCTTCATCAAGGGTATATCTGTGCATAAGACCTAAGTTTGAGAAAGAATCCTATCTATAAAGTGATGTAGCCATTCTAGAAGACCCCACATAGATGAAAAATTCCACACCAAATAAGAGGAAAAGAGAAGAGGTGTAGGAGAAGAAGGCACCAAGTGCACAACCAACACAATATGTGGGCACGCAGGAAGAAAGTGCTAAGCCTAGCACTTACACGCACAGGAAGAAGTCCCCAGTCAAAGAGAAGACCCCAGAAGAATATGTCATAGAGCATTAAAGGCCCCTCACACATGAAGAATCACCAAGGAAGATGTCTCCTATCAAGGAGAAAGAGAAGGAAGAATCTCCTATACTAGAATCACTAGTTAGGAAGAAGCAGAAGGTGGTAGAAAATGCAAACTCGGAGGAAACAAAGAGCTTAGAGGCCTATATTGGTGAAAGGGATTATGAAGAGCCTGAGGGACCTCAAGACCATCTAGTATATGATATACAATACTTGGAGGAGGAGAGAACTGAAGATAAGAATGACTAGGAGGAGGAGGAAGAGAAGAATGAAGAGGAAAAATCAGAAGATCAAGGCAAGGGGGTGGGTGAAGAGGTAAGCACCAAAAATCAGAGAACCCCAAGCATCACCAAAGAACAAGTGGAAGAATCCATGGAAATAGAATTAGTGAACATCATTAATATTTTTTTGGATTAGGATTTGGAGCAGAGAACATATGGAATTTTGAAGGAAATGGAAGATGAGAGCATTGGGAAAGGATATGACATCATGGGTGGGAATCCCAATTTGGTGGTAAGCTTCCCAAAGGCTACACATATAGGTGGGAAGGGTGTAATAGAAGCACAAGGGAAAGGTATGGGATATATTAATGATCCAAGAAATGTGCTACACACGTGCTTCCAGAGCACCATACCAATAGAACAATTACTGGCTACGACTTTGTTTGATGAAGAAGGCAAATATCCATGAACTAGAAAGATGCTATATTGGTTGTTTGAGTCCCATGTGGATGAACCTGAGTTGAAAGTAAGTCAAAGAGCACTGATGAAGGTTCCAGAGGCAATAGGAGTAAATCCCTTGGTGAATGATCAATAATTATCAGATGAGAAGGTCTACAATGTGCTCAACAAATTTTCAGTTGAGATTAAGGCTAGACTGTTTGGAAGAAATTATAGAGTGAGATTCTTGGAGGAGGTGTTTCTCCTGATTCTGGATAGCTTCTTAGAGAATAAAGAAATAAATAAGGGTAATGGGCTAGGAGGAATACCTATTGAAATGTTGGTTGATAGGTTATTGCGCGCGTATGACTTCTGAATCCACAGCTGATTGTGAGAGCTTCCTTTTTTCTTGGAGGAACTACCTGAAATGGAACACAAGACCACCAAATAAAAGTTAAACAATATATGCAGTGGACTACCTAGCATGTGCTAGATCTGGGAAGTGTGATACTTCCTAGACAGCTATCAATCCACTATTTAAAACAACTTAATGCTGGTAATAAAGTAAATCCTATTGTAGTTAAAATGATTTAGGTATCTCATTCATCTACAATAAGAAAATTCATTCACAACAGGCTAGACTATGATTGAATCTGATGGTCAAGGTCACTGTCATGATACTGTTTTTGTTCAAGATTAGGTTTTGGATAGTTTTGGGTATTTGGTGGAAGTTTCAGGCTCTGATCTGGGTTTTTGATAAAAGACACAGAGACCGATGTCAGTTTAGGTTAATCGATGATGGTTATGGGTGACCGACATCAGTATGGTCAGGGTACAAGAAACTCAATAAAACTTGGTTGGGTGATAGATCTAGGATTAGATGAAGGTGGAAGGGTAATGGTGAGATTCATATGGATCTTGGATATGCACAGGAATGATGAAGATCTTGATATGGATAGTTCAATGGTGTGGGTAAAGAGGTGGTTAATTTTTCATGGAGATGAAATGGTGGGGAATGGAAATGAGGACATAAATTAACAACAACAGTAAAAGGATCTTCTAAAATGATAAGGAACCAATGGAGGTTAACAAAACTTACTGTTTGTACAAGCTTGATGCCTGGTTGGTAATGGTGGGTGATCAAATGAACTTGGTGTAGTGTTGGTGCTTCCTCGGATGCTCCCATGAAGGCAGGTGGCTGTGTGATTGCTTCGGGTACTTGTTATGGGTGCTTTGATGCTAGTAAAGATGTTGGTTCTGCTTACATGTAGCTCTTGTTTTGTCACTTGTTCTCAGAAGATGTCCACCTCTCTCAGAAATGTGCCAACCATGAAATAAGGTTGTTTTGGGAGTTAAATGGTAACCGGTGGTGGTTAAGGGTAACCGGCATCGGTTAGGGCAGGATTTCCTAGGTTTACTAAACTAGGCAGATCCCCTTGATTTTACGGGATCTCATTTCATTTACCTCGCAGATTAGACTGGAAGCTTCCTTCTAACATGCAGGAATGTGGTTAGAGGGAATGTAGGCATTGATTTTTAGGGTTTGGGTAGGTCTTAGTTAGTTATGGAAACTTACTAAGAATAGGTCTTAGGGTGAGGTGGCTAGATGAGGTGTCTAGGTGAGGTGGATATGTGGGCATTATCTCAATTAGGATATTTAAATAATAAATATGGTGAGGATAATGAATTAATTTAATTTAAATAATTAAATTAATATTATAGTGGGGTGAAGGGGGCCATGGCTAGGTGGATGTGTTCAAGGTATTTATTTGATGAGGGACCAAAGGGGAGTGTGACCTAATTTTAGTGTCTACATTTTGCCCCTTTTTGTTGCGTGGCTTGTATTGGTAAGCGACACTGACAAAAATAAGATGTGGTTGCCCCATGTGTGGGTGAAGGTGATCCCCCTCAAACCAGGAATTGACGAGGCAAAAGGAAGAATCGGTGAGTGGTTTGATTAAAAGGTGAATGTGATGAAGAGGAAGGTGGGTAACGGGGGGAAAAAGGAAAAAAGGTCCACTTCGGGTAATCTAGGTAATGGGTCAGGGTCAAAGGTAGTAACAGTCAAATGCACACACACATATAAACTGTAGCACGGTACTAGGCTAAAGAGTAGGAAAACTCTACATTGTCTAAGGTCGATAGGTTTATCCAAACAAGGTTGAGGTGATTCCGGTATCCAAGGTATAGGATATGGTCAAGAAACATGACATAGGTCAGGTGCAGGAACATTTAGGTGTGTTTCGGTACACCAAAGGTAGGGTCAGGATAAACGGTCATGGAAAGAGGCAAGGTAAGGTCATTAGGTCAATCAACACAGGTAACAGTGCCACAAGGTATAGCGAACACATGAGGTCAAAGGTCACTAGTGATGTTCCAGGTCTAAGAATCTAGGTCATGGCACGGGTAGGGCCGAGGTATGGGTAAAATAATGAGTCCCCAAATGAGGATGAGGGTAGGTAGTAAATGATGAGGTCAAGAGGGTGAGGTGAATGGTTAGGGTAAATGTTGGGTGAGGGAAAAAAGAGTGATGGGCAGGGTAATAGGGAAAAATTGGGGGCAATGTGGAAGAGAGGGTGACAGATGTTGGTCAAGGGTAACTGATGCCGGTATAGGGTAACCGACCATGGTAAACTAGGGCACGTGACCGATGCCAGTGAAGGTAAAACCAGTGTCAGTTAGGTTGGGGATGTTATAAAAATGAAAAATCCACATTTTGTGTAAATCATTTGTCTCATTACAAACTGGGAAAATGACACAAGAGAGAGAGAAAGGGGAGAGGTGTCTAGATGGAATGGAGAGTTGAGTTGGCAAGCCAAAATGGTGGGTGATTGGTAGTTGAGAGGTGGGTCCACAGGATCAGATTGTGTGATTTGATTGGTTAGAGGTGGGGGTAGCGATTGGTGATGGTAGAGGGAAAAGAGGGATAGGGTGGGCCAACAGTGCCATAGCTAGATGTGCCACCACTACGATGAAAAAATGATGAGGTAAGAATCAAACCCATGTTGTGTTTTGTTAGATAGATTAGGTGATAAGTCAAGGTTTGAAAAATTGGGTTTTTTTGGGTGGACAGGGGAAATGAAATTGGAAATGTGGTAGGGTAAATTGGGTAGAATAGGAACATGGAGAGAGGTGGGTGGGTGAAGGAGGGGTGGAGGGAGATGAGGGGAGTTTTAGGTGAGGATGGGTGGGTAGATAGAGGGAAAGGGGGATTTTTTAGAGAATGGAGGGTTTGGGGGTCGTGGTATTCACTGCGACAGTGACCGGTGTCGGTCGGGCTTTAGTAGATGTCAGTGGGGTCAAACTAGTATCAGTCACAAAACAGGTGACCGATGCTAGTTTAGGGGTGACCGGGGTTGGTTAGAGATAACCGGTACCAGTCGCAGTTTGGGAAAAACAAGGGGCCAAAAGGGCCCTAGGTCAGAGTGGGTGAGATAGGGAAGGGTAGAATAAGGTATGTTGGTGAAAAACCTAGAGTAGGAGGGGGGTTAAAATGGGTATGGGTAAATGATAGTGGGTGAGTATGGATATGATGAAGGAGGATTAGTTTGATGTTTATATTGGATGTTAGGGAGAGATCAACTGTGGATGAGAGATAGGGTGCCACCCCTACTCTTGAGAGTGCGAGACGCGGCGATAGCTGAGGAGTGACAACATGTGGAGGAGGTGGGCCTGAGTGGGGTTTGGCACTATTGGCATGTAGTTCAGTAGCTGATTCTGATGGTTGTGCTCATCAATAGATGGGATTCAACGACCAACATGTTCCACCTACCGACGGGTGAGATGACAGTCACCCTGGAGGACGTGTTTAGGATCTTACTGCCACTGATACTGGGGAAGTATGTGTACTCGATCTCCTCTGAGGCCTTAGAGGAGTTAGTACTAACTGTGTTTAGAGAGGGACTGGTGGATATGACATTCCATAGTACCATTTTGAGTTACAGAGGGATGTACATAGCCCATCCAGAGGAGACAAGCCTCGTTATTTTATTAATGGAGGCAGTGTGTTGTTTTACACTGCCAAATACAGAGGGAGGGAGATTTCCCCACTCATTGATGGGGGTACTACATGACATGGTGATAGATCAGACCCTCTTTCCCTGGGCATCATCATTCCTGGTGTAGTTATACAGAGAGTTGTGGGAATATGGGTGTCTGCACACAATCAGCCTGTGTTGCACATTTTTACTACACTGCTCAGCCTATGAGCACATAGTTTGTGTGCGGCCAGTAGGGATGCCCCGAGAAAATGCATTTATGCCAAGATTGGCATGGATGGGGTACAGGTGATGGGTACATGTGATTAGAGAGTGGAAATTATATAGGGATACACATGATGTATCCTATTACAGGAATTTATTAGAGGGGTTGTCTAGAGTGGATATCATATAGAGACTGTATGTGGGTTATCCCTCATTCAGGTAGATGCATGATGAGTTAGATGGTCTGCAGCTATTGAGATGGATAAAGGGGCACCATACCAGGGAGCATAAGATGATCCTAATGGACAGGGTTAGATGGTAGTCTGGACTGCCATAAGACATACCTCCACCTTTCCCGCAGTACAGGAGAGATGACGTGGAAAGGCCATTTCCTCTACCACAGCCAACAGTACCCACACGATAGGAGGAGTAGGTGGTAGACCGGTGGATTGATGATGTCAGGGTTATAGATAGATACAGATAGTGGTGGGAAGCTCATTTAGGAGTAGTACCACCCAGGCCAGGTTAGCTAGATTTAGCCACCATCACGGTGTAGAGGGACACCCTACAGGGGTAGGTGGTGACCCTGATTACCCAGTTAGGTATGGTGCAAGGACAACTTGTCAGATCAAAGGTGGAGGTGGTCGAGTTATATGTACAGGTGGCTAGTCTTCAGGCCCATATGGCCTAAGGTGGGGATGGAGATGGAGATGGGGACGATGGTTGGGTGGCTTCCCTACAGGAACATGTGACAAGGTTGCAGGGCCATTTGGCCATAGCACATACATAGATTGGGGCTTTATAGGCCCAGATACAGGCATAGGGGCAGGGGTCGATGACACCACCACAGGCACCAAGATAGGGTCCTAGTTTATAGAAAGGGGTGGGACAGGGTCCCACAAGACAGGTACAGGGTCAAATGCCGATGGGACCACCGTAGACAGTACCCATATCTAGGTTATGGGAGGCAAGAGAGGAGGCTAGGTACTATCAGGACCAGCTAACGATAGAAGGGATAGATTATATATAATATGCTGAGTACAGGGCACAGCAGGCCTCTAACAAGAGGACCAGATCACGCACCCATAGCGTGGAGATCATAGGGGCCATCGAGCCCCAAGACATGGTCAGGGTGAGGCCACCAGTTCCCAGAGGCTAGTTCTAGTTGATGTACCAGCAAGGAACCAGCCACCACCTATGATGGGTGGGGAGATGTTAGCAGGTCACCAGACAGGGGCCGAGGAGGCAGAGGGTACAAGTGATACAGATATGGACAATGTCCGCCAATATGCCTAATATATGGTTCCTAATTTTGACACAGTTTTGAGTTTTGATATATACCGTCCTGCATGCTGAAAGTTGTTATATTTTTTATTACATACCAGCCTGTGTGCCAAAGATATTTTGTATTGTTTTATTGTATATGATACTGGCCTACATGCCCATGACATTTTGTATTGAGTATCGGCCTACGTGTCGATGATTTTGAGAGATGTACATGATTTAATTATCTGTATATATTGTATAGAAACACACATATTTGTTTATATGATGAAATGGATGAGATTCTGATGCTTTTTTGGTGTTTTATGAGAATTTTAATTTTTATCGTTATATGGATGGAAACTAGGTGAGTGAGGCATAATAGATTTAGGTTGGTTTAGGCATGGATCGAGTTAGGTCTTAGGCATGGATCGAGTCAGGTCGTAGGCATGGATTGAGTTAGGTCTTAAGCATAGATCGAGTCAGGTCATAGGTATGGATCGAGTCAGGTCTGTGGTCTAGGCATGGTTGAGTTAGGTTTGTGGTCTAGGCATGGTTGAATTAAGTAATAGGCATGGTTGATTCAAGTCTGTGGTCTAGGCATGGTTGAGTTAGGCTTGTGGTCTAGGCATGGTTGAGTTGAAATTGGTTGAAGTTGTGATTCATTAATTTGTGCAATGAATGATGGGATGGGTCATGTTTAAAATGCTTTATAATACATGCATGATGATGGTAGAGGAATGGTAGTCATAATAAATGTATGTTGTGATGATGATAAAAATGTTAAGTAACTTGTTTGTTTGGTTTAATTTCCAATTTTTGACATAAAAAGGAAACTAAGTGGGGTAGAATGTAATTTAGGAAGATGAAAGATGAATTGGTTAGGGTAGAGAGTGGTCAAGCTACCCTCAAAGGGCCCCATGCCCTCAGAGTGTTGCCTACATAGTCCCGGTGAAAAGGGACCTCAGACCAATGTAGTTATCCCATAAGCTAGGGAAGAATATGAGGAGGTATGAAAATGAGTTGGTACATTTTAGGCATGATTTAGGTTTAGGTCTGTTAGGTGTGGGTGAGCTGTGGGCAACTTGGTATAGGTGATTTTAGTGTGGTAGAAGAAGAATATTACCCCAAAGGTAAGCATCTAGGACCAAGTCCTGTATAAGGTAATCAATACGTAATAAATAAGGTTGAAAGATAAGAGGGGGAAAGAAAGCCACCTAATTGGTTGGGATCATACGGAGTGGGTCATACCTTGGAGGAGGTGATGAACATGAGACCCTAAAGACATTGCATGATTGATTGATCTAAAGGTGAAAAGTAGTCACATGATCACCAAATGGCATTTTTTTCAAGAAGTCTCTTGAGGCACTAGGAAATGGGAGTGCGAATGGTGAGAGGGGTGAAAGGTGGTTAATTTCGATATGGTATGAGGTAGCATGCTCTTTGGGAAAGATATCCAAGGTCACAATGGGAAATTCCATGACTAAAAGGATTTCTAGGTTGACAGATATTTGAGATAGACTGGTCGATGCAGGAAGTCTATATGGGATGAGGAAATTAAATCCTTTAAGTATTCATGAAGCTGATCGATGCGGGAAGCTTCAGTTTCTCTCAGTTTTTTTGAAAGATCTTTACATAGTTGTCCTTTGAGGGAGCAGTCTATTTATAGCAGCAATTGCTGAGAGGAATATGTCCTTTTGAGGGAGTCATATTTTTATTAGAAGTTTGACTCAAGGAGTTGGGTCCCATGTGGGGGTGTTGAAGTCATGGACAAGACTAAGGTGAAGAAAAATATTCTTGTTCAGAAAGCAAAGTGATATGATCATGGGATCTCATATAAAGGTAGATGAAAAGTATGAATGAGAATCATGTTATGTGCAGTGCCATGGTACACATATTCAAGAGAAGATAACAAGTGATGGGTACAAACATGATTCTTGTTTAATCATTGGTGAGGTGTAAGAAGTGGATAGTGCTCAAGGGATGAGCATGGAAAGAGGAAAAAGGTGATGTAGGACTCAATGTCAATAGTAGAATGGTCGAAGATGCAAGGAATTAAGGGGCTCAGGTTCAGGTTTACCATCAAGTGAAGATAAATGATAAGCACATGATCCGTAAGTATGGGTCACAATGTATGGTCCAAGCTAATTAGGAGAAAAAATTTCCCGTTTACTTTTTTCTGCTTTGGTTACATGTTGATTTTCTTTCAGAACAAGGTCATCGACTTGGAAGGTCCATTCCTAGACAAGTTTATCATAGGCACGTTTGATGTGTTTTTGGTAAACTTGAAGATGGTCAAGAGTGTTAAGATGGCATTCATCTAATAACTCAAGTTGTGCTAAATGGTCCTGACAAAAGTCATCATTATTGAGCATGTCATGGAGAGAAATGTGGAGTGAGGGAATCTAGACATCAAGAGGTAGAACAGTCGTTGTACCATAGACCAAAGAAAATGGTGTGGCAGTAATGGAAGTATGGATACTAGTTTAGTATGCCCACAAGGCAAAAGGAATGTGTGTATGCCTATCCTTCCCAGTATCATTAACAACTTTCATGAGAATTTTGATTAAGGTTTTGTTAGTGGATTTGTCTTGGCCGTTGGTCTGTGGGTAATAAGGTGATGAGAAACTTAGCTGAATGCCGAAGGCGTTGCAAAGTTTTTGCAATGTTTTATTTTTGAACTGTTTTCCATTATTAGTGATGAGGCAATGAGGAACACCAAAGCAACAAATGATGTGATGATTAATGAACTCACATATTTTCTCAGCTTTCGTGGAGATGAGTGGTATGGCTTCAACCTATTTTGTGTAGTATTCGATAGCAGTGATGATCCATTGATGTCATTAGGAAGAATGGGGGTTGATTCTCCGACAAGATCCAAACCCCATTGAGAGAAGGGCCAAAGGTCACGGGTGACCTATAATGTGTGATTGGGTGTATGATGAAGGTTGGCATGTTGTTCAAATTTGACACAACGTTTGACGTAGTCACAACAATCATAGTTAAGGGTCAGCCAGTAATAGCCTAGGTGAAGAATACGCTTAGCAACAACAAGGCCACTTAAGTGACCTCCACATATGCCAACATGAACTTCCTTAATGGTATAAGTAATTTCAAAACTCGTGAGGCATCATAACAGAATACCATCAAAGCTACACTTATAGAAGATGCCCCCCATGATGACATAATGAGAGACCATTTTAAGGAAGGTGCGTTGTCCATTACGGGTGAGATCAGGAGGTAAGATGGAGAGAGAAAAGTAATCGAAGTATTTTTTATACCAAAGGTCACTCGGGTCAGGGGTAGCATTTTTGATAAAGTAAACTTCACGAGGTAAATAAGAGGGTGATTGGATTCATTGTATGGTGAGAAAGATTTTAGAATCAATAGGTGAAACGGGTATTTGACAAGCCAAGCAGGCCATGGTATCTATAAATTTTTTGGTTGAATGGGGGATGGTTTGAAGGGCGTAATGGTCGAAGGTGGTCAAAATTATGTCTACATGATGTTTATACTTTTGAATTTCTTCATTATGACATTGGTATATACCAGTGACTTGGTTTACAAGCAATTAAGAATCATTGAAGATGTTGATTGATTTGACATCTAGGGGGTAGGTGGCTTAGAGACCTAACACGAGTGCTTCGTATTCAGAAATATTGTTTGTAAAATCAAAATCTAGTTTGAAAGACAAAGGCATGGGTTCACCATCAAGTGGAATAAGGGTAACACCAACCCCACCCCCACGCTAACACTTAGAACCATTGAAGAATAGTGTCATTTGGTAAGTGGGTTCGTCCAGGGAAAGGGTAGCAATGGACTCATCTGGGAAGTCGAAGTCAAAGGATTTTTCCCTGGAAATAGGTGCATCAACCAATTGGTCAGTAATATATTGGCCTTTGATGGACTTCTGATGGATGAATTTGAGGTTGAGGTTAGCTAAGAGAATAAGCTAGTGTGCGGCACACTGTTTTTGGTAAGGTTTGGCTTACATGAAGTGTAAGCGGTCGGTGTTGGTCACAACATAGGTTTTGTGGTTAAGTAGGTAATGGCGGAGTTTGGTGGAAACGAAAACTAATGCTAGGAAAAGTTTTTTGGCATGGGCATATCGGGTTTCGTAGTCCAAAAGAGTACAACCTATGTAATAAACTACCTGCTCCCTGTGCTGTTCATCACAATGAGTGAGGATGGCCCCCAAGGAGTGATTGGTAGTTGAGATGTATAGGTAGAAGTGTTGATTGTCTTTAGGTGGGATAAGTACAGGTGGTTGGAGGAGTTATTGCTTTAAGGCCTCAAAATATTTGTGGCAGTCATCATCCCATTTAAAGGAAACATATTTCTTGAGTAGATGATGAAATGGCTGACACCAATCAGATAATTGTGAAATGAAATAGTGAATAGACTACAACTTACCTTGCAGGCTACGAAGTTGCCTAAGGTTAGTGGGCGGAGGAATTTCCAGAATGGCCTTGACTTTAGCAGGGTCAACTTATATACCATGTAGGGAAATGATAAATCCTAAGAGCTTTCTTGAGAGGACTGCAAAGACGCATTTCTTAGGCTGAAGTTGAACGCAATATTTAATGAGGTGGTCAAAAATGGTTTTGATGATGGAAAGGTGCTCGGAGCGGCGTTTAAATTTTGCGAGGAGATTTTCCATGTAATCTTCCAATATACGATGCATGATTTTATGGAAGATATAAGTCATATCCCATTGATATGTGGCACTAGCATTTTTAAGGCCAAGTGACATGACTCAATAGTAGAAGGTTCCCCAATGGGTGATGAATGTGGTTTTGTGTTGATCCTCTGGGGCAAGAAAGATTTGGTTATAACCTGAGAAACCATCCATGAGTGATATCATCTCGTGACCAATGGTAACGTCAACCAGTTGGTCAATACCGGGTAGAGGGAAGTCATATTTTGGGCATGCTAGGTTGAGGTCATAGAAATATGTGCAAATGCGGAGTCCCCCTGTCACCTTGGTGACAGGGACAATGTTAGAGATCCAACAAGGATAATCAATCGGTAATATAAAGGAAACTTAAAGAAGACGTTGAAGCTCTTCTTTGACAAGAAGGGCAATGCGAGGGTATATTTTCCTCAGTTTTTGTTTGACAGGTTTGGCATCAGGAATGGTTATGATATTATGGACCACTATCATGGGGTCAATACCAGGCATGTTTGCGTAAGACCAAGCAAAAGCGTGGTTATGATCTTTGAGAAAAGAAGTGATGGCTTCCTATTAAGCAGCATTTAAATATTTACCTAATCTTTAAGATGTGCAGGTCGTCTTGAGTATGAATGTTGATCTCAATTGTCGATTCATTCAACATGGTTTGCATCTAAGAGGGTAATGACTGATGAATATATGAGTCTTCTGCATGAAGGTAGGTTAGGATAGATTCATCATCCTGACATTGAACGATGTTAATCGAAGGTGTATCGTTAAAAATCATTTCAGGATACAAGAAGGGAAGAGAGAAAGGAGCCCCACCCTCACATTGATAAGTCAGAGGCCCCAAGGAAATGGTGTTTATGAAAAAAAAATTTAAGAGGGATAGATTTTGGATTCATCTACTCTGTCGGCGAAGGCGGTGAAGGTAGAGAAAGTGAAGAAGGTGGAGAAGGGCTGATGTCCTTGATGAGTTTAATGCGGACCTACTTAGTAGGTGGTTCAAAAAAGTTGATACCACTACAGTCATTATGTTTTC
Source organism: Taxus chinensis (assembly GCA_019776745.2). Lineage (NCBI taxonomy): Eukaryota > Viridiplantae > Streptophyta > Pinopsida > Cupressales > Taxaceae > Taxus > Taxus chinensis. The sequence goes on from CM034154.1 coordinate 356,583,517, forward strand.
AAGTAGTACATGGAATAACATTATGGCATCCTTTCTCATAAAATCCAAAACCAAAACCCTTCCATGCACATTGGTGTAGGAAGGTGTGGGTGAAACGGTGATTGGTGAGAGACTGGAAGTCAGTAGAAAATGGGTGAGTTTGTGATGGTGGTTCAGGTGTGTAAGCGGTAGTATCAAGTCCCCCATAGGTGATACTGGTATGAAGGTGAGGAGGACCATAAAGGAGGCGTTCTCCTATGCACTGATCATAGCACGGATGTTGGTGAATATTTCCATACTCTTATGGAGTAAGGAATGTGTTGACACTATATAGGCGATATTCCTCTAGCGTGAGGCATTGAAGAATGCCTTCCAAGGGATTGGTGGTTGGTATGTGGGTGGTTGGAATAGATTATGTGTTGGAGGTTGATGCGGAGGTGGAGCTAAAATATTGGGAGGTTGATGGGTCAACCATGGAGGTTGTGGTAGTGGTATGAATGGAGGAGGTATGTGCGGTTGAGGTAGCGACTGTACTGGTAAGTGGAGGTGTAGGTGAAGTAGTAGTTGTCATGGAGGTAGATGCCTTAATGGGTATAAGCATTTCATTGGGTCGATAAAGCATGTTACATGTTTTAAAAGGTGATGGGTCAACTAGAATGGTATAGGTGTGTCCTTCATGTTCAAACTTTACACAGCGATACAAAGTGGAAGGGACACAACCCATGACATGAATCCAGGTTCTACCAAGCAACAGGTTATATTTAAATTCCCCTCCAAGATGTAAAATAACTCTAGAACAGTGCAGGGGCCCACACAAACATGGAGGATGAAGGTGCCTAGTGTAGAGGTCATAGCATCATTGAATGAATGCAACACGACAGGATGTTTATGCATGCAATTTTTAGGTATGCACATTTGAGAAAATGCATGGGATGAAATGATATTAATGCTTGCGCCCCTTCAATCATTACATGTCGTACACATATATCATCGATGTGGATAGATATGAAGAGATTTTCTTCTAGGTCATCATTTTGGTGAGGTGTGATATCTTCCTCTGAGAAGCTAAGGGAGGCTATTTGGTGCGTAAGGTGAGGTGTGGATAAAGGTGGAAATTTTGTGAGAGAGGCTACATGATGGGGTGTGATAATGGAGGCTATGGGTGTAGGGTCATTGGGTAAAATCTCAATAGATTGAAGAACCTCCATGAGAGCTTGATGATAGGATTCTGAGGTTTGGATGAGCTCATATAAGGACATTTTAAGGGGAGATTGGTGTATTTGTTTGAGCATTGCACAGTGTGTGACCCCATTAGAAATAGAATATGTGGGGCCATGGATAGTGATTTTAGGTATGAGTGCAGATGGTATGTTGGGTATAGGATTGGTTGGCGAGTTAGTTACCTTTTCCTTGCATGGGCAGTAACGTGGATCATGTTGATTTGAGGGGACTTGGTAAATAGAGAAGGTGTAGGATGAGTAGTATAACAACATGACGGGAAAAAACCTACCAGGGGAGAAAATTCTTGTGAAGTGAGTTGGGCATAATGACATTTAGGTGATGGCATAGCAAGTTCTTTGATGCAAACCATGTTAATTTCAAATCTTGGGGGTGGTTTTAGGAGCTGTGGGGGTGGAAGTCATAATTGTTGAGTAGGCAGTGAGGAAAGGACTATGAAAATGGGTGTTGGTGACACAAGGTCCTCACCAAGAAGGTCGTCATCATCAAATTTTGCTTCAAGAGGACATAACTAGATAAGGACAATTTTCAAAGACTTGCAGTTCTCCACATTGTGCCCACACATGATGGTAGGAACAAATTTTAGTGTCATCAAACCCTTTTCACTTAGGTTTGAGGGGGTCATAAGGTCTGAGTGATGGTAATGTGATGATAGCAGTCTCAAGGAGGTTGGTTAAGAGTTTTGGCATAGGACCCTACTAGTGGGTCACAATGGGAAGTGAAAGTGGGTTTGGACGTAGGTGCAGCTAATTTTTAAGGAACGGTCTTTACAGAAGGGGGAGTGGGTCGAACTATGTTTTTGGGTGCTAGAGTGGTCTTGGGTGTTGGTCATGTTTTCTTGGGTAGGGGTATGGTAGATGAATGGGCAGGAGGGTGTATGGTTGTGTTGACTAACTTATTGGAGGGTAGTGTATTTTTTTCTTTAGGTTGCACCTTCTTGGGTAAAAGTGATATGGGTGTACAATATCTAGAATGAAAAGTGCATGGGGGAAGAGGGAGAGTTACCCATGGGGATAACGGAGGTGTTGTGAAGGTAGATGAAGTGGGTTGTGCAGGGGTTGTGAGGGAAAGAGAATGAAGCGTAGTGGGTAGTGAAGAATTTGTTGAGGGTATTAGACGTATGGGTGGTAAAGATGTTGTAGGTATGGGTGTAAGTCATGTCGGGTTCCTGGGTATGTTAGAGGTTTGCGATGAAGGAATGAGCTGTTGTGTTTTTGGTTTATTAATGGGTGGAGGTTTCTTGACCATGTTGGGAGGTTGAGGTCTTAAGACAAATGGAAAGGGTGAAGGTGATGAAGGTAGGGTTGGGGCAGCCAGGGTATGAGTTCTAAGGGCATGGTTCTCCTATTTGGGTCCTGGAGTAGGTTTTGTGTTGATTTTGGAGGATGTAGTTAAATAAAGTTTGATAGGTGGATGAGTAAGGCTGGTGGTTGGGTGACCCCTAAGGTAGTAATAGGTTTAGGAAAGGAGGACGATGTAGGTGTGGGTTTGGACTTAGATGTATGTTGGGTTATGGCTAAGGGTGTGTGTTGATCTATGATGGGTGTCGTGGAAGAAGGTGTGATAGAGGTGGGTGTGCTCAATTCGATTGGTCGAAATATTTTTGGGTAGATAGTGGAAGTGTCAGCAAGTGACATTTGCATTTGCGTTGAGACAGGAAGCAGAAGTTACCCCCACAATAAAGCTCTATCCACATAATCAAAGTGATTGGATAAGCACAAGAATGACACGTCTGTAGGTGAGGTTTATAAGGACTTAATGGCAATTCCCGTAAAATGTGTCTTAGAGACGGGAAATTTGCTAGCTTCAGCTTCCATGGATAAGAGAGCTGAAAGTAGGTCTATATGATCTTGGGTAACTAATGGAGAATGCTCACCCAGAGGTAAAGGTATCTCTACTAGATTATTGATAGGTAGAGGATAAAATGGGTGCTCCTCTATAGGTGGAGGAGATGATGGGTGCTCCTCTATGGGTGGAGGAGATAAAAAAGTATCCTCCATGGATTGAAGAAGAATTGTGGGTGACGGTTCCCTAGGTGGAGAAGCCAAAGGTGAAATAGCCTCTATATTAGTGGAAGGCTCCTCCAAAAGTGAAGGAGGTGAAAGGTGTGCCTTTGTGGGTGGGGTAATAGGTGAGGTGGGTTCCAATGCAGAAGGAGGACTTCGGGCCAAAATTTCCTCTATAGAAGGAATATGAGGTAATTCAGAAGCAACGGTGCGTCACTGAAAATAGTGTGGATCTCGCGAGTATGACTATCATGAGTTGAGGTCTCACTAGTTTGATCTAACGAAGGGGCATGATTAGGAAAATGTTTCTTAAATATGTGTAGGTTTTGATTGGCATGTGCGTTAGGATTATCCATGGTTAGCTCACCTTTCTCGAGCATTTCTTGGACAATGTTTTTGAAAGTGATGCAGTTACTGTCACTGTGACCCTTTACTCAATGATAGTTACAGAAGTCGTGTTCGTTATACCATGTGGGCATAGGGTGAGTAGGGTCAAAAATAGTGTGTGTTTTTATAGGAGAATGGGTGATGGCCCTAGCTTTGATGAGCTTTTCTAAGATAGAAGAATAAGGTTCCCCAATTGGGGTATATTTCCATTGTTCTCGTCTGAATTGAAAAGTCTCAACCGCTGAGAGATTAGATGAGGGGCTAGCCTAATTTTACGGATGAGCTGGGCCAGCTTTAAGTACCACTACGTTAGTGGTCCCCTCGGCCTTTGAATAATTGCTCTATGGTTTGGAAGAAGAAGAGGTATCATTCAAATTGAATTTTGAATTCTTATTACGTAGTTGGATTTTCTTCTCTTCGATGGCCCGAATCTCTAGCTTTCATGTCTGTTGGTGTGTGTATTTTCCACATCATTAGGTGAGTCATCTCACTTAGGTGAGATCGTAGGTCCATGCATCATTTAGGGGTCATTATGAGATTCTCTTACGCGTCAGTGCGTCAGTGCATCATATGTGTCATTGGGAGTTACACTTCTATTCTAGGAAAGTAACTCCCCCTCTCTACTCGAGTTATCATGATTGTTGTAGTGGGGGTTACTTAGCACCTCCTATATGTACACGTCTTTTGATCTATGAGATAGAGGAGAGTTTTATGGCTTAACCAGGTTATGCCCGTGTTTCAAATCTTTGTATGTACATTCAGTTTATGCTCGCTCCTCCCGAGATCTCTTCACGTTGTCGTTCACACGTCCATTGATGTGCATGTCATCCCTCATGATCCTCAATTATAGGTTTTAAACCCTCTTTCATGGTATTAGAGTAGATCTTGTGGATCCATGCACTCCTTGACATTTTTGTGTGTGTTTTCCAGCTTCCGAAGTGATATTCAGGTTCTCGTTGTGTGTGTCATAATGGAAATTTTGATCATGCTCTTCTTGCATTGATTTGGGGACTCTTACCTCTTATTTGGGATAGTTGATTGTGTTTGTTTGGTCCGTGTTGGTGGTTTGCGGTAGTTTTCAGGTTTAGTGTCTTTGACCGCTTAAATCTCTAGGATTACATGCGTGTTTTGGGGTATTATATTTTTTTTTTTTAAAGAAAAGGGAGGTTCTTGTGTTTGGTTTGTATGGTAGTGTTACCTATGTTGAGAGATCTCAAGACTCGTGGGATCTACATGTGCTCCATCATGGTTTGATCGAACACTCAACTGCATGGTTACCAATTTTCCTTGCACTTCGTTGACATTTTTCATCACTCCTAGCTTGTTGACTGCAAGTTGCTCGAGCATATATTGATTTGAACTTTGACACTACCATCTCTGTGTTTAGGTTGGCTGCTGCCCCAGTTCGAGTTGCTTTGCTCGCCTAACATCTTTGTTGCCCTTGTTGCAAACTCAGGTTTGCTTAGGCCCTATCTACCTGAGGCGTTGCTCTCGTTGTGGGATCAAACTTGTGTGCGTATGGACCTCTGTGCTAGGAAGGAAAAAAAGACAAGAAAATAAAAGCCACATGCACTGGCTATGCATTCTGCATGAACATTTTTGCATTAACTTGGATGTGCATCCAGCATTTTTTTGCATTGAAAAAATATTTTGGTTGACTTCTTCCCAGCCCTTGTTATTGCATTGGAACACATATTCTAACATAGTAGTCTCTAGCTTCTGCTCCTACACACACTGCTCCATGTACAGTCTCCAGCTTTCACTCACAGCAACCTGAACTCTGTGCCAAAACATTTCCAGACTCTGTTCAGCCATTTTTGGTGTTCCTCAGTCAAGCCATTGGGGTCTACAACCTGTAGCATCCGGTCCAGCGTGTGCAGACCTCTCTAGTGTGTTGTTCTATCCGTTGTTACCCACTGTTGGGGTTGTGTACATAGTGGTTACACCATTACAAGCTACATCCTTCATAGCCTCGAAACTCAACTTGTAGCACATTCAGTTTGGTTAACCAGTCCAGCCACTTCCAGCTTGGCTGTAACCATGGCATGAAATTCCTCAGCAGTGAACCAACTCACTACCTTTTAGACATTGTTTATAGGTTAGAAAAATTCCATCATTTTTAATGTTTTTAGGTTAAAAACATTTCTCATGGAATTGTTAATTAATTCTCAAGGATGTAATTTTGGCTTTTATTTAATGCCCTTCCTACGCTTGTCGAAGATAGAAGGGCGAGGTCCGGGGTTGGAAGGAGGCTAATCCACCACTTACAAGTCAAAATAAACCCTTTGCCTAAAATTTGATGCCATTTCCAACGGGTACCCACACGACACCCTTTGCACCCATTTCAAGCACTTTTTAAAATGCTTTCTGCAGGACCTATTGGCATTTTTCCATCAGTTGTAGGAATCGTAATAATGCCATAACTTTTGACTCACTGCTCATTTTTGAGCACTTATTTAGTCAAAGTTGCATGATTTTTCACACATTACGTGATGGAATTGTCCAATTTTGTAAACTGCACTACTTTTATAAAGTGCCACATTCTGGGGGGGTTGCTTGTACTCTTGGGCTTTCACATACAGACGCATTATCGGCCGAGTCTGACATCTTGCTTTTGTGTACTTGCATCTTACATTTCACATCATGGAGAGTTCTCTTTCTAGACTTGAGAATCATAGGATTTCTTTACAACCTCCACCACTTCTCACCGGGAGAGGGAACTATTCAGCTTGGCATGCTTTCATGGAACGTTACTTTGCTCACGAGGGTCTTTCACCCTTCTTACTTGGGCTAGTTCCTGCACCCACTGATCATCGTCATCTAGAGGACTTCCTTGACACTTGTGACCATGTCTTTAGTCACATAATGATGTATGTCTGTTTTTCTCTCTATTTTCACGTGGCACAATCAGATCCACCTCACCATGTCTGGAGCATTCTTCAGTCCCTTCTGTGGAGACCCTTCACACAATGCTAGTCTGTTGTTGCTGCTGCTGATTCAGTTGTCTCCTCCATTTCTTCATGTGATGGACAGTTACACTGACATACATACTCACTTGATTCTACTTCTGATGATGAGGATTGTGCACCCTAGTTCTGATGCAGAGAGTACTATAGAGTACTCTCTGTCCTCTTTCTCTCACTATTCTAGAGAGTGTTGCCACATCCCACATCTCATCAGATATAAAGAAGTCTCATACTCAGTCTTATACAATCATCACACCCATCCTCCTTTCCACCTTCTAGTGTGCGAGGCCTCTTCCACTCCTCTACCTTCATTGGATGACTCATACCTATCTGAGATCGCTCTTCTGTTTGGTGAGCCCCCTCATTAGGATGAGTATCTACCTGACCTTAGTCATATTTTTACAGATTCTACTTGTGATGCTCTATAGGTCCCTCATCCATCTATAGGTGTTTTAGAGGAGTTCCATCATCTCTATTGTTTGGAGTGCCCCTTCTGGGACTCATGTACCACTTCCACTTTTCTGGAGACCTTCATTGATCCACCCTCAGCTTTGGATCCCTTTTCTGTTGTGGGGTATGTTTTGTTCCTTTCACATCACTTGGACATCCTTTCCGCGGGTGTTCATATTTTTCACTCTGAAATTTCTATGCATGTGGCATTACCTTTGGTTCCTTGGCACTCACTCGCGAGACCTATGTCACACTTTCGTGTACTAGAATCAAATTTTTTTGTGTTGCTACCTTCAAGTTTCCTTTGTGGAGTGGATGGACTTCTAGCACATGCCATTTCTATCCTTCCGAAGGGCAGGCACACAGTTCGTTGCAAGTGGCTCTTCTTCAGTCCAGAGGTAGATGATCTCGTTATCGACATTCTTCTGGTAGACTTCTTAGAGTTGCAGAGTTTAGATCTATCCATGGCATCTTTTGCATTCCTCTCATCTCCCTCTTCTTCTCTCTTCTTCTTCTTTCCAAGATATTGCCTCTTTGTACATGGGTACCCTTTTAGGATCGTCTATGGCCGGGACCCATATTTGGCATCTTTCTTATATTAGAGAGTGTGTTTTGTTCTCTTGTGGTGGATGTTTTTCCCACTGGGTTCTCCTTCACTACTTGGGACTTCTTTTATATATGGGTACCTCATCAGGATTTGTGTCGAGACCCATTTCTCATTTTTGAATTACCACCTCATCCTAAGTTACGATGAAGGGGGGTTGTTGGTGTGTGTATTTTCCACATAATTAGGTGATTCATCTCACTTAGGTGAGATCTTAGGTCCATGTGTCATTTAGGGGTCATTATGAGATTCTCTTACGCGTCAATGCGTCAGTGTGTCAATGCACCATATGTGTCATTGGGAGTTACACTTCTATTCTGGGAATGTAACTCCCCCTCTCTACTCAAGTTGTCATGATTGTTGCACTGGGGGTTACTCAGCATCTCCTATATGTACACATCTTTTGATCTATGCGATAGAGGAGAATTTTATGGCTTAACCAGGTTCTGCCCATGTTTCAAATATTTGCATGCACATTTGGTTGATGCTCGCTCCTCCCAAGATCTCTTCACATTATCATTCACACATCCATTGATGTGCACGTCATCCCTCATGATCCTCACTTGCGGGTTTTAAACCCTCTTTCAATGTCATGGTGAATGCTTCATCGAAGGTTCGAAAAGTTTGGACCTGTAGGTTCAGTGAGATATGTCTAGCACAATCCCATGTGAAGAGCTCAATGAGTTCGGTTTGTGGTAGTTGGAATGTGAGTTGATTATTTAGGCTACACCAGGGAGAAATGAAATCTGGGATAGATTCGTCATCATACTGACGCGTGGAGTATAGGTCAGTCATGGTAACCTTCTTAATGATATTGATGAAGAAGTGATCCAAGAAGGCTTGGGCTACCTAATTAAATGAAAATATAGAGTATCTAGGTAACCCACTCTACCAATCTAATGCAGGTCCAGTCAGAGACATTAGAAAGGTCCTCAAGAGAAAAGCATCATCATGTGAGATTAGGTAGCACCCATGTTTGAAAGACCGAAAATGTTGTTACAGGTCTTCCTTGCTATTGAAAGGGTTGATTTTAGGCATTTCCCAATGCATGGGGTATAGATAAATAGGAATGGATGGGTGGATAGGCTCATTACAAATCTCATCGTAAGTGAGAGTGTTGTGTGAGCCAGAAACTGATGCATCTAATGTCTGCATCTTTTCCATCATTAACTTGATTAGGTCATTGGTAGGTTGTGATGGATGGGTTTGTCTTGTAGCGTAAGAGGGTTGGTGGTGGGCATGTAAAAATGGTGACATTCCATTATATGGTGTTGTCGCATAGGTGGATTGAGAATAAGGTAGTGAAATAGGGGTTACATACCCAAAGTGGATAATAGATGAAACAAGAGGCTGTTGATAGTACGTATATGAAGGTGGAAGGGTCATGGTGACCATAGTGGTAATGGGGGCTAAAGATTGTGAAATAGAAAGGAAAATGTTTTGAAAAGGGGTAGGGGTCACCAACACTGGGGGTGGTAGTGTAGCTACGGGTATACACAAGATAATAGGGGTGGATGAGGCTATGTTCTGGGTGGTTGGCGAAGGTATAGTGGATGTGTTGGATATAATGGATGTAACAGATGTGGCAGTCATAGCTAGTATAGGGCCTAGCTATGAAACAAATGGGGGTAAGGTAGATACAGGAAATGTAGGGTTAATAGGGGCTAGAGCAGAAGTAGGAGTGAGTGTTAGGGGGATAGATACGGGCATGCCATATATCAACTAACCCGAGGCATCTTGAGTGGAAGAGTGGGAAAGGTATAGCTTAAAGGTGATAGGATTTTGGTCAAGGAGTCATGTGAACTCCTCGTCTCTTGTCGAGATAGAGATAGGTTGGATACATTCCATGGCGGGTGATAAAAAGGAAGATGGTGAAGGGCTTGGTGGGAGTGGTTGACAACTGGTATGGAATATGAGGGTGCTTGCTTGTCAATGCGTTACTACCATGTAAACATGTACTAATGTGGTAAGACTACTTTCTATAAGTGACATAGAAATACAACACATGTAGGATAAATAGGTGGCGTTGGGGGAATTAGGGCTAAAATGGCAACTCAAAAATGACACAGGCTAACCGATACCGGTCAAGGGTAACCACGGTCGATCACTGTGGAAAGTGGACAATTGGTCAAAAATAAGGTATAAGGCCAAATTTTCTAGGTATGCCAAATATTGATGAGATTTACCAAGTCAATGTATATGATAAGAGTTACAAGGACTCTAAACAACTAAAGAAGTGGAATATGTATCCTTTTGGGTAGGTTAACCAAAATGACAATGAACTGACACCAGTTGGGTATAACCGATGACTGTCAGAGGGTAACCAACGATGGTCACAAGACCAACACCAGTTACTATGAAATTGAAATAGTGATGAAGAAAATATGATTGTGAGTTAAAATTTTATGTGGAATCAAACCTAGAATTCTGAGAATGATGAGAATATGGTCCAAGCATACTCAGATGAAGATGGAATACACCAACTATGATGAGGAGCGTGCAAGGAGAAAAAGGAAAAATGAAGAGCATGCATGACCTCTCACCTCAAAATGCAAGCCAAGTAGAAACACTAAGAAAAATACGATCCTAAGAGTGCTTTTTCTATTATGTTTGTTTAGCTTATGCTATTTAAGGACTGACTCACGAACTGTAGATTAGAGTTTTTTTGGTGAGGATGGCTTCCTACAAAGGAGATCTACAAGGAGAGGTTTCAGGTATGTTATGGTGGGGGTGGGCCTCACTTTGAAGTATGACTCGATAGAGTAATGAGATGGGTGCCCACTGTACCGTGATCGTGTGATCACCTACAACTTCTTCCAGGAAAGATGTTGTTTAAGAATGTGTATATTTTTTATTTTTGTGAGGTTTGGTAAGACTCATAGAAAGAGAAAGAAATGCTTTTCTACAATTTGTTTGTTAACCATCAACTGGGAATGACTTCCAGCGTATAGGTCGCCCTCAATTAATGTGAGCTAATGCAGAAAAGTAGAATGAAATGCAATGATTTTTAAGTCCAAAATCAAAATGTTGAATTTGATGCCAGAAGTAGATGAACAGGAGAAGGGATGCTCTTTCACTAATGTGATACTAATGATAGGGAAGAATTGTTCATTTTAAAGCACCAAAGTAGGATTACTTTTAGACAATAGAAGGAAAGATGATTCCAAGGGAGAAATTTAAATGTAAGGACCTTTTGGAAAGGAAAAAAACATGCAACTTTTCACCTAGAAATGAATGAATGCAAGGAACCCCGAATGGGTCCCAACGGGTGTGCCAAAATGTTTCACCTGATTCTGGATCGTTTCTTGGAGAATGAAGAAACAAATAAGGGTAATGGGCTAGGAGGAATACCTATTGAAATGTTGGTTGGTAGGTTGTTACGCGTGTATGACTTCTAAATCCACAACTGATCGTGAGATATTCCTATTTTCTTGGAGGAACTACTTATGGAACACAAGACCACCAAATAAAAGTTAAACAATATATGCATTGGACTACCTAGCGTGTGCTAGATCTGAGAAGTGTGATACTTCCTAGGTGGTTGTCAATCCATTATTTAAAACAAATTAATGTTGGTAATAAGTAAATCCTACTATAGTTAAAATGATTTAGGTATCTCATTCATCTACAATAAGCAAATTCTTTCACAACAGGCTAGGCTATGATTGAATTTGATGGTCAAGGTCACTCTCAGGATATTGTTATTGGTCAAGATCAAGTTTTGGACAGTTTTGGGTATTTGGTGGTAGTTTTAGGCTCTGATCTTGGTTTTTGATATAAGACATAGAGACCGACGTCGGTTTAGGTTAATTGGTGATGGTTATTGGTGACTGGCATCGCTATGGTTGGGGTACAAGAAACTCAATAAGACTTGGCTGGGTGATAGATCTGGGATTAGATGAAGGTGGAAGGGCAATCTCAAGATTCGTATGGATCTTGGATATGCATAGGAATGATGAAAATCCAGATATGGATAGTTCAATGGTGTGGGTAAATAGGTAGTTAAGTTTTCATGGAGATAAAATGGTGGGGAATGGAAATGAAAGTAGAAACTAATAAGAAATATAAAAGGATCTACTCAAATGACAAGGAACCAATGGAGGTTAAAAAACTTACTATTTATACAAGCTTGATGCCTAGTTGGTAATGGTAGGTGATCAAATGAATTTTGTGTAGTGTTGGCACTTCCCTAGATGCTCCCGTGAAGGCAGGTGGCTGTGTGATTGCTTTGGGTACTTGCTATGGGTGTTCTGATGTTAGTACAGACATAGGTTCTACTTGCATGCAGCTCTTGTTTTGTCACTTGTTCTCAGAAGATGTCCACCTCTCTCAGAAATGTTGCCAACCATGAAATAAGTTTGCTTTGGGAGTTAAATGGTAACCAGTAGAGGTTCTGGCTTAACTGGTGGTGGTTAAGGGTAATTAGCGTCAGTTATGGTAGGATTTCCTAGGTTTACTAAACTAGGTAGATCCCCTTGATTTTCTAGGATCTCGTTTCATTTTACCCCTCGGATTAGACTAGAAGCTTCCTTCTTACATGTGGGAATGTGGTTAGAGGGAAGGTAGGCATTGATTTTTAGGGTTTTGGTAGGTCTTAGTTAGTTATGGCAACTTACTAAGAATAGGTCTTAGGGTGAGGTGGATTTGTGGGCATTATCTCAATTACGATATTTAAATAATAAATATGGTGAGGATAATGAATTAATTTAATTTAAATAATTAAATTAATATTATAGTGGGGTGAAGGGGGCCATGCCTAGGTGGATGCGTTGAGGGTATTTATTTATCGAGGGACCAAGGGGAGTGTGACCCAATTTTGGTGTCTATAGGAGGAATCAGAGAAGAAAAAGGAGGATCTTGTTGAGAAGCTAAAAGAATTGAAGCAAGAATAGCTTATCAGTGTGCAGTTAAGGCACAAAATGAAAGAAGAGAAGGAAAATGTGCATGAAGTCTCTAAAAAGGTGGAGATGATTACAAATGCCATTGACTTAAAGTATACAAAACTAGCGCCGCCCGAGAAAAAATATGAATCAACCTTGCAGTGGCTAGATGATTTGACTCGTATCCTCATGATGGAAAGAGTACCACTTTCCTTAGAGACCACAGAAGAAGCATTGGCATGCCAAGAGAGAGAAGGCAAGCTAAACATTGTCAAGATTGTTGTTTGATATACCAAACTCCTTGCAAAGGTAAAGGCTGCCATAGAAGTTGTTGATGCTGCATATGAAAATTGTGTTGATAGAGATAGAGTGACAAGCATCCTGGTTACTACACATGAAATGAAACTTGAGAATTTTAATGAGAAGAATAAGGGTCACATGGCAGAAAGGGATAAAATCCTGACTGAGGTAGAAAATAAGTTAGAAGCTATCGAGACCTTGCAAGGATCGATCAAAAGCTAGCTAAAGGAATTATACCCCAAGATCACCTGCAGGATGAATGCACTCGATGACTTGGGATAACAATTAGAGAGTATTGTTGAGATAATGAGTTCTAAAGGGGAGGAAATAAGTTTTGAAGAAGTGAGTGCCCTAGTCAGAGAAATCTATCAGCAAGCGCAGAGAAAGGATGACACTTGGGAAAAGCTAGAGGTAGAAATAGGGAAGGATTTCCCTCTCCTCCAAAAATAAGCATTTTTCTCTTTCATTTTCCCCATTCTTTCATTCTTTCTCCCAATTCTTCATTCCTTCATTATTTTTCCCACTATTCAGATCCTTCCCTTCTTTATTCATTGAAGCTAAGTGTTTCTGAGGACAGAGAACTAGCATAATGTGGGGTGATGTTGGGCCTCAAAATATTGGCTAAGTATAAGAAGGCACATGGGTGCACGGGGACTATTTGAATAAGGGCACATGGGTTAAAGGAGCACAGGGTAGGATTTAGCAGAAAACATGACACATGCGCATAAGAAAATCTAGATTTTTGGACTTAGCCATATTCGGCGTTCCATGAAGCACATGAGAAAAGTGTGACCCGTCTAGCATGTGGAGTGGATAAGGTGCCAGTCTAGCTGCTGTATGGTCAAGAAATGAATATTCCATGCATGTGATGGAAGTATCTAGAAAGAAATCATTACAAAGAGTGGAGAGCTTAGATCAAAGGAAGCATGCTCCATAGGAGAATCACATGGAAACTTGGTAATTGATCTGTTATCTCAAGAAGGCATGGTGGTGGAGACTAAAGCTATATATAGAGATGATCGGGTAGAAGAAGAAAGACACCGAGAGCAGACTCATATAGCTCGAGATATGAGAAGTTCTACAGCGATAATGAAGGATCCTTTGGGTTGGGATTTAGGAAAACTGTAGGAGAGATGGCATATTTAGAGGGATGGTTTTGTAACCAATTTTGTAATGTAGAAAGAATAGCTTAGGTCCCTGATGCATGAATATGATCTACATTGTTATATTGGTATGTTATGGCCTTAATGAATGTAATGTGGTTATTGAAATTGTTAAATTGAATATGAGATTCTGTTCTAAGAATATATGTTGTTCATGAGCATAAACCCTAGTGCATTTCCTTTGTGTTATGGATCAGTTCTGTATTTTGTTTGATACTTCTCTTTGGTTATTTCAATGGATGCATTGATGTGATAACTCATACTAAGATCTTATAATGAACACATGGTTATTTTCTTTCCTACATCTAAATGTATCATAAATTATGTATTCTCACACAACTGAAACAAAGGAGGGGCTCAGCACCCGCACATGCCTTGGCTGAGTGCCCAACGCCCGCTTGGTGATAGGCCAACGCGTATGGGATTAGACTGTTATTCTAAGGGTATAAAATGAATACAATCACTATGAGAGTGGCCTTGAAACTATCTCCTATCATCTATGCAAAATGCGGTGAGCTCATTCCTCATCTCAAAAATAATATCTCCAGCTCACCAGGATGGTGTGAAAACATCAGTTTGATGGTCGACCTGCAATGGCCGCCCCATGTTTGTAAGCAACTCCTCCCTAGTCTTCCCCATGGGGATGAGAAATGTGTCAACCAGGATTTGGTGAATAATATCTCAGCATCGATCAAGAGTGGATCCAAAACACAAGTGAAAATAATTACAAATTAGAAAACTATTAAAAGATAAAAAAGAAAGATAATGCACAATCCACTAACATTTATAAGTACTAGAGTCGAGGGAAGACTATCTACATACTCAAATCTCATGGCATCTAGGAAGGGTCGGTTTGTGCTGGTGGTGGCGGTGGACCTGCTATAGGTACCTCCTTGGTTGTAACCTCTCCTAATGCATCTCAATGTCCCATCACAGACATCTCATCACCACCTCCCTTATGGGAAAGAGGCTCTTTGGAATAGAGAGTCTCCTTCTCAACCTACCCCTCTGATCTCTTTACAATATAGATCTCTCTAGTAACTCTCCACTCATTATCATTATCCTCTCCTCCATCCTGGACCTCCTCGTGGGCCTCCTTTGTAGTCTCCTCTCTAGTCTTTCCCTCAGTCTTCATCTTCATCTCTATCTTGGCCTCCTCCTCCTCCTCCTCCTCATTATACATGGGAGAAACCTTGATCTGTAATATAACTCTTGGCATGTCTGGATTTGGAGTGACACTCTCTATAGTATTAAGAACTCAAGTAATTGTCCAATAAAATTGGCCCCTAGGGCTAGCTCGAGCCTCTTAAACCTCATGATAGACTTTAGGAACTGTGAGAAGTGTGTCAACATATGGAAGCCCAAACTGTTGTGGAACTCTTTCTGTAGGATGGGACTCAACTCTGGTTGTCTTGTCATCTAACTAGGTACTAGTACTATAAGTAATCAGTATAAATCTATCATCACCCAACATTCTTTCCATATCCTAGCACGGTTGTGCAACCATACAATCAGTGGCCACAGGCTAATGGCCCCTGGATCATATATCCCAATGCCCCTCTGGTAAGGGATCATCTTATTGTACACCGAACACATGACCAAAGTGGGATCGCTTCATGACTTTCCCTAAAGTTTGACAGCTCAATACAAATCATGGTAGGTAGTCAACAATATATCAACGCCCCATGCTTAAATCCAACCATGCTACTCAATACCCTAGATAATTAGAGCCCAACAATAGAGTAATTTTCCCCTACCCTTGTCTCCCACCAAGCGTGAAGCCAAGATACCAATGATGTAACATCCTCATTTTATACATTAGAACAAGTAATTTTTATTTTTTTTTGATAAATGCTTCCTGGTTCTAAATACATAATTTAGAACTCACAAATCAAAACAACCATTCTTATAACAAGTAACCATATGCAGCTGCAATGACTCGGAGTACCTCCGATCTATTCATTCCATGACTCGGTAATCTACCGATCTATTCATGTGTATTAAGAGTTGGCATTTTTATTTAACACATCACTCTTGCGGTTCTCTTCCCTAATCTGGGATTCAGAATGCTCTGTCTAAGGAACCTATCTGAATAATTGTTACCATTATTCATCGGCATCTCATCCCTTAGACTAGGTGACTTAGGACAACGCAATCAGTAGCTTGCGATACTTTGGCCAAAGATTTGAAACATAATGCTTATGTCTCGTATTCCTTGATGGCATACTCATCAATCTGGAATACGTCCTTCACCCCATTCCTATGTTATATAGAATGTCTTATACTGACTCCTGTCAGTCTCTCCTATCCCAAGTTATTCACTCGGGAACGGATTAGTAAGATGACAACGTTATATGGATGCTCCCGAGGACTAGGGATACGCTGACATACTGGGTCAACCCTAGTTAAACCAATGTGTCAAGATACCCCGAGTCTCCTAGGGAAGCCTTATAACGAGACCACATTCCTAATCAGTCCCAGAGTAACTTGTTCGAGTTTAAGGTGTAAATATTAATGATCAATGCAAAGGGTGTCGTCATAAGTCACCTGCATTGTTGTATCTTCGAGAAGATCCTAATCTTCTCGAAGGTACAACCCTGCAGTTGACTTGTGCCGTCAACCTTTAAATCCGCCTCGAAAAGATCTACTTATTAATAAGTGTTACATATGTTGAGTTAAATTATACCATAAGACGCTCCCTTAAGGTAGTCTTTCCCAATCCCTGGGTTCCTCACCTTAGAATTACCTTCCTTAGTAAAACCCATTACACAAGAGAAGTTATTAAGACTAGAGGTCCCCTCAAGAAGTTCATAGAATATACATAATTCTTAAATCGACGAAATTGGACAATAACCCTCGATCTTCACATGAGATTGTTAACCAAACCCTTTTTAGGTTTGCATCAGTTCTCGTAACTGAATTTATATCTTACTTATTAGTATCGAGATATAGTGATTAAGAATCCAATTAAACGTCGTCTTGACTTAGATTAAGACCAGGAAGTAATAATTTATTCAACTTGTTTAGCTTCCTGCTCAGGTATATTTTAACCCTAGCTTCCAAAAAGACAGTGAACTAAATTCCAATTTAGCTTTAGATAGAACATACTAGAACTACTAAACAATCATAAGTATTCAGTCACATATTCTTGCAAGCTTACATTGATAATCACAAAAGTCTCCAAATTATACAATAATAACAATGCTCTCAAGATCATTTGAACCGAAGAAGGTCAAACTTTCAAGATACGAATACAAATACATAGGTAACAAATATCTCTTTTCATTCCCTTCAAGCTAATCAAATACATTTTATGCATTCAGCATACTTGATACAATACTTCAACAGAAAAAGAACATTTTTCCTCATATAGTACATTTAGAGAATCAAGCTGTAATTCATCATAAAATCAAATTAAACAATCTAAACATCCTATCAGATCTGCGTGCTTTTACCACTTACGGCAACCATCTGCAAAAATTGTCAACATGGGTCAGTTCGATGAACTGAGCATGATAAGCACTAACTCTTAAAACAATTGCAATCCACCAACTGTTTTCATTAAACAACCTGTTTAAATGAGATCATTTCACCAAACAAATAAACATATTTCAGACTATGCTTTTGTAATACAAACATGACTATAAACGCGTAACTCATATTATCGTTACTGAATAGTCCTAGATACTTTTCAAATATTTCATCAAAATATTAGGGATCAAGAAGAACGAAAGTATCCAAAACAACTATCCATCTGAATCCCAAGGACAACAACCATCAGACAGACCATTACATTCAACTTAGTAAAATGAATATCATAACAAATCATGGTTCCATCAATATGTTAAAACAGTTCCCACGGTTAGATAAAAATATATCAACATATACTTTACAACAGAAGAGAAAGAGAACGAGTCATTCATATTTCCCTTCAAAACAAGCTCATGACTGTACCGTCTTCTCAAGAGTAAAGCATTCACCTTATACGCATGCGAATAAATCAGACGAGCCACAAGAAGAACCACAGTTTTGTTAAAATTAAAATATAACAATTTCCTGTAGCTTACTAGCAGTACAGTAGCTCTCGCGCCAAAACAGTGATGAATAATCTATTAAATAGACCCCACATAACCTTCCATACAAAGCGACAAACAAGAAAATATTCAATGCCATCACTTTCGAGGTACAGTTAACAGCTCTATAGTTCAGTCAAGCTCACGACTGGATATTCATGCTAATAGAAGACGTAATCATGTTCAAACACAAGAACAATTCTACTGAGTCAAAACTCACATCAACATTCAGTTCAATTTAGTCCCTACTAAAACACAGCAAGGACAAAGATCGAGAATCGAGCCAACATACAACATAACATGGGCTCCAACAGTGCCAAGTTCAACCAATACTTATGTTAAAGTTTTCAAATCAAGTTGAATTCGTATGATAACAAGTCAAGAATACTAAAAGTACTCACAGTAGGAACTCCTACAGATGTTACAACATAAATTACTTTTCAGTGTCTCCCCCGAAGTTGATAACATTTAGTATTCATAATAACAACACATTCACAACCCAGCTTTGAATGAAATTAAAAATACTAGACACCTTTCAAGGACTCCCACCATATCCAAAATCATACAGTATTCACGATATAGCTTCTACAGAAGCCGATATACAAGATAAATATATATTAAGGATTCCAACCGTGCCAATAATGATAAATATTCACAATCAGGCTTTATACAAAAGCAAAATACTGGTTTCGTAACAAGGATTCCAACTGAACCCCTACAACAATATTCGCTCTAAGCTTACACAGAGAGGAAAACATAAAAAGTACACCAACTGAGTCTGTACCAAGAAATTTCTTGCTAAACGAAGGTATTCATAACAAGACAACAGAAGTCGTATTACCAGTTACCCCTCCAGGACTCCGACTGAATCAAACTACCAGTATTCACATACATGAATTCTACAGTAGTCCATAATATACGAACCATTCCAAGGACTCCACAGAGTCATTTTGTATATAAATAAATATATTGCAAACTATCAACGGGTTAAATCCTGTAATTGCAACACAAGGGAGGGAAAACAACTTCTACAAGGTCACATTAAAATACTGTAAACACAGCAAGTTATCCATTCAAAATAACCTAAGTATTATAGCGAAACCCAATAAGATTCAGTAACCACCACTTATATTACCACGACAGAACTTACAAAGAAGTCGAATTATACTGAACATTCAAACAAAAATCCAACAGTATCCTTTTCGACAAGTATCTACAGCAAGTATCGACTGTAGCCTGAACCCAACAAGGAAACAATTCATGGGCTCCCACAGAGCAGGTTTCGTATACTTTCTTGCATGCATTTCACAAACTTTATCCGGAATGCAAAACACAATGAGATAGTATAATCGTTCGAAACAAATATACACCCATCAAGGGTTCTCTAAAAAAAAATCCATCCAGTAAGAAGATACAGCAACTAATCCATTCACAGTTACCATAGAAACCAACTGAACCCAAAAATCATTTGAACAGAGTTGTTCTAATGAAATCATTTGAAAGAAAGCAAGATCTTTAAAGGTTAGGGCCTAACATGCCTGGTTATTTGCTTAAAAATCCGAAGAAGACCACTGAAAGAGCTCGTGCCTTCTCCTCTTTTTCCACGTTAGATTCAACAACAATAACTTGTTATTTCCATGCCTTATAAACTTTCCTTGATAGAGAAAAGAGTGAGTTACACTCATTTTTTCCATGCAACACCAAGTAGACTGGTGCGAAGAACCAGTGATTAGACAGAGGGAAAACCAGAGCGCATGAAAAACCAAACAAACTACCAGTTTTCCATTTTGCATGCCTTCCCGAGAAACCCGAGCTCGAAGACTGAGTTCATTAATTGCATTTACTCCAAATTTCCCGCTCAATCTCCATTGCCACCGACCGCCATAGTTGGCGATGGATAAAAACAATTCAAAGACCATATCTAACTTTGGCGACTCTGCCACATCGGCTCTTGCTAGCCGTTTAAACTTCTACCATTTACCTGTCCTTCATGCTTATCCATCCCATTTAATGCCATAGAAATTACCGCCCATGGCTCGCACCCCTTCATAGGTCCCCTTTCTTCCTTGTTCATTAGTTAGGTTAGAAACATAGGTTAGGATTTAAGATAATACTTAGTCTAACCTTCATAGCAATAGGTTACTAACTTAGAACATTTAGCTTATAGCTTAGGCCTAGGTTAGATTAACACTAATCTAACCCATAGATTATAGTTTAGGTTTAGGTTACTAATCTTAATAAATCTAGTTTAGGTCTAACATTTAGAATGTTCAGAATAAGAACCTACAAACATACATTCACGAAAAGGATTCACTCCTGCACTGCCAATAGGCTAGTTGAATAAATGTATCTGAATTTATTACCTGGCCCACGATCGAGACCTTCCTGATATTACGATATCGGGAACCAATTCATTTAACACGTTCCGTCTGAGTTAGACTCCGGAATAGCTTATTCAACGCATTCAGACCTTGTAACCTGCGTAAGGTCTATAATTTTTGTTCATCCCGAATAAACTTAAAGCATCTCTTGGATCAATGCCACTGATCCCAGGCTGGGTCTTATAGATGGATAACTCCATAATTCATTCCGAGATCAGATTAAACTCAGGTGCAAAAATGAAAGAAATAAAAGAGTCCAATCATATTCTGACTCAGTCAAAGATCTTCAATAGCAAAGAAGATACAATACATATCAAGCATGACTTCACAATCAAAGGAACACATCCTTTTACAGAAGAAATCATATATCAACACTTGAATGCTCAGGAGGAAGTAACAACAGTTCAGAGTGTTACAAATGATGGCCTTGCATAAGGTAGGGATAGGTGCAAAGGTAATTGAAAGCAATCTCATACCTTGCTTAGCACCCACATTAGGTGCCACATCATCTCCCATATATGTTTCCCATTGTCTAGAAATAGTCATCAACCCCACACTCTCCAATGTCAACCTCCTTCCTATCTCAGGAACACCCAAGATCATGTCTACATCCTCTTGAGTGATAGTCCACTCTCCTTTGAACCCATTAAACCAAAAAGTGTTCTGGTATGCATCCCAATATCTTAATAGGTCGCACAACAAATGGATAGTTGGTGCTACTAACAACGTTTGAGATAACCTCCATAAGCTGAATCTATACAATAAGCCTCTCTCTTCCTTTAACCCCAATAGCTCAGTAGTTTGCACAAAAATTGGCTAGCTGGCAGTCCTAATGTTGTCTGAGATAACCTCCATAAGTTGACTCTATGCAATAAGCCTCTCACCTCCTAAGAAAACTGATCTATAACCTCTGAAAGCCACTCACACTCTCTGGCCCAACTCCACCGAATGTAAGAATCCTTGTGCATTCACCAAAATAAGGAAAAGAGAAAGTTAGAAACATGTTTGACAAAATAAGCTTGTCAAAAACATTATAAAATAACATAAAAACCAAAAACAATTCACTTAACTTATTCAAATCAGGCCTCTTCCCTAACAGTTACAGAACCATGACCCTGTGTAAAGTGGAAGTTACATAATTACCATGGTGGTTACGTAACTTTCACCCTATTCAGAGTGATAAATTTTTAATTGCCACCTATGTAGAGTAGTGGTCATGTCAAAAAGGCACACTATACCTTGACGCCAAAAAAATTTAAAAAACAACAAAAATACAAATTATTTTTCATGAAATAGAAGGTATACACATCTAGGTGCCCCCTCTTAGGAATATTTTAAATACAAAATTGTTGAAAATCACCCCCCCTTAAGTAGATATTTTTTGATTTTTCACATTTTAGGTTTAAAAGGAATAAATGCAAAATAATAATATTTTCTTAGCCACTATTCCTCTTGCTCGCGGAGCTATGATCATGTCGCTGCACTCTTTAATTTGACTATACTTATGCTCAAAACAATCACAGGTAATCCAGAGCTCCAAATTCTCTAAGGGTGAGTGGAAATGATTTCTTAAAATAGTAATTTTGATTATATATATAATGTTTTTAACTCTATAATTTAGTGTGTGTAATTTACAGGGATCAAGCACTGGTGCAGGTATGTTTCCATCCCTACGGATATGGTAAGTCCTCTTGTCATTTTGGTTTTAGTATGTTTTTTCAATTTCATATCTATCTGCACTCGATTCTTGTTTGTTTGTAGTAGGTAGAGGGATTTTGGATTGGTGTCATTTCGACACACAGGCATGTCAGGTATAACTTCTAACTCCCATTTTGGGAAATCCATACTCAGACTTTGCGTACTACACCTTTTAATGGCTAGGACACTTCTCCGAGGTGGCAATATGTCTGCACCCAATTTTTCACATGCTACATTGATGGAAATAGTTAAAAGTCCCCTATGATGATTACTATCTTTTCAAATGGTTTTCAAGCCCCTTTCCCCCTTTGCAACTTATATTTTTACCTTAGAATACTTTACTTAGCCATTTATTGCTTTAAGTTAGCTTTCTACAATTTTTTTCCTTAGTTTTTGGCCTTAATTTATGCAACCCCTAGTATTCTTTGATGGTGGTTATGAAACTACAGGTCTACCTAGGTGGTGGTTGCAAAACCATTGGTCTACCATTAGCAGTGGTTTCCCAACTACCTCGATAGTTTTGTAACTGCCACCCTGTACAAATTGGTGGTTCTGTGCATTTTGACCGATAGTTCCCAGGTGTGATTTGGATGCATGTTAACTTCTTCTAGCTCACATTTTGCAAATGTTTCTTAGTCAAATTGGTAGTTTATAGGCATGATAGATGCATACCAACTTCCTCTTCTTCCCTTAATGACTAATTATAGTTAACTACCCCTCCTTATTGTGATGTGGCACCCCATGGTTTTTAAATGGATGAGACCATTTCCCAACCTATGTTCTATAAAAATCAGGCTTCTTCCTAAAGCATTGGTCGGAGATTTTTGTCATGATTTACACCATTATGTTGTCATGATCTTTGTAGAAATTACACAACCAATCAATGTTCTCTTGCATTGTTATTCTTCTACTTACATTGATACCAGATTGCTATTAAGCCACAATTTCTCCAATGACTTCTTCCTTGCTTCTTATGTATTACGAGAACAACTCCCTAGAATCATGTGAACATTGAAGTTGGTGAGGGGATAGAAGAGTAAACCACAACCGGCTTTGCCACAATACCATAAATTCTAGGTTGGGGATGTACTTGGACTTCTTGAAGCTTTCTTGACTTCTTTATTTAATTTGTATGCACATTATTGACTAGAGTAGAAAACCATTTCAATTCAAATTTTTACAATAGTTAGATCATTACTGTAGCTTCTATTTCCTCTGTAAAGCTTTTGGTGATAGATATCTTCCTTACCTATCCCTTTGGATTTGCAAGGGAATATTTTATGGAGGAAATATTCTACATTTGTTTCAGGAAACTACAATCCATCTCAATTTACAACCTCCATTGAATCCTTCTTTAATTCTACTGAGAAAGTTACAGGGGAAGAAAAGCTTCTAAGAAGCTTTGATTTCTTCCCATGCCTCTGAGGTAGTATAGAGGATTTACATCCATATTTATAATTGGAAAAAGATTTATTTTATTTTGAGTAGATTAAATGCATTCAGCACAAGTAAATAACTATATCTGGTTATTTTCTTATTTAGATTTATGATAGAAGCAATTTATTTAGATTAGAAGAAATTTGTTTATTTTTGTATTTCTTCTGTTTTTCTAAAAAGTATAAAATACAAATACATTAGATTAGATTAGTCAGTTTTATTTTATTTTTTTATTCCTTTATTGAAATTAATATCCGTTCAAATAAGTAGATAAAATCCAATAATCAAACAATAGGGAGCTTACGCTACCTGTGATTAGCCTCAAATTCCACTTTGACTAATTGAACTACTAGGAATTCACACTACCCAATCTTAGTCCCTGATTTTCTTATAGTTATTTGTCAACAGCCCTAGAATATTCCATATCGACTGTCCCGTCATGACCTCGGGAGGTCAAGTGTTCCTGAAGGTCGTGTGTTTATTTTCAGTTGTACAATGACTAAAGCAGTAGAGGTAAGAATGGAAAGTGTGGAATTTTGTTGAATGGTAGCATTAGTGGGAATAGAGGTATTTTTTGATGTCATTTTTTTTTTCATTTTCTTAGCTTAAGATATTGTAGTAACTAGAATGAAACAAACAAAACTACGACAACAATAATTTCTAATTAAAGGAAACAAGTCACACAACAAGTTTTTGTTTATCTTTATTATTCTAATATGTGAAAACAAATGAAAAGGAGTTGAGGGGTGCCTAGGAAATGGAACTCTATGAATGGTTTCAAGTGGTTTTGGATTTGGATTCCTCTATATATCCGAAGGTATGTGAGGCCTGAATCTATGATAAATTTCTAAAGTGGCCAAAACGTTGCGGTGGTTTTCCTATTGGGTAATGAAATCCCAATAGTTCCACCTAGTAAGGGATGTTTAGATGTGTTGGTTTCTTTGTTTGGATGTGTGTGATAAAGTGAATGCAATGAGGTAAACCCCCTAGTTAAAACTATATTTTCAAGCAATCAATGAAAGCTTATTTTTAGATCCCAAAATAAAACACGTAGATTTGATGTAGACAAAAAAAAGTGATGCAATGTGGAAAAGAAAAGAAAGGAGAGAAAAAATAAGGAATAACTAGTTTACACTTTTCCTTTTTATATGATCTTGAAGCAAGAAAATGATAAAAATAAAATCTAAGTAATCCATGATGCAACAAAAAAAAAGAAAGCACAATCTAACATGCATTCATTCCTTGCAAGGTTAGTGGAAATGAAAGAAGGACAAGTGAAAATGAAAAAAAATAACAAGACTCACCTAGAAAATGGGTCCCAACATGTGTGCCAAAATGTTGGATTGATTTCCTCATTCCTGATTAGATTAGTGAACTAGTACTAAAGAAAATAAGTAACTCAAAATATGAAGGATTTATGGTACTTTAGGATGAAATGATGATGTGAATGGGCGTAAAGATGAAATCCTCCTTTGTTGCGAGCTTGATGACCTACACAATAAAGATAATTAGAAGGAAAATGGATTAGAAGATATATGAAGGGTTTCTCGACTAATCTAGTCCCAAGAAGTGTGAAATTCCTAAGATGGAAGTCAACCTTTTTTGAAGATAAGATAAAATAAAATCAATGATAACAAATCTAATTAAATATATAGAATCTAAAATAAATAGAAACTGAAATGCAGGAATGTAAAGAAAGTACATATCTGATCTAGATAAGCAGAAAATGATCCAAACTTGGCTAGTTCAATGGCGACTCGAGACATCAGTGAGCCAATTGATGGTAATTGGGGAATGTGAACTAGAACAATGATGTAAAAATGCATATCTGAAAGATTTGATGGTAGATATGAGTTTTGATGTAGCACTAGAATAATAAATAGAGACCTACAGAAGGTCTAAAATAGGAGGAAATAGAAAGGATGTAATAAAATTAGATATCTAAGGGTGAATACTAAAAATATGGACTGGGTCGATGGTGATTAGGCTAGGTCAATAGTGATTAGGGGCTAGAAGAATGAATCTGAGATGGTAGAAGGTTCAGAATGACCAGATATGGAAGCTAAATGAAAGGGATCAAGCATGTGATGGAGAAGATGGCAAGAAAGTAGAAATAAGGAGATGAGTTGACTGTGACTAGGAAAGGTCAGTGGTGACTAGGTCTTATTTAGACTTCAATGAATGAAGTGGAAAGAGTAACAACCTATAAATGAAGATGGTGGTGACTGGATGTAAGAAATATGAACTAGGATGATTGAAAAACATGCAAACACAATGAGTATTGCTGAAAATATATTATGATGAGGGATCTAAGAATGCAATGACAAGAGGACTCCAAAGATCTCAAAATAAATACAATATCTCCAAGATGGATTCCAAATGGCTTGTCTGCCACAACAAAGGTCACAAGATGAAGGAAATATTGTAAGAGATCATAAAATCACACAATTACATCCATGAAAAATGAGGGGTTAAGGTGGATTTATAGGGTCAATGAAGACCTTGATGGGTCACCTCCAATTGTGGGAAACCATCTATTTAGGTGGTGGAAGGTTTCCCAACTCAAGGTAAAATGGGCCTAAAGAGGGAAGATTATGGTTTTGGGTGATAAGGACGAACTAGAGTGCATAAAATGGATAAATGAGTAGGTGGATGATTAAAATGAGTAAATGAAGGCCTATATATGGGTAAAAACATTAAATTATGTCCTAGGGATAGCGAATTGGGAGATTTAGGGATGATAAATAGATTAGATTATGATTAATTAATGGTGATTAATGATAATTAAGAATGATTTAGGGAGGATAAAATAATGGGATGATGATTAGAGCTAATTAAGGATATTAGCATAGATAAAATAATAAGATGGATAATATAAGGTTATTGGTGGGAAATGGTAATTAATTGTATGAATTGAGATAAGAAGGGAATACAAAATTTGAATGGATGATCATAATGAAAGAGAGTAAACGCGGGGAGAAGGGGAGGAATAATACCATATTTTGGTGTCTACAAGATGTTCACATGTAAAATCATCAAACTACATCAAATTATAAAAAATAAAGATTCAAATGGGGAGTCTGACTAGCCCCAATGGTCCCCTGACAAATTGAACTTACAACTAAGTATTGCACTACATCTTAGACTTCATTTAGTTCTTATGCATGTCTGTATAGATCATACCTTAGGAAGATCTTGTGCAAGATGAACTTGATAGTGAGAGATAGCTAGATGTACCAATGTAGATAGATGTGTGGATGAAAAAGTGAACTTCCCCTCCTATGCGTGTATGTAGAAAATGTAGTCCCTTGTCTCTTGAGTGAGTGCTATATGGATGTGTTTGATGCTCTTAGAATTCCTTTAGATGCAACCTTAGGTGGTGACAATATATGTTTAGAGATTGGTCATTTATTATGGTCACATATCTTTATAAATATATAAATCCCTTGTTTGAATTTAGTAATTGACAACTAAAAGCATGAACCATAAAAAAATAAGATACCCAAAAGATAAAAGAGACCCAAAATAGGTGACTAAGATACAAAGAGGTCATGGGTTCCCAAAGGGGATGAGTGCACCTAGGAGCTGGTGTCTTAGCTAGGCACTGGTGTCCAGAGTAAATACAGATAAAGAAATGAATATCAAACTGGGATGTTGGGTGTGTAGGACCAAAGAGAAAACAAGAAAGACGCCAAAGATAGATGTTAATTACTAGTTCTCTCCCTTAGGAATCATATGAATCGTAGTATGTGATTAGGACCTAGAAATATACCCAAGTGTTTGGTTTTGTGTCTACATTTCCCCCCAATTTATGTTGTTGAGTGAATACTCAATACCATAAAGTATATAAGATATGTGTACCTGATAACCATGTATATTGATGGTGAAACATGCCTAAGAGACAAAAAAAAATTGGATTGAAAAAAATGAAGCATAGAAGCTAAGGAAGATGAAGAGAACCTATGGGTGAAGTGTAACATCCCCATTTTAAGATACTAGAACAAGGGAAAAAAAAAAAAAAAAAAAATTTATATACAACATTCTCTGTTATGAATTATATAATTCAAACACACATTCAAGTTTTAATAATTATTCTCTGCCAAAACAACACAGTTTGGAACACACAATTTCCTTTTAAAACTAATGTTCCTTGTTCACATATTTACAATATGGAACACACATTCAATGTCATTCAATCTTATAACAGATTCTATATGCTGCTGTAAATGACTCGAAGAACTGCTGATCTTCCATTTTCATGGCTCAGAGTTTCAACGATCCTTCATTTCATGACTCGGCAACAACTGATCCTTCATGTTCGTTCATGCATAGTATATTATATATACCAGTTCTCTTAACCGTTTCCGGTTATCGAAGTGATCCATTTAAGAAGCCTATCTGAATATCTGTTACTGATATTCATCTAACATCCTGCATCATAAATTAAGTGATTAGGACAACACAACCAGCACTTGCGATACTTTGGCCAAAGATTTTCACATGCTTTGCATGATCATATTCCTAGATGTGATACACATCAATGGAATACATCCTTCACTTCACTTCACCTGTTATCTAGAATGGTCTTTCTTGATTCCTACCAGTCCTCTTGATTTAAGGTCAGATTTAAACTTTCAATTTCCAACTAGCAATATGAACGAATATAGGAAGGCACTCCTGGTAACTAAAGATATGCAGACATACGGTGTTGTTCCCTACGACTTTGTGTGTCTAGTTATCTTTAGTACTCCGGATTCACTCCGTATACGTGATCATACTCCTATCCCCAGCCAAGAACTTCACATTTAGCCTATGTATTCTTGATGTTTTAATTTGGGAGGGCATTGCAATATGTCAGCTATAACATTGTGTCGTCATGAAGACCCCGTCTTCATGAAGACACCTTGTTGTAGCTGGAATATGTCAATGTCCTATAGAATCCTCCCATCGAGAGTACACATCCTGCTCAAGTGATTTAGATATGATCTTAATATTTAAGATCAACTTTCAGCAATCGTGCTGATCCTTTATCCTCGTTCCCGTTACAGTTGTACGTAGCTAAGAGAGACTAAATCTATCCTTTAGCTTGCTATGCATATTCTCCTTTCTACTGAAGGGCTGCATTTCTCTACTTGGTTTTCTTCTTAATCTTCAGATTAAGCAGCCCGTTGCCGACGGACGTGATAAGTTTAACCTATTAAACTTAACCAGGATTTTTACAACTGTAACTAAATTCAGAATTCTAACTTACTAGACGTCATTTAAATGAGGTCTAATTCCCTATAAATGTATTCATTTATTCTCCTTAACATTACATAGTTAAGGTCCATTAGTTATGGATATACTTATCCCATATCCTTTCTTTCTGAATTTAACATACGAGGTCATTAATGGAGTTCAAAAGCAAAGTTTGATTACTCCTAAGTTAATTGATATTCCTTAGCTTCCGAGCTAATCCTGAATACCTATCAGTTACGGGATCATTTTCTTCCTAATCCTTTTTAATGTCAATTAAGAATTCATCTTTACCCAAGTATGAACTAATTGCACATTCTAACTTAAAAGTTACATTTAGGTAAGAATATATATATCAGTTCCTTTTTAACGTCCATCCAAGGACAATTAAATAAATCCAAATCAAGAAATAACATTATATTTCCAATTTAATCAACAATATCGACTGATATAGTCATTAAAATACCACACTTGTATTTGTATTCATCATCCATTTCATAATCCATACATTTGTCAATCCAACTTATTGGACTTTTTTTATTTTAAACATCATTACAACTGATAGAAGAATTTACTTTCTTCTTTTCACAATTCCTCGTAGAGGAATATTAACTAACAAATACAATTCATCTCCAAACAATCAAAAGAAGCATCAGAAAACAGCCATGTCTTTGTTCCAATCAAATTTCATCTGCAAAATTACTTGCACGGGTCAGTTCAATGAACTGAGCATATTAAGCACTTGTCATTAAAATGAGGTGCTTCAATTAACTGTCTCAATAAAAGAACCCTGCTTTTATGTATCGACAGTAATAACATCAATCAAAATCAAGCATCAAAGAATGGACAGCATAACAACTGAACCATCAAATACCATCCCAATCAGCCAAAGAACTGCTGTCCTATTTTCCACATGACCGTTACAAGCCCCAAATTACAATAATTGTAAAGTTTAGGAATGCAAGTAGCATACTCCTGATATAACATAACTATTATCCTTTCCACCCTTTCATTAATAATAAATGAAAAAGGGTAAAACTAACTGAAACGTAAACCAATTACTTTCCTTTCAGTTCATGCATCACATTAGATTCCAAGCAATCAAGCACAAACGAGAAAGCAAACAGTAATGCATACAGTTACTCATATCTAAGCACTACAAGATTCCTTATTAACGATTACAAATTTCCAGCTGAATGAAAGAAGAAAAGATCATTTTTCCAAGTTATCCAGCCACATTTCTATCGCTTTCCTCATGATTGTTCTAAAAATTAGATCCAACTGAAACACAAATCAAGATAACAATTCAGAGTGAAACTTACAAAATTCACTTTCCAACAGCAAGAGTAATTTCATTTATAATCAGCTTTAAACGAAAACAAGGAAGAATTTATCGTCCTTATCAATACTTCATTTAAATCAGGGTCATATGAATACCCAAAAATAGGTTAGTACAACATCATATTTATCATAGATCAAATAGTATAAGGATGCATACTATATATTTACTGAACTAGAAGACCCCATACTTCTTTCACTGTATTTTTAACCAAATAAACAATTATACAATCATGCAATCAATTAATCATGTGACCTTCTATATCCAGGATCGCGTACAGTTCAAAATACGATTTACACATTGTTGTTACCTACAACAAGACTTAATCATAATGCATAATAAAGCTTCCAATGCTATTCCAAAACTCAACAGCAAAAAGAGAAAATTTCATTCCTTTAATCTTTTGCTAAGAAAACAACCATTTTCTTCAGACTCAACAAGAATTGTTCAGGCAGATTTCATTTCTTCTAAATGACAGTGCCAAGATCAGAAGACCACACGAAACAATTAAATATTTCATTTGTACAGAAAGCACAGCACACAGAAAATAATTTAAATGCCACTGTCCTCTCTATAGACTGAACTTATAAAGTTCAATAAACCACCTGACTACTGATTTTATCAATTCAAATAGCAGAAAGAAGAAGAATTCCTTACCAGTAAATGTTTCTACCCGAATCCATTTTTCTATTCACAATGATGTACACAATCCAAAATGCGATTTTCATGTAATAATACCCTTATTAATAAAAACCCGCATAGGATATCAGATGCACAACAAGGTACAGTCAAGACATATCCAAACCGCCTACCTATTTCAAAAAAATTCTATATTATACATAAATAAAAAGCTGAGTTCTTGTTCACAACTATAGCCCGAACTAGAAGATCGAACAGTATCAATTAAAACACAACAAATCATCCAACCCCCATAGCAAGAATCAACATAATTCATTTAATGCACAGAAATACAAGCCAAGCTCATTTTCACGACTACTGTCTGAGCTGTAAGATCAAGTTGTTTCCATAAAACACAACCAAATCAACCTTTCATTCCAGCAAGAAAGAATGTATTCATTTATAAGTTCAAAAGAAAAACAATTTCTTTTCTAGCTCCCACGAATACCCAAATTGTATTTGTCCATTTATATAAAAGAAGAAGCACAACAATAATTAAATTACTATCATTTCCCTCTAACCGAGCTCGTGATGCTCAGATAAAACTCTAATGCCAATTCCTTTAAAATCCAAAAATGTTATTTCCTTTTAATCCCGAAACAACAGAAGGAAAGGAAAAGTCTTATTTCCTTTAAGAAAAATTTCAGTATAGGAACGACATCAAGCAACTCGTACATCATGTGAAATTTTATCACAAAAGTTCATATAACAAAAGAACAATCGCATAGCAATGAAAACAACCCACACTACCTGCACCGTTCTTATATAGCATTTAATCAAAGAAAACTCATTTTGAATTCCCAAATACTGTCAACAACCAACACAACAAGTTCTTATTCCAACTCAATTCATGCAAAGATGGATCAAATCACAATAACAAGAAAACTATTTCACCCCTACCATTCGAAACAATGACAACAAGAATCAACTAGCCCAAATCATCTCAATCATGACAACAAACAGATAAATCAAAAACCCAAGAGCAAGGTTGTTTTAATGAGACGCTTAAACAAATGAAGTGTTTTAAAGAGAAGGGCTTAACATGCCTGTAATTTATTTTCCAAAACTAGAAGAAAACTACGTTTACAGAAGGTGTTTCCTTCCACGGCGACAGCAGCAAGCTTCCAAACAAGCTCTTCCTCTTCAGGCTCAGCAACAGCCTCCAAATTTCCAAAGAACAGTGATAAAATCCAATGAAAACTGGTTCGACAGAACCAAGAAAAAACCAAATGCAGAGCAACTTCTCAAAATCTGAATCAACACAATAAACAATCAACATTTCCTCCATACACTTTCCAAGGCGGACTGGTCACGAAGACCAAAAAAATTAAATGCATTAAAGACTCATCCTTTTCCTATTTTCTCATGCCACCGCTGACTTGGGTTAGCAAACTCCCAAGTTCAAATTTTGCATGCAAAACCAAATTTAGCCTCATAACCAACTAACTACCTCCATCTTTCTCCCTGTCCCCGCCAAACTGGTGCTATCCAAATAAGGACTCCTCATTAATGCCATTAAACACCCTTCATCCTTATCCTCTTCCCCCAAGGGTTTGCGCATCCCCTTTAGGTTAGGATTAGTTTAGGATTCATTTTAGTATTCGACCTAGGTCATAGCCTAGTCTTTAGGTTAATAGGAATTAGGTTTATGTTAGTCATTTTAGAATTTAAAAATCCACTTAGGATAGTAGTTTAGGATGTAAGGTAGAACTTAGGATTAGCTTCGGTTCTAATTCCTACTAACATCTAACACTAATCAACCTCCAATCCAGTCTTCCTACTGACATTCAAGTCAATGCGATGCAGGACGTTTCGTCCTTTGTTTCACATGCCAGAGCCATTCATGTCCAGACATTTCCTGCCTCACGAGGTTTTAAGTTACGACAATGCATGGTTCGAGAATCAAACCTTTGTCGTTGGCATCTACGTGCCAGCTGCTCATACCTGAAATTAGGTGCTGCACATTTATATCAACATGCAATTCAGTCAAGATTAAATCGACAAAGCGATTACAAAAAGGCCACAGCATATAGAATTGAGCAAGCATACGACAATTTTTTGTCACATCAGTAACATACAGGCAACAATAACTGTTGTCCCATGTAACTAATTACAGCATGCAAGAATCCCAATTTGCAACACATTCCCTTAAGATCAAAATATACCTTAACATGTTTGCCTTCATTTCAGCAGATACAACAGTATGAAAAATTATCACCAAGATAACTTACAAAATCAAGGTGTTACATTCCTCCCTCCTTAAAGAATCATCGTCCCAATGATCAGATTAAACAAATCAAGGAGTTCCTAAGACAAAGTTCAGTTATTGTCCTTCCATTCATAAGTTCATACCAAAAACAGATTCACTCTTAAAAATAGCGTTTTAAGACAACTGTACAATAGACTAATAATTTTCTAAATTTGGTAGAATTATCAGTTTTTTGAATTTCAAATTCGATTAAACAAATGTGGAAAAGTAGATCTCATTTCTTCGAGATTTTCCCAAGTTGCACTTTCTTCGCTGAACTGGTCCCACTGGACCTTACATTGGTTCACTTCACGATTTCTCAAGTACAACTAGCGAGTTCCCAGCACTCAAATGGGCTTAACCATGATTATTCCTGGGTCTTGGACCTGCAAGGAATTCCAATTAAGCACATGTGATAAATCTGTCACGTATTTCTTAAGCAAAGAAATATGAAAAACATCATGCATTTGAGACAAAGCAGGAGGTAATGCTAGACGATAAGCTACAGGGTTGATTATTTCAACAATTTCAAAAGGTCCCACGTATCATGGTGACAACTTGGCAGCCTTGCCAAAAGTTATTGAGCTCTTTTTCAGCTTCACCCAAAGAAATACCTTCTCTCCCAGTTTATAATTCCTGTCAACCCGCTTTAATTCTGCATAACTCTTTTGCCTATTGGTAGCCTCCTTTAGATGTTCCGTAATCATTTTGATTTGTTGTTCCATTTCCGTAAGGATTTCTGGCCCAATTACCTCTCTATCCTCAACGTTGTCCCAGCTGACAGGGGTTCTGCATTTTCTTCCATATAATGCTTCAAAGGGTGCCATTTTTAAAGAGGCATGATAGGTATTATTGTAAGAAAATTCTACCAGCGGAAGGTATTCCTCCCATTTATACTGATGGGCCATGCAATACATCCATAACATGTCCTCTAAAACCTGATTGACTCTCTCAGTCTGTCCATCCGTCTCCGGATGATATGCAAAACTGAAGTTTAATTTAGTTCCCAAGGCTGCATTAAGCATTTGCCAAACCTGATGTCATCCTCGGATCTCTATCCGATATGATTAATTCCGGTATTCCATGCAATCTGAAGATTTCATGTACAAATCTTCTTGCTAGCACTGGTGCATCATCCTTCAAATTACCAACAATGAAGTGTTCCACTTTGGTCAATTTGTCGACTACAACCAGGATAATGTCATGCTTATTTCTTGACATAGGCAATCCTTGAACGAAATCCATCGTTATCACTTGCCATTTATACTACGGAATGCTGTGGGGATACAATAATCCTATGGGATGCATATGTTCCACCTTAACACGCTGACATTCCAAGCAGTGTGTTACAAATTCCGCCACATCCTTTTTCATTTCCTTCTAGAAGTATTGCTGCTTAAGATCAACAAGCATTTTCGTAATGCTAGGGTGTCCAGAAAAAGGTGAATTATGAAATTCAGTTAACAAGTTTCCCTCTTAAGTCATTCGCCAAAGGTATATATACCCTATTTTCGAACCTCCAATTCCCTCATTATCGAAACTGAATCCATTCTTTTAGCCCCTTCTTTTTACTTTCATTGCAAGTTTAAGCAGAAATAAAGCATCCGTAGCTCCAGGTATCAAAAAAAGATGAGCTACGGGGTGTTACCCAAGAATTACCTGAAACTTCTTATGGGCGTCGTAACTTGCTTTCAGCTTGTCTGTTCGCCGTTGCAGCGTGATCCTATGCTGTGACCGCTATTCATTCCTTCTTCAAAGGAACGTGATTCGCATAGTGGTCTCTCTTTCCCTAGTTGAAGCATCCTCCAACTGGCCTTTTTAGGCTCAAATTGTTACCCGCCTTGAAAGTTATCTTGGCTTCCATTAGGCCTTCTGTCCAATGACATTAAACTTTGTGAAGCTGTTCGCATGCTATGTAGAGGTTATTCATACAGATTCTGTTGTATCTACAAAAGTTTTGTTTGTCACAACAAACTTTTCCAAGGTCCCCTTTGGGCACGAGATGAAGAAGAATTGGGACTCTTCTTCCTTATCTCTTCACCTGGTGAGGACAGCAGATATTGCTCTCAATTCTGTTCTGTCGATTGCCTTTTCGACAAAACTCCATCCATGGTAGGTTGTGGCGTGGACATCCACTTTCACACCCATGATGGATTCAACCCCATTATGAATTTTGTATTCTGAACTATCGTCATTTGGTATGTGGGCACATACTTAAGGAGTTAGTAAACCCTTCCAGTATGTCCTGTCCAGACAGCCTTCCTATGTGCCGAGTTCTGAAATAATTCAGTCCTTTCCTATCAAAATAGACGTTGAGGCAGCCATCGTTGCTAAAATAAACCTAAAGTGATCCCATTGTTAGGTCTGATTGACATATTCAGCTCAACCTTCGGTTGTCCCCACAATGATGATTTCATGAGAAAGCTGAATAGATTTCCACTATCGCTTTAGTCTCTCGGAGAAGTTTCTTGAGCCCAACAGTATTTCTCCATTTCATGAGCCAATCCTTAGCTTCCCCCACAAAGGGTGTTCCCATCAAATTTTGGAGGAAGTATTCTCTTTTAATCATGTGTAAGTTAGTGCTTATCTGCCCTTTTATTTTCAGGGGGATTAGGGGAGCACTTTACAGATTATTATCAACACCCGGATTCCCTCTGTTGATGTTGTCCACAGGAGGCGGCTGATCCATTTATTTCAGCTTCATCTTTCCTCCACTTCATTGGCCCACAGTGACGTGTTCCAGCCAACAGTCAAACTATCTCTCGTATCAAGTGGGCAGCAAGGATTCATCATTTTGAGCAGTAGCGCTTCTCCACCTGTAAATGGGTTTATTTGCAACCATTCCCTATTGTTTGAACATTTATGTAAATTAAGAAAATGTAAACTTATAATATTGTGGAATAATTAGGGCCAAGAGCTTGCCAACCTTCGCTCTGATCCAAGATGTAACATCCCCCATTTTAAGATACTAGAACAAGGAAAAAAATATTATTGTTTGTTTTATTACATGTTCTATGTTATGAAGTATAGAATGCAAAAACAAAGTTCAAGTTTAATAATTGTTCTTTTCCCAAAAACAACGACAGTTGGAACACACAATTTCCTTTTAAAACTAATGTTCTATTCACATTTATTCCAATGATGGACCCCACATCAATGCCCATTCAATCTTATAAAACAGATTTCTATATGATTGTTGTAAATGACGAGAAAACTGGCGATCTTCCATTTCATGGCTGGAGTTTCAATGATCCTTTGTCCTGACTCGAGCAAAACCGATCCTTCAGTTTGTTCTGCATAGTATATAGATCTACCAGATTATCTATAATCGTTTCCGGTTATCGAAGGATCCATTTAAGAATCCTATCTGAAATCTGTTATGATATCACTGACATCTGCCTCTTAAACTAAGGTGATTAGGCCAAATGAACCCAGTACGTGCGGATGAACTTTGACCAAAGATTTTCACATGCTTTGCTTAGGATCTATTCCTGGATGAGATACACATCAATGGCTTCCCTCCACCTTCACTTCACCTGTATCTTCGAATGGTATCTTTCCGTTCCTACCAGTCTCTTGAGTTAAGGTCAAATTTAAACTTTCAATTCCAAACTAGCAATATGAACGAATACTAGGAAGCATCCTGGTACTAAGATAAAGATCCGCAGACATTACAGTTGTCGTTCCCCATGACTCCGTGTGTCAGTTATCTTGAGTACTCTCGGAGTCACGTTCGGTATACGTGATTCTACTCCTATCCCAGCAAGAACGTCACCATTCAGCCTATGATTCTTGAGTTTTAATTCAGGAGGGCATTGCAATCTGTCAGCATAAATTGTGATCGTCATGAGGACCCGTCTTCATGAAGGGACACCTTGCTGTAGTGGATGTCAATGTCTACGGAAATCTACATGAGAGTACAACCTACTCAAGTGATTTGTATATGATCTTAATATTTAGATCAAACTTTCAGCAACCGTGGTGGCTGTCCTTTATCCTAATTCCCGTTACAGTGTACGTAGCTTTAAGACAGACTAATCTGTCTTAGCTGCTATGCATATGCTCCGTCATACCGAAGGGCCTTGCATTTATTACTTGGCTTTTCTTCTTACTCTCAGATTAAGCAGACCGTTACCAACAGACGGATAAGTTTAACCTATTTAAACTCAACCAGGGATGTTACACTGTAACTAAATTCAGATTCAAATTACTAGAGTAATTTAACGCGGGTTCTAATCCAAAATGTATTCATTTATCTCCTTAACATACTAGTTAAGGTCCATAGTTGATGGAATACTTATCCCATATCCTTTCTTCTGAATTTCACATAGATGTTCATTAAGGATTCGAAAGACAAAACAGTTAAATACTCTTAATTTAAGGATATGTCCTAGTTACCGAAAGCTAATCATGAATACCTATCAGTTACGGGATCAATTTTTCTTCCTAATCTCTTTAATGTCAATTAAGATTCATCTTTACCCAAGTATGAACTAATTGCAAATTCTAACTTAAAAGTTAAATGTAGTAAGAATAGAGAATCAGTTCCTTTTTAATCCATTACAAGGACAAGTAAATAAATCCCAAATCAAGAAATAACATTCTATTTCCAATTTACTAAAAACAATATCGAATGATATGCATTAAAAATACCACACTGTGATGTGTATTACATAATTACATTCAAATCAATTACATTTGCCAAGCCAAAAGTATGGATTTTATTTTAAACATCATACAACTGCTAGTTAGACGAATGTACTTTCTTCTTTTCACAATTCCTTGTTAGAGGAATATTAACAAACCCAAATACAAAATTCTATCTACCAGACAATCAAAAGACGCATCAGAAAAAACAGCCAGTCTTTGTTCCAGCAAATTTCATCTGCAAAATTACTTGCACGGGTCCGTTCAATGCAACTGAGGCATATAAGCACTTGTCATTAAAATGAGGGTAGGTGCTGCCAATTAACCTGTCTCAATATAAAAGAACCCTGCTTTGATGTACGACAGTCAGGAACAATCAATCAAAATCAGCCTCAAAGAATGGACAGCAAACAACTGAACCATCACTACCATCCCAATCAGCCAAAGAATACTGTCCGATTTCCACATGACCGTTACAAAGTCCAAAATTATAATAATTGTAAAGTTTAGGCATGCAAGTAGCATCACTGATGATTATAACATACTGTTATCCTTCCCCCCTTTCATAATAATACCCTGCAAAAGGTTAAAACTAACGGAAACGTTAAACCAATTACTTTCCTTTCAGTTCATGCATCACCTTAGATTCCAAGCAATCAAGCAAGACGAGGAAAGCAAACAGCATTGCCATACAGTTGCTCCTATCTAAGGAACTAACCGCTTTGTATTCAACCGATTATCAAATTTCTAGCTGAATGGAAAGAAGAAAAGATATTTTTCAAGATTCCAACCACATTCCTATCTCTTTCTATGACTGTTCTAAAAAATTAAATCAAACCAAAACACAAATCAGATAAACAGTTCAGAGTGAATGAACTTACAAAATCCATTCGAAATTCACTTTCCAGCAGCAAGAGAATTTCATTCATAATCAGCTCTTTAACCGAAAACAGGAAGAATTTCTTGTCCTTATCAATACTTCATTTAAATCAGGGTCATATGAATACACAAAATAGGTTTAGTAGTAAAAATATATTATCATAGATCCAAATAGTATAAGGATGCATACTATATATATGAACTAGAAGACCCCATACTTTGTTCATTGTATTTTTTAACCAAATAACCAGTTATACAACATGCAATAAATTAATCAAGTGACCTTCTTAAGCCAGGATTGCGTATAGTTCAAAATTGATTTACACAGTGCTGTTACCTACAGCAAGAGTAATCCTATGCTAAAAAGCTTCCAATTGCTATTCTAAAACTCAACAGCAAAAAGAGAAAAATTTCATTCCTTTAAATCTTCTGCTAAGAAAAAAACCTTCGTGAGACTCAACAAGAATTGTTCAGGCCGATTTCCTTTTTCCTAAAGACAAGTGCCCAGATTAGAAGACCACATGAAACAAGGGTAAATATTTCATTTGTAAGAAAGCACAGCACTCAAAAATTAATTTAAATGCCATGTCCTATCTAGAGATAAACTGCATAAAGTTCAATAACCCACCCAACTTATTGATGTTCTCACATTCAAACAGCAGACAGAAGAAAGAATTCCTTACCAGGAAATGTTCTACCCGAATCCATTTTGCTATTCACCCAAGGATGTACATAAACACAAAATGCGAGTTTAATGGAATAATACCCTTATAATAAAAACCCCGCATTAGGATATGAGATGGCCAAAACAAGGGTACAGTTAAGCAAGACATCCAAACCACTACTTCTTTCCAAAATTCCATATTATACATAAATCCAACCGCGAGTTCTTGTTCACCACTACCAGCCCGAACTAGGAAGCCAAACAGTATCAATTAAACCCACAACAAATCATCAACCCACAGAAAGAATCAAATTAATTCATTTAATGGCACATAAATACAAGCCAAGAGCGTTTCGAATACTGTCCGAGTGTATAAGGATCAAGTCTTTCCATATAAAACACAAACCCAAATCAACCTCTTCCGCAAGAAAGAAGTAGCATTTATAAGTTCAGCAGGAAAAACCTTTCTCTTCTAGCTCCCACGCATCCCAACTTTGTATTTATCCCATTTATATAAAAGAAGAAGAAGCACAGTAATAATTATATTACTATCATTTCCCTCTCAACCGCGCTCGTGATGCTCAGATACAACTCTAA
This sequence comes from Taxus chinensis, assembly GCA_019776745.2. NCBI lineage: Eukaryota > Viridiplantae > Streptophyta > Pinopsida > Cupressales > Taxaceae > Taxus > Taxus chinensis. Next base: position 356,623,367 of record CM034154.1, read on the forward strand.
TTGCCCATTTCCTTTAAAATCCAAAATGCTATTTCGGCTTTAAAGGAGTAGCGATTGACAATAAGGCAGAGGAAGAAAAGTCTTATTTCCTTTAAGAAAATTCAGTATAGAAACGACCTCCAGCACTCATAATCATGTGAAATTTTATCACGAAAATTTAATAAACAAAAGAAAATCGCACGCCCCACGGCCAATGAAAACAACCAACACACTACTGCACCCCTCTTATATCGCTTTAATCAGAGGGAAAACTCATTCGAATTTCCCCAAATACGTCAACAAACCAACACAAACCAAGTTCTTATTCCAATCACTGCATGTAAATACGGATCCACTCACAATAACAAGAAAACGATTTCACCCCTCCATTGCCAAACAATGACAGCAAGAATAAACTAGCCCAAAATCGTCGCAATCCATGACAACAACCAGATAAAATCAACCACCCAAGAGCAGGGTTGTTTTAATTGCGACGCTTAAACAAAGCAAGGTGTAAAGAAGAAGTGCTTAAAATGCCTGCAATTTCTTTTTCAAAACTAGAGAGAAAACCACGTTTACAGAAGGTTGTGTCCTTCCCGGTGACAGCATCAAGCTTCCCAACAAGCTCTCCTCTTCAGGGTCCTCAGAAACAGCCTCCAAATTTCCAAAGAACAGTTGGATTAAATCCAAATGAAAACGGTTCGATAGAACCAAGCAAAAACACAAATGCAGCCGCAACTTCTTAAATCCGAAATCAACCCAATAAAAATCAACATTTCTCCATAACTGTCCATGTGGACTGGTCACGAAGACAAAACAATTTAAATGCAATAAAGACTCAGCTTGCCTATTTTCCAACGCCCCGCCGACTTGGGTTGGTGAGTCCCAAGTTCCAATGTTGATATGCAAAACCAAAATTTATTTAGCCTCAATAACAACGAACTACATCATCTTTCTCCCTGTCCCCGCCAACCCTGGCGCTGTCCACATAAGGACTCCTCAATCATTGCCATTAGAACACCCTTCATCCTATTCTTTCCCCAAGGGGTCTGCGTGTCCCCTTTAGTTAGGATTAGTTTAGGATTCATTTTTTAGGTGGTCGACCTAGGTCAAAGCGTAGTCTTTAGGTGAATAGGACTTAGGTTATGTAGTCATTGTACATAAAAAATCCATTAGGATAGTAGTTTAGGAGTAGGTTAGCACTTCGGCTGAGATTCGGTTCTAATTCCTACTAAAATCTAAACACTAACAACCTCCAATCCAGTCTTCCTACTAAACATTTCAAGTCAATGCGGTGCAGGACGTTTCGTCCTTTGTTCCAGGCAGGAGCCACTCGTGTCCAGACCATTTCCTGCCTCACGAGGTTTACGTTACGACAATGCCTGGTTGAGATCGAACCGTTATCGTTGGACAATCTACGGGCCAGCTGTCATACCTTAAATCAGGTTGCTCTCACCTTTATATCAACATGACAATTCGCAAGCGTAAAAAATGATCAAAGCGATTACCAAAAAGGACCACCCATCTCGAATTCAGAAGCATACAACAATTGTTCGTACATCCAGTACCCTAAAAGCAACTAATAACTACTGTCCCAGGCGGCACCTCCTTACCGCATGCCAAGAATCCCGATGCAAACACATCCCTTAAGATCAAAATATATCTTAAAATGTTGCCTTACATTTTACAGATACAACAGTAAGAAAAATACTCACCAAGGAGAACTAAAAATCAGATGTGTTACATGCAGCATCTGTGTTGTGTTTCATTTTTCTTGTTGTCGTTGTTGTGTTTTTTGATAGGGGCTACTTTAAGGGTTGCGTTATAAGGATGGAACTGCAAAAGAGAGTGAAAAGAGTACAATCAAATTCATGTGGTATGACAACAATCTACAAAAGTATGTAAAAATGCACCACACTAGTAAACGGACCATGTACACCTTATACAGGATGAGTGAAAAATTTTAGAAAGTGTGTTGAACCACCTAAGGGACGAGTGAATTTTTGGCAGATGTAATGACAAGAATAATTTTATACCCGACCTCCCCCAATAATGGTTTTTTGGGTGATCTCAACCCATGGAAGAGAGTGAGAGAGAAGAGGGTAGGGAGAAGGTCTATTTTTGTCTCCATTCCTTGATTGCTTTAAAATCTATACACCCTGTAGATGGGTGATCCTTCTTGTTCTGTTGTTTGTTTAGTTTGATCTAAGGAAATAGAATGCATTTATTACTGGGAGGACTCTTCTTTCGGAAAACTACTATTTGCACTAGGGAATAATGTGCCAAATGAGAAATTAACGTAAACTTATACCCTAGTAATAGGAATCGGAAAAGGACAGGAGTTCTCCCCTCTTCATGGTGTATCTGGGTTGTTACGAATTGTGTGAATGAGGACCCAAGATAGAATGCTCATTTTTTGTTTTTTTTTCCTAACCCTTTGTGTTGTAACTTTGGTTTGTTTAGTATTGTAGCCTCTACTGAAGATAAGAGTTGTTTTTGGGTGATGATTCCACCCCCAGGATGTTGCCTCATTGGGCGTGCCTGCGATGTTGCTAGAAGAGATGTGGCCCAAAAGTAGAGGGACCTAGTGATCGAAAACTTATCCCTATAAGGGAGGGCAATGTGCATGGTAGAAAACCAAGACACGTTGCACAACACGTGGCTGGAAAACATATGTTAGTAGAAAAAGCTACCAAAAACATGTCATAACAAAAAGTAGTGAAACAAACAAAAATGTACATACAACAAGAGAGACCGAATTTGTTTTTCACATGGCATTTATCACAAATTGGCAAGGAAACTTCAAGTTGAAGTGGAAAAAAGGCGACGAAGGCATACAATGGACAAAGGGCAGTATTCTGTAAACAATTGGAAAATAATAAAAAGCCAGTATCAACAACCCCAACAGTAAATTTCTACAAGAAAAATGTACAAATGAAGCACACATTAGCATGTTAGGAAAGATTAAAATGGTATGTCAACACATGTATTATTGTTTTTATATATAGTAGGGTGTCGGTTAATAAAATGAAAGTAGTAAATATGACAACCATAAACCATTTCGTGTGTATGAAAGTCGATGACCGGGAGCCTCAATGGGTCTGATTAGAAGTACAAGTGCCAAGCATATGTGATGTGTCTAAAGATATGTGAAAGTCTTCCTTTACAGCTAAATAAACAAGTCAATGTGCATGGGTCTATGATAAAGATAATGAACTTATATGTATCTGCTGTAGTCACTAAATCATGCTTTTGAGTCCAATATTTCGGTATTGTCTAATAGTTATGATTCATCTAGTTTGTTTTTGAGTGAAGAAATAATAATTAACCCATGTCCATTATTCTATTTTAGTTCACTGTCTATTGTATAGTCAACCTCGCAGTATATACCAATGTTTTGTAATCTTATGTTATTCCATTCCTGAGTGGGTGCCCTTCCAGGAATGAGGCAACCCAAGTGCCTGGGCCCTGGGTGACCTAATCATTTTCTAATTTACTTCCATCATTCTGGCACTTTTGGGCCACACGTTTGAGCTTTCCTATTTTTTAGGTCATCTTTTGGGTTAATTTGAAATTAGAAACAAGAGAAACCATATAATATAAAAGTGATGAGCCATAATGAGGGACCAAGAACAAGCACTTACTATATACTCTAGGTGAACCCATCAAAGGCATCTAAAGCTAATTACATCATCTAGCTCCATCACACGAACCCACAAGGCTGGTTCATCTGAATCAAGTCAAGGAGGGAAGAAAGTCTATTGTTCCATGCAAAGATTTATTAATTTTATATCTTAGTTATTCTCGTTACTTCAAAAAGTGAGAACAAGCACAGAAACAAACCTACAGGGACTACAATTTACACACACAACGAACTATCCGGGTTTTGATAGTAGGCAGTGCTCATGGTAGTCGACCATGTGGTTGTTGAGGAAAGTCGCCGCACCTTCATATGCATCTGTATTTTTAGGGTTTGTGTTTTCCTAGGGGGTTTTTTTATAGGTTTATCCTTCATATTGGATTTATAGCCCATCAGACGTAGTTCATAAAGTCGTATGACAGAGAGAAACAAAAGAAGTCATTTAGGAGGACACCGAGAGGGAGGGTTTTAGTCATCTGAAGAACAGGGCACCCAGTTAATAGACAGGGAACCATGAAAACCCCTACACCTTTATGGGTACCCCATTCCAAAGATCAGAGATCTGGATCTATTCTTTATTAAGCGTTCTTTCGGTGTGTCCAGTTCCTCCTCTTGTAAACCTGGTTGGAAACTACGATCCAATCTGCACCTTCGTCGAATGAGATAAGGAATTTCCACCCCCCTCTTACACATTAGGCATTTTAATTGTTTACATTTCTATTACTTAGATACTTGGGTTCAATTCTTTATTTATTTCATTTTATTTATTTGTTTTTTTCAAGAATCATTAGATTAAATACTATATCCCATTTTAATTTAATCATTTTCTCGCAGGAAACCACGTGTACATGTGAGTATAAGAAAAAATAATAAATGCAACCAAATATGTAATATGATGTGGTTATGAAGTGATATGGATGGAACGCCCTATGAATGTGATGGAGTGGGTGTCCCCAGTAAATGTGGATGAAGTGATGAATGAGGTAATTTATAAAAGACCATTGACAGTATAGAAACGACATCAAGCAACTCATACATCATGTGAAATTTTATCAGAAAATTTCATATAACAAAAGAACAATCGCACGGCAATGAAAACAACCCACACTACCTGCACCATTCTTATATAGCATTTAATCAGAGAAAACTCATTTCGAATTCCCAAATACTGTCAACAACCAACACAACAAGTTCTTATTCCAACTCAATTCATGTAAATACGGATCAAATCACAATAACAAGAAAACGATTTCACCCCTACCATTCCAAACAATGACAGCAAGAATCAACTAGCCCAAATCGTCTCAATCATGACAACAACCAGATAAATCAAAAACCCAAGAGCAGGGTTGTTTTAATGAGACGCTTAAACAAAGCAAGTGTTTTAAAGAGAAGTGCTTAACATGCCTGCAATTTCTTTTCCAAAACTCGAAGAAAACCACGTTTACAGAAGGTGTTTCCTTCCACGGTGACAGCATCAAGCTTCCAAACAAGCTCTTCCTCTTCAGGCTCAGCAACAGCCTCCAAATTTCCAAAGAACAGTGATAAAATCCAAATGAAACTGGTTCGATAGAACCAAGCAAAAACCAAATGCAGAGCAACTTCTTAAAATCCGAATCAACACAATAAACAATCAACATTTCCTCCATACACTTTCCAAGGTGGACTGGTCACGAAGACCAAAAAAATTAAATGCATTAAAGACTCAGCCTTTTCCTATTTTCCCACGCCACCGCCGACTTGGGTTGGTGAGCTCCCAAGTTCAAATTTTGCATGCAAAACCAAATTTAGCCTCATAACCAACTAACTACCTCCATCTTTCTCCCTGTCCCCGCCAAACTGGCGCTGTCCACATAAGGACTCCTCAATAATGCCATTAAACACCCTTCATCCTTATTCTCTTCCCCCAAGGGTCTGCGTGTCCCCTTTAGGTTAGGATTAGTTTAGGATTCATTTTAGTGGTCGACCTAGGTCATAGCCTAGTCTTTAGGTTAATAGGACTTAGGTTTATGTTAGTCATTTTACAATTTAAAAATCCACTTAGGATAGTAGTTTAGGATGTAAGGTAGAACTTAGGATTAGCTTAGGTTCTAATTCCTACTAACATCTAACACTAACCAACCTCCAATCCAGTCTTCCTACTAACATTCAAGTCAATGCGGTGCAGGACGTTTCGTCCTTTGTTTCACATGCCAGAGCCACTCGTGTCCAGACATTTCCTGCCTCACGAGGTTTTAAGTTACGACAATGCATGGTTCGAGAATCGAACCTTTATCGTTGACATCTACGTGCCAGCTGCTCATACCTTAAATCAGGTGCTTCACATTTATATCAACATGCAATTCAGTCAAGAGTAAATCGACAAAGCGATTACAAAAAGGCCACAGCATATAGAATTCAGCAAGCATACAACAATTTTTCGTCACATCAGTAACATACAAGCAACAATAACTACTGTCCCATGCAACTAATTACAGCATGCAAGAATCCCGATTTGCAACACATTCCCTTAAGATCAAAATATATCTTAACATGTTTGCCTTCATTTTAGCAGATACAACAGTAAGAAAAATAATCACCAAGATAACTTACAAAATCAGTGTGTTACATGAAGCATATGTGTTGTGTTTCATTTTTACTTGTTGTCGTTGTTGTGATTTTTTGATATGGGGCTACTTAGTGTTGCGTATTAAGGATGGACCTGCAAAAGAAGAGTGAAAGAGTACAATCAAAGTCATGTGGTATGAAAAATCTACAAAAGTATGTAAAAATGCAAAAAACTAGTAAAAGGAACATGTACACCTTATTCATGATGAGTGAAAATTATAGAAAGTGTGTTGAACCACTATAGAAGAGTGAATTTTTGGCAGATGTCATGACAAGAATAATTTTTATAACCGACCTCACACCAATAATGAGTTTTTTGGGTGATCTCACACCATGGAAGAAGAGTGTTAGGGAGAAAGGTCTATTTTTATTCTCCATCCTTGATTGCTTCCTAAAATCTATACACCACTGTAGATGGTGTGATCCTTCTTTGTTCTGTGTTTGTTCTAGTTTGATCTAAGGAAATAGAATGCATTCTGATTACTGGAGGACTATTCTTGTACTGTGAAAACTACTATTTGCACTAGTGAATACTGTGCCAATATGAGAAATTAACTGTAACTTATCCCTAGTAATAGGAACTTAGGAAAGGAAGGAGTTCTCAACTATTCATGTGTGTATCTGGGTGTAAGAAATTGTGTTGAATTGAGGACCCAAGATAGAATCTCAACCATTCTGTGATTGTAACTTTGTTTTGTTTATGTACTTTGTAGGCCTCTACTGAAGATAAGAGTTGTTTTATGGGGTGACTGATTCACCCAATGTATGTTGCCCTCATTTGGGGTGCATTCGATGTTGCTAGGAGAATGTGGCCCAAAGTAGAGGACCATAGGTTGATCTGAAACTATATCCCTATAAGGGAGGGAATGTGCATGGTAGAAACCAAGACACGTGCAAAAAAAGTGGCTGGAAACATATGTTAGTAGAAAAAGCTACCAAACATGTCATACAAAAGTAGTGAAACAAACAAATGTACATACAAAAGAGAGACCACGAATTTGTTTTTTTAACATGGGACATTTCTCACAATATTGCAAGAAAATCAAGTCTGAAGTGGAAAAAATCATACAATGTGCATACAAGACAAAGGGCATATTCTGTAAACAATGGAAAATAATAACAAGCAAAGTATCAAACAACCACAACAGTAAATAGTTCTACAAGAAAAATGTTACACATGAAGCACCCATTAGCATGTTAGAAAGATAAAATGTATGTCAAAACATGTATGTTTTTATATATAGTAGTGTGCTGGTAATAACATGAAGTAGTAAATAATGAAACAATAACACATTTAGTGTGTATGAAAGTAGATGACCCCGGGAGCCTCAATGGGTCTGATTAGAAGTACAGTGCCAAGCATATGTGATGTGTCTAAAGATATGTAGAAATTCTTCATTTACAGCTAAATAACAAGTCAATGTGCATGTGTATATGATAAAGATAATGAAATATTATGTATCTGTCTGTAGTCACTAAATCATGCATTTTGAGTCAATATTTAGTATTTGTCTCATATTACTATTCATCTAGTTTTTGAGTGAAGAAAATAATAATTAACCCATGTCCATTATCTATTTTATTTCACTTTCTATTGTCATAGTCAACCTTCCGCATGTATATTACCAATTTTTTTGTCATTCTATGTTATTCCTATTCCTGAGTGGGGTGCCCTTCCAGGACTGAGGCAACCCAAGTGCCCTGGTCCCATCTGGGTGACCTAATCATTTTTATAATTTACTTCCATCTTCTGGGCACTTTTTGGCCCTTTGAGCTTTCCATATTTTTATTGGTCATCCTTTTTGGGGTTAATTATGAAATTAGAACAAGAGAACCATATAAATATAAAGTTATGAGACCATAATGAGGGACCAAGAACAAAGCACTTACTATCATACTCTAGGTTACATCCATCAAAGGCATCTAAAGCTACATTTACATCCATCTAGATCCATCACAAGACACACAAGGCTGGTTCATCTGAATCACATTTCATAGGAGGGAAGTCTATTGTTTCCATGCACAGATTTATTACATTTTATATCTAGTTATTTCTCGTTACTTCAAAAAGTGCGACAAGCACAAGAACAACCTAAGGCACAATTTTACACACACAGAACTATATCGGGTCTGATATGTAGTGCAGTGCTCATTTGGTAAGTCTACCATTGTGGTTGTTGAGGACAGTCCCGCCCCTTCATATGCATCTTTATTTTTTAGGGTTTTGTGTTTTTCCTAGGGTTTTATAGGTTTCTCCTTCATATTTGATTTATAGCTACATCAGACGTAGTTCACTAAAGCTAGTATGACAAGAAGAAAACAAAAGAAGTCATTTAGGGACACCCGAGAGGAGGGTTTTAGTTCATTTCTGAAGACCAGGGCACCCAGTTAATAGACCAGGGAACCATGAAACACCCCTACCCCTTTCTGGGTACCCCAATCCAGTCAGAGATCTTGGATCTATTCTTTCTTAAGCTTCTTTGTGGTCATTTCCTCCTCTTGTAAACCTGGTTGGAACTACGATACAATCCTGCACCTTCGTCGAATGAGCTAAGGAATTTCCAACCCCTCTTACACATTAGGATTTTACATTTCTATTTACTTAGTTACTTGGGTCAATTTCTTTATTTATTCATTTTTTATTTGTTTCTTTTCATATCATTAGATTATAATACTATATCCCATTTTAATTTAATCATTTTCTAGCATGTGAAACAAAGTGTACATGTGAGTATAAGTAAAAAATAATAAATGCAACCAAGATATGTAATATGATGTGTGTATGAGTGATATGGAATGGAATGCACTATGAATGTGATAGGAGTAGGGTTTCCCCAGTAAATGTGGATGAGTATGAAATGAGGTTAATTTATAAAAGACCCATTGACAGTAAAAAATGAACTATAGAACAATAATGTGTCGTCAGGAAAATGGTTTGAAAATGTGTACTAGATAGATAAATCAATGAAGTATAGAGCATAAAGTGTAGAAGAGGATAGTATGATGGGTAAAAATAGAATGCTAGAAATATTTATCATGAAGTGCATGGTGTGAAATGTATAGTTTGTGAGGTTTATGGATGTAGTATACCCTCCACAATCAAGTGTGAACCTTAGCAGAAGATTAATTCATAGGATAATGGTTGGAAAATGTGCACTAGAAATATATGGTTAATGAAACATACAATGCAAAAAGTGTGTTTGAGGTGAGGTTCATTTCAGAATTAGACACTTTGTAGTAGAGTATGAACCATGGAACTAGAGTTCTTGATAAGGTAATGGTTAGAAAATGCACGCTAGAAATATATGATCAATGAAACATAGAGCGTAAAGAGTGTGAGTAAGGTGAGGTTCATTTCAGATTCAAACCCTCAACATTCAAGTAAGAACCATAGAAATAGAGTGCTCCATAGGGTAATGATAATACAAGTATATCAAGATGTGTAATGATGTATGAGAAATACTAGATGCAAAGTACATAGGGTAATAGTAGAAATTTGAGACACCTGATAATGTTGAGAAGGGTGGAAGAAGGCATGATGGCCCCTAAGTGTATAATGCAAAGAAGAATCAAGTAAAATTTTCTAAGAGATCATCATTGTCATGGTCAAAGTAAAATAGTGTCAGAGACCTGGTAATTAATAGTATGGGGTTGATCATGTAAAGATACATTGTGGTGTAAATTATACATACCCATTGCATGTTCTTCATTAGTGAAAGGTGGTAGTGGACAACCATGTGCATAAAAGTGAGTAAGATTTTGTAAATAGAAAATAAATGAATCATTACAAATAGAAACATGTCTCAAAGGCATGGGAAATATGATATCAATATGATGGGGATCCAGATTTTCTACAATGTAGTCAAGCCAAGACTACCTAAGAGTAAGTGGAGAAGTGTGAGGAGTGTGTGTAGCAAAAATAGATAGATGGAATACGTGGAGGCCATAAGCATTAGTAATATGAACATATACATGATAGAGGTGAGGGGAATGAGGTGGAGGGAGGATATCAGTGAGTATGAATCCAAGTCAAGTACAACCATCATGTGTAAAAATAGTGTCAGAGTAAGTGGGGTCAAATGGAATGTGTCACCAATAATATTTATTCATGAAAAGAGTGCATGTGAAAGGAGGAAGCATAGATGCAGGTTGCTCATGAGAAGACGGGGAAGGTTAAATGACATCTAATGTATGGATAAGACCTCAAAAAATTACCATGACATTAGTAGGAGGGGATGTGGATTGAGTGGATGAGACAATGTCCAATGTAAAAACAGTTCCTTTGAGTGGAGGAAAGCTGACAAGATAATCTATGGGTTATGTATCTTCAATAGGAAGCATAACAGTAGCATAATTTGGAGTAAGTAATGCAATGGTTGGATCGAGGTGACAATATTTGAATGGGTCATGACCACTGATGATTGTATGTTCAAATCCATCATGTAAGAATTTAATGTATCATTGAACTGTTGAAGGAACTACTTGCATGGTATGACATCATGGCCTACTAATTAAGCAATTGCACTAATGGGGAAATCAATAATAAAGAATATCGTAAGAACAGTTTTTTGCTCAACTATGATAGGTAAATTATATGCACGGATGCATAGAAGAATCATATGCATGAAGATAAATGGATGATGGGTTAACATTTGCTGAGGAAAGGTTAATATTCTGAAGGATTGAGAAAGTACAAAGATTGAGATCATACCCATGTGATAGATGTGAGCCACTATATATAGGGGAGAATCATTGTCATAAATAGAAATATTGTAAGCTATATCAGATGGAAAAGTAAGTTGTTGAGAAAATGCATCTACGAATGTCTGATATACTATGTTTGGATGAGTAGTAGAAGGAATGTGAGTATTAGCCAAGAGAGAAATGATTTTAGCTCTAAAATCTAGATTGACTAGCAAGAAATCATGAATGTCTATATCCATGATGACAAAATCCTAGGAAAATGAAAGAAGTGATGAGATGAGGACCCAAGAGTGTTTGAATGAGACAGGTTTACTAAATAATTTAACAAAAATAGAATTCAAGCTAAACTATAATTATAGAGTCAGGTATGATAAATAAACGATAAAGCACAAATCAAACACAAGCAATGAGAAAATGAAAATTGAAACCCTAAGTGCATAGAAGATTTAGCTGATTTCTTAATAAAACCTGAAGTGTTCTAGGTTGTAAAATGATGAACAGGAGGATAAAACCATCACAATCACACATAGAAAATCTTATAACTTCTGGATGTTCCTAGACTGGGGTGACTTGAATAGGACTAGGGTGCCTAGGCTCTAGGGACCTCTGTTGGGCGCATGTGACCGAACAGGAGGTCATAAACTATTTTTTTTGTGTTGCAAAAATTTCTCTAACCTTCTCTTTTGGTCACATGTATGTCAGAATATAATAATCTATTACACTTGTAACATGTGAAGAGATGTAGAGGACAGGATTTGGATTCAGAATTTAGACTATGAAGGGTTTCCCTTTAGATGTAGAACTTGTTTCTCTCTCGGACACTTAGCTTCATATTGCTAGGTTGTGAGGAAACCTATCAAGAGTAGAACCTCGTGGTGTAATAATTCTGACCCTTGTCAAATGGTTGTTAAAGGTCCATTGGATAGTGATTCAGATGTGGATTCAGAGAGCAAGGATGATTCGGCCTCTAAGAATGAGGAGCCTACTCCTCATTTTTATTCTACTTCACTTGGTGGAAACTCTCCAACTTTAGTTTCAACAGAGCTCCAAGTTCCTGTGGATAAATAGGACTTTGAAATACCAGTTCGTAGAAATGAAAATGAATATCTGAATATCAAAAAGGGATGGACTACAGTGAGTCAAAATAAGAAAGGGAAAATTTTAAATGACGCCTTTAAAATGAATTTAATATCCCATGGGAGGGATCTCTTGGTTAATTTTTTTCTATTTTTTTGTTATTTGTTTCCTTGTTGTGTTGCTGGAAGAGGCTAGATCTACTTTTTTCTTTAGTGCAATATCTTTTTCTCCATATGTATTGGGGTAGGGTCCCCTTAACCCTTTTTTCACCATTAATAAAAAAAAATCCTAGGAAGAGATGTTTACCTAAAAAACCCTCAAACTACATCAAATCCTAAAAAATAAAGATGCAAATGGGGAGTCAGACTTGTTGGAAAAATACATAAGAAAGGAAAATGATTGAATACATTACACATTGGAATAGGAGGTATAAATATAAGGCATGTAAGAGCCACAGTTGTATAACTGAATCACAGATTGATAACCAACCCTTGGCAAATTAATAACCGCCCCCTAAATAATGTAATACATGTTCTATTTTATGTTCACATTCCCCCACTTATTACATTATTTATTACGAACACCATATTTCCAGATAGTGGACCCCCCTTATTTCAAATATTGTAACAAGTTTTTACACTCTCTGTGTAGCCTACTCACTTTTGGGGTGGCATGTCATCTTTTTGGCTTCATGGTCTTGGTAACAGCTTATTTTTTCCTTATAGGATTACCACAAACCTAGAAGTGACATGAGTACATCTCTCTACTAACATCTTTGATGGTTTTTTGTTTCCCAAACTACCACGAACCCCTATGTTTTTTTGTTTACAAGTTAACCACGAACCTAGAGGTGTCAGGAGGTCTATACTGTACACTTCGATGGATTCTTCGATTTATAAAAAACCCTTTTCCAATAACCAAGTGATACTTTAGTGTGTTTTCTCCTCACAATGTTCTTCATCAGGAGTTACCATACTAGAAAATAATGCTCAATATTTTATCGATAAATACACTACAAAAAAACACATTACGCACAACATAAAAAACATACTAAGAAAACTATCACCATAATAATGATGAGACCCCGTCATAGGTAACTGACGAGGGGACTCCAATTTTCCTTTAACCTTCGTGTATCCTCCATCCTCTAGTAAGTTGATAGTTAGTTAGAAAATATAGCTTTAAGGCTCATGTGACTCAAACAATCTCCACACTATGCAAAACTCAATGGTCATTTGGGTGTCAAAGATGATGTATCCAAGGAAAAAGAGGAGACCGAAATAAATATCAAACTTTAATATTGTTTTTGAATAACCAAAGAGACCTAATGAAAATTTCAAACACAACAAAATACTCAAACCTGACCCTAAGAATCCTCCCAGAAATATACTCTCTACGACAGGAAAGGATTCTTGTTGCCCCTTCGTATAATGCAGTTGTCATGAGCTTTTCTATCCTCTTGTCCTTATGTTATCCTGTAAAATTGACAAGGGAAATTTTGTAGATAACCATACCAAAATTCCATTTTGGTCCCCTGATAAGGTCTATTAACATTCAAAATGGCCTAAAAAATTCCCTTTCGAAAATCAAGTTTTAAAGAACTTAGCCATTTTCAGCCTTTTTGAACTGGGTGCAAGAATTGACATGTCAACGTCAAAAAATATGTGCCCCTTTGAAAAACCTTTAGCGCAGAAAATAACATGTCAATGTTTATAAGGTTGTGCCATTAAGGCACTAAAATTTGCATGTCAACATCATCTAACCCATGCCTAAGAAATGCGCTTAAGGCGCAAAAATTGACATGTCGACACATCAAAATGTGTGCCCCCTTTTTCCCTTTGGCACTGAAATCCTTATGTTGACATCTCCAAATGTGTGCTTAAGGCACTGGAACTTTTATATCAACGCTAATAAACTTGCACCAAGGCGCATCCAGAACCATGTCGACACTTTGAAAAGTGCTCCAAAGAAAATTTGGTGAGGTAATAAATGTGATATTCTCCTATAAATATGCGGGTTAACACCTGTCATTTTCACGATTTGAAAATTTTGAAAAGTCTTTCTCTGTGCCTGTTAGCTATCCCTGTCATGCGTCCACTTTCTATTTTTTGATTTTTTTGACCCCAACATCATCCTTCGTCCTTTGTTAAACCATGGGTAAGTGGATTTTATTCACTCTTATTATTGTTTGTGGTTTTGTTTCCTTAGTTGTTGGTGGTTTTAGGATTATTATAAAAAGATTAAAACTAAAAATGAATAAACCACCACTCTATAACCATCTGGAAAACATACTTTTAATCCCTCCTGCTAGAGCTATAAATCTGGGAAGGCTCTACCTCTGAATCAACCATCCTTTGTATCTGCTTACTGCCTTGCTACAAATCCCACAAACCCTCTCTTTGTTATTTTGCAAAATCAAAAAGGGAGAGAGAACTCTGAGAAGTTGTAAAGAAAATGCAAAAATCATTTATCCTTTGACGCACTATTTTTACACATTTTACTCCCCACAGTCAATCCTTGGCACACTATCCCCATGTGTAACATGTCCCTCACCCACACCTAGTATAACACTTAACAAATCTTATAGAGGTGCAGGTGCATTCTAACCAACATCAACATTTAATGTTGTGTCCCACAAATCTGTGCCAAGCACTTTTCCTTTGGCGCATTGAGCTCCTTTGCAACACATTCCAAAATTACACCTTGGGTGCACTGACAAAGCTATGCAACACCATCTTTTGCAGCGCCCAGTTGAAGCAAATTTCCTAAGGTGTTGGTGCATGAACCTTAACAGCAACACTGCATGTTATGTGTCACAAACTAGTGCCCCATGCCTTTCTCCTTGATGCTAAAACCTTTTGTTACGTAACACTCTTCCAAAAGTGTGTCCCCTTTATAATCCTTTGGCACAGCTTTTCCCCTCTCAACACAGGCACATCTTTTTGTATGTTGACATCCCCAAAAGTGTGCCCAGCCTTTTTAAGCCTCTGCAGTATGTTATGAACTTTCGCCTTGCGCCCTAAGCATCATAATTTCTCATTCTTATTTCTAAAAGATTTTATTATGGATAACATGATGGCTGACATGGCTCTTCTGTGTTGGACCTCTTTGATTCTCCTTATGCAGAACAACAACAACCATCCTTGAGCCCACATATGTCTTCGTCAAGCAAAAAGCCAACCAAGTCTAAAGGTAAAGCTAAGTTGACAGAGACAAGAGATGAAGTATAAATACCAGAAAGTCAGGATGCTTGACTCATATGCAGAGAGTGATCTTGACATCAGAGACACTGAGCTTGAGTGCACATTGATATGGAATATTTTTGGGCAAGAACCAACCAGGCCACTAGTGGTCCCTAGATGAACAAACTAGTAGGCAGTGGATTGCACTTTGCAGCTGGGCTGCCAGTAAGTGCTATTAATAATGAGTTCATCATGTTGGTGGCTCGATGCTATAACAAGGACACAAGATGTGTCGAGGATAAAGAAGGAAATATGGTCATCAACCTAACTGCTCATCACTTTGAAATAACTCTGGGCATTCCTCATCACAGGCAGTACGTCACCATCAGCCTAGAAGACTATAAGAAGGCATGGGATGACAATGAAGACAAATGTATTTAAATGATGAACGAACTATATCTTAAGAACAAAAATCCGGTGAGCTGATGGCCACAGACCATCCACCGCAGTGACTTCAATGAGGAACTAAGTGATACAATCACCTTCCTAAGTAGAGTGTATGGGCTTCCTGATGCCCATCATTTCCATAAATGGATGTTGAGGTACTTAGAGACCATGAGCAAGAATGTGCCTAAGCAGCGTTTTGGCTGGGGAGAAATCATCAGCGATACCATCTCTTAGCAACTTCAATAGGTCATGACAACTAGAAAGTTCTATATGAATTACTACATTGTGTACATTGCAGCATCAAGTGATAGATTTTACAAGGCCTGGCACAAAATGGGGTATGGCCTCAAGTCAAAATATATGAATACTACCCAGAGCTAAGGCTCGAGAACAACATCCCTCAGTTCTCAAAAATCAACGACGCCTTCTTCTATGAGGTGATCTACCTATTGAGGCCAAATATGAGGCATGTTCGAACTAGCCCGAGTGTGGTCACTGTCACAAAGAAGTGGGGAGCATTATTCACGTAGTTTCCCACATTCACCTATCTCAGGGTGGTGAATTTTGAGGGTGAACCGACCAAGCTACCAAGGTATGCAGGACCCAAGTTGATTCTCTTAGAGTTGTCAAGGAAACTAATCACATATCATGAGAGATGCATGAAGAGAAAGAAGGGAGGAACTCCATTCCCCCTTAAAGTGGGCCGATACACTTGCACCACACTGGCAAAAAGCATGGGAAATGTATTCCGAGCTTAAATTGTTGAACCTAAAGCACAACTTCCCAGCTCATAGCCTACTTTTGATTGCTGAGGTTGCCTCCCAAAGGCAAAAATTGATCCTATTCATGTCCCTGAAGATTGAGGAAATCTACATCAACCTGACACATGAAATAGATCTCAGGTGGAAGGATCACTCCAGAGCTGGCTCTAGAAGAAATCAAACACTATGGCGTGGCCATCATCTCAAAAGGATTCCAAGAACTTGATCAAGAAATTGATCAACTTTATCTTGACACAGACGGGGATGATTGTCCATTCACATAAATTGATAGAGCCAAGGCAACAAAGACCATCCAAGAAATATTCAAGCACACGTTGCAGTGCACTGAACATTGGTGCAAACAGAATGGTCTCACCTACCTTGGGGTAGATTTCACTACTTCTCCTTCAGGAAGAGCACCTCCAAGGCCGGCCCAAGTGCCGAAAGGAAAAGGGAAAGACAAGGAGGGAGAATCAAGCAAAGAAGAAGCTCTTGAAAGCCCTCCTACTACTTCTGAGAAGTAGGTGGTCGACCTGGTGTCTCCAAGAAAAGAAGAAGAGACCACCAAAGTTTCAATGGACACATCCACTTAGGATGTGGTCACAGCTACAACCACTGAGGTACCCGCCATTCCCTCTTCCACTCCTTCTCCTCCCCCTATTGTCAAAACATCTATCCCAATGGATGTTTCTTCTTCTCTCCCTTCCTCCCTTCCATCTCCCACCTCTTCCATCTTCTCCTCTCTCACGGATCGGGCACCTAGTGTTTCCTCCATCCCATTATAGATCCCTTCCACCTCCATGACCTTTTCTTCCCCTGTAGTAACTCCAGGCCCTGTAAGCAGCAGCACGTTAGACTACTTTTCGATGCCACCACCAAGTGTCTCAACATTCTTCCCTATGGACTCTTCAGTTTCTTCCCTTTCACTCGTCGTTTCTTCTTCCATTCCCTCTACTCCTCCCATAAGTCCAAGTTCGATTTCTGACCATCTAGGTCAGCTCAAGAGAAAATTTCCCATAGCACCCATGGACTTCTCTGTCATTCCAAAGAAGGGACCAAAGAAGCAAAAAGCGATAACTCACTTTTCAAAAAGCACTTCGGGAGAGAGGGTCATGGAGATTGCATATCCTAATCCAACTAAAGAGAAGAAAGATCTATCTCCTACAGACTTTACAATGACCCAAGTCACCATGGGAACCTCATCTGAGAGCCTACAAGGAGAGGCTTTGTCTGCAGTAGATGCCCTCTACAAGAAGCTTCAAGAAGCAAAGGAGAAGAAGAGGATACTAAAGGAACAAAACAAACATCTTCTCCAAGCTTTGCAGAGAATGTGCAACATGCACCTCCTATGACTGCCGCCGAGCCTACTGAAGCTCTCAGCCAAGACAAGATAAATGAATACACCAAGATTGGTGAACAAGGTGTGGCAATGTCCTCCTGGATAGAGCAAGTCCTCAGAGATAGTGAGGAAATAATCAAGAAATTCACAAAGACTCTACCAGAGTATAGATCAGGAAAACAAGAAGCTACAAGTAGTAGCAAGATCCCTCTATGAGGAGTTAGACAATACCAGATTGCAACATGAAACTTTTCAGGCAATGGTCAACTTCTCGGCTGACGACGTATTAAAGGTCAGTGTCATTGATCACCCATGGGCACACAACAAAGCTTTCTTCACTTTAGATTACCAGGTTGATCAAATGGAATTTATCCTGGAGAGGATAGATAAAATCAAGGAGGAAGCCCTGGATGTAAAACATCAAATGGAGCAGACAGTCACAAGCATGTCTCCAGGGATGCTTAGTGAAACGTTCACCTTGAGGGAGGTAGACGATACAATCCAGCTCTTCAAGGATATCGTAACCCAAGGTTTGGTGCCAGAGGTCACTTTTGACCGAGAGTCTATCAATAACCTTCTGGCTTGCCATGATTTCATTGGATACTTGATCGAGGCATGCGACGAGTACATCGGGCTACCTGAAAAGCTCAAGACTGAAAAAGAAACTTGCGAAGTCATCAGAGACCACTTCAAGGGTCCTAATCATAATCAACTTCAGACAATGATCAGCAAGTTTATGGAGTACCAAGCTCAGTATCACATCGCCTCTCCCGATCAGAAGCAAGACACTCCATTCAAGTAAAGAGATGATGACGAATAGTTTCTCTTCTTGTGTATGCTTCGATCTTTTTGTAAAAATATTTAAAAAGTATGTTGGCATTTATGATGACATCATCCATGTTGCATCATGGGATGTTGCCATCCACAAACTTGCCCAAAGTCAACTTTTGACTTTTTAGATATTTTGTAAATAGTGGTTGGCTTCTTTTTGTCTTCTTTCTCCTTCTCCTTCTATAAATACTGGAATACTTGTTGTATTCTGGGTGGACATTTTTTGTATGAAAAAAGAGGTGAAGAGAGAAAGACTTTGTGCCTTCTTGTAACATAAGAGATATTAATATATATGTTAAGACTTTGTGCTCAATATATGTGTTATCTGCATCAGATCTCTCTTAAGTTAGATATGTGTTTCTATTCTATTGGATTCATTCTTATTATCATCATATTTTCATCAGTATTGCTTTATTTTTTTATGCAAGTAAGTTTGGCTCTGTTTACTACCAGCCCAAAGCATAAACCTTCTGACCTTTTTGTCTTGGAATTCATTTCTTTTCTCCCTTAAGATCTACCTTCCTCCATTCCTTCCCTCTTACATTTATATTTGCAGTTGGAAACACCTCTAATGGGATGAGATCCTAAACCCCTGAAGTTAGAATAGTGTAGATTTGCATAGTTTCCTGCTTGATAGAATAGCAATAAACCAATTTCACTTTGTTGTCTCAAAGAGGGGCTATGCCTTGCACACTGTTGGCCTATTTCCCCATGATCTGCCTAACCGACAGATTTTCAAACCAACAGTTTTTGGTGACTCTGCTAGGATCAAACTAAGGAAATAATTAAAAACTGTGAAATTCACTACCAAATTGCAAATTTTAACTCTTTGTTAAAAAATTAATTTTATTTGCAAAAGTAATCAAAACATTAAAATTTCATTAGGCAAATCCATAGATCTCGACCAGATAGGAGATTTTAGTTCGCTGAGTTTTTACAAAAATTTGTATATTTCCGTACATCTGAGAATCTAACATTTTCTGATATTTTCAAAAACTTACAAAATTCAATTCGAAGATCCGAAAATCAGCTTTCTAAAGTAACCTACCTTTTTTATCCTTGTCTAACCTTTGTCAAAAAAAAAACCGCAATTGGTTGTTGTTTAAAGAGGATAAATTTTAAATATTAAAAAAAGTACATGCTACTTGATTTTTTCCAGAAAAATCAGAAAATCAACGAGTACAAACAAAAAGATTGTTGTAAATCTGCTCTTAACCGTTGCAAATTTGAACTGCTACGATGGTGGGTTAACAATTTACTCGTGGTAGAAGAGCTCGTGGAGAAGTTGATCCAATATTTGATCTACTTCAAAGGCACAATTTCAGTATCACTCCAACATGATTTGCATCACTAAGTTCAGTGGATCGATTAGCAAGAAGTTCCTCACCCCACGAAGGAGGCAGATTTCACAGGGTGCTTCGACATATATTTGTAGTGCTCTTTTGCTAAGCGAAACCACGCTCCCTGCTTGTGTTCTTTTTCCAAATTTCAAATGGTAGTACCATGGGGAAATTCCATGGGCCCTCTAGCATTTCTGCATCCAGTTCACACCCTCCCTCATGGAAATTGCAAGAATTTCCCAAAATTTTATGGGAGTGGAAATCAAAGCATGGATGCACATATCACTGTGTTCATTATGTCATGCAGTATTTCGGATGTGACTCATGAAGACGTATCTGTATTTCTCTTTCTCGAGACCTTGCAAGGGCCTGCATCAGAATGGTTCCAGCATTTACCAGCTAGATCCATCACCAGTTGGGCCACATTATAAACTACATTTGAAGATAGGTACAAGCCTTCAGAAGATGCATTCATGTTACTATCAAAAATTACTCACATGAAGAAGGAGGATAATGAAACCATGCGCGCTTTTATCACCCATTTCAATTCACTGATCAACCGTGTGCCATCTGCCATATTACCAACACCAGAGAATCAAAAGTGTTTCTTTGTGAACACAATGAGTTCAAGAGTAAGTTTCTTACTTTTACAAGAATAAGTACCAACCTTGGTCCTCGCTCAATATGTGCCAATTCGGATAGAAGAAAACCTTTTTATATCTAGTGAGTTAAGATGAGAGTCATCAAAATCAAAGGCTTCAACTTCTTCTCAGGCCATCTCATTAGATCCAGTGTTCCAAAAGATGGCGAATGATTTGCTCTCATTGAAGAAGCAATTGGCTCAAGCATCATCTACTGCTCCGTACTGGGATATCCCACGGAGGAACTTCATTCCTAACAATGCCCCCCAAAGGTCGCATTTACCTGTTACTGCTCCAAGGTTAGCACTTGAGGCCCCTCCAGTTAACGCTTTGGTCGAGATCGAATAAGATGAGTAAATTTATGAAGAACCTTTGTCACAAGGTGAAGATGATCAAGATGTCAATGAACCGACTGGCGACTCTACAATTAGGTATATGGAATTTGAAGATGAGGAATCTGATGAAGAAGAGGGTACCCAAGGGTATGCGAGTGGACAATCATACGTAGTTTTCACTCACTCACAAGGAAATGAAGCAAAGATTGCTGCTGAAAAATAGAAGGAAAAGGCTATGGTGGCTCCACCTCCAATGATTGCTAAAAAAGGTAATCCCCTTCCAATTCAACCTCTTGTTAAACCTTTTACAAAGAAATATTTTCCTCTTGTTTCTCCTCCAAACCAGCCTTCCTCTAATTCCATAAAGACCAGTAACCTTCCTCCCCAAGCATGTAACAAAGGACTCACTCCTTCATTGGCGCAACCCTTAGTCTCATTTGATATAATTGATCATGCCAAAAAGACCAAGATCCAAATGTCTAAGGTTGATTACCTTCAGTCCAACCCAAAGCAGCTTGTGAGATTAACCAAGTATATCCAGAACTAGGCCACCACCCTTCCTCCCGTTCCACCAAAAGGAATTCTTTCCAATCCTCCTAGTTCTCATGTAAACATTGCCTCGCCTTCTGCATTGGGGAAAATTGAACCTTTTTACCTATCTCTCCTGATTAATGGTCACAAGTTAAGCAATTGCATAATTGATTCTAGAGCATCTGAAAATGTCATGCTAGCAAAGGTTGTCCATGCTTTAGGCCTCACAGTCACTAAACCTTTCGGTAGATGTTACTCCATGGAAACCAAGTAGGTACCATTAATAGGTCAAATCAAGGATGCCCAATTCACGTTCGCGGCATTCCCTGAGAAAAGAGTAAAAATGACTATTCTCGTAGCTGATATTCCAACAACATATGGAATATTACTAGGGAGGAGTTTTTACATAGAAGTTGGTGGAGAAATCTATATGGACTGGTCCAAATCCAAAATCCCTGTCAAAGGAGTGATGCAAACATTGGAGCCTGAATCACAAAAGAAATATCTGGTCACCAACTCTGACAACCCCAAGGCCCAGATTCTCTTTAAATCATCGGGAATGGGTAACTACTTATTGTCCACCGACTCCGATAAGATGGAATTTCTCATCCAAGAGGAGGACCTCAACAAGATATGGACACTACAGTTTGATGGTAGTTGTGCAACAAGTGGGTGTAGTGCTGGGGCCGTTCTGATATCTCCTAAAGAGGAGATTTTCCCTCTTTCTTTCAAATTGTAGTTTTTCAATACAAACAACATTTCCAAGTACGAATCTTTGCTACTTAGCATGCAAGCTGTAAAGGAAAGGGGAATCAAGAATTTAAAAGTATAGGGTGATGCTGAGCTAATTGTCAATCAGGTGAAAGGGGTATACCAAGTAAAAAATGATAGGCTCAAACACTACTGCAACACAGTGTGAGACAACATCGAGGATTTTGATGCTTTCTCAATCAATGTAGTTCCGAAAGCGAAAAACGGCATGGCTGATTCTTTGGCCATCTCGGCCTCTCTCATGCTCCCTCACCCAGGGTTAAAGATGGACACATATACCATTAAGGTAGTTTTCCACCTGAGTGTGCCAGATAATTCATAACACTGGCCGGTATATAATGATGACAATTAGCTTATCACTTTTCTGGAGAAAGCTGATAATTTCAAAGAGCTCCATTTTGATGGATCAACTTTAGCGTGTCGTGAGTCTCTCACGGGCCAAGCGCATGAATTGGTAGAAGGTCAAGGCATATGTTAGCTCAAGGGAAATAAGATCCTGAAAGGTTTAGTTTCCCTAGAATGATTATTTGATAAGCATGACCATTTTGTCAAGAAAAAGCAACAAGATAACCCTGCCTCTTCTCCAGAAACCAAATCTGTCAATGTGGGTACTACAGAACATCCTTGGTCTATGAACATCAAGAAGTGTTGTACACCCGAGTAAAAGTGGAAATTTTCCAAATTGCTGAAGAGATATATGGATGTATTAACATGGTCTTATGTTGATCTAAAGTCATTTAAGCCTCAGGACATTCAGCATGACATCCCACTAAAGGACGATGTCAAACCTTTCCGTCAAAAGCAAAGGCACTACAACCCCAAAATCTCAAGTACCATCTAGGCTAAAATTTAGAAGATGTTGGATGCAAGAATCATTTTCTCAATTCATCATAGTACCTGGGTTGCAAATATTGTGCCTGTGCGGAAGAAAAATGGCAAGATACACATTTGTGTAGACTTTTACAACCTAAACCAGGCGTCCTTAAAGGACAACTATCCACTTCCCATAATGGATCAAGTTCTGCAGGTAGTAACCAGTTCCGAAATGTTGTCCATGCTTGATGGTTTTTCAAGTTACAATTAGATTGAGGTCACCCCTGAAGACCAATTTAAAACAACATTCACCACTCCTTGGGGCACCTTCGCCTACAGTAGGATGTCATTCAGTTTAACCAATGCCGGTGCCACCTTCCAACAAGTGATGGACTTCACATTCAAAGGTATAATGGGAAAGGTCATCATAGTTTACCTAGATGACTTAACCATGTTCTCTAAAAAATGAAGTGATCACTGTTATCATTTGGAGCAAGTCTTGATTAGATGCCGAGAACATGGGATTTCTCTAAACCCTAAGAAGTCAGTTTTTGGGGTCACTGAAGGAAAATTTCTAGGACACATCATCAACAAAGAAGGAACAAAGATAGATGTCGAAAGAGTCAAGGCTATTCAAAGCCTTACCTTGCCCATGAGAAAAACTGGCATTCACTATTTCTTCGTAAAGGTAAATTTTCTCAAACTCTTTATTCCCGATTTTTCTAAAAAGACTCATCATATATCCAATATGACGAAAGGGTCACAAACATTACGATGGAGTGAAGAAGGCAAGACATCATTCAATGATATAAAATCCTCCATCACTCATGCACCTGTCGTAGTATGTCCTGACTTTTCCAAGTATTTCATCATGTACGGTTATGCTTCCGCGCATACTATATCGGCTATCTTAATACAGAAGAAGTCTGAGTATGTTGAATCCACGATTTCTATCATGAGCTCTCCTCTAAAGCGTCATGAACTAAAGATGTCACACCTAGAAAAACATGTCTTCGCCCGTAGTAAAAGTAGTTAATAAGTTTCCGCTACTACATACTAAACTCTCATACAAGTAGTGGTTGGTTCCAGACACAGACTGTTAAGTCTATCTTGACTCAATAGGAGTTAGGGAGGTTACGACGGAATTGGATTGCAAATGTCCAAGAATACAATTTAGACATCAAACTAACCAAGTTGGTAAGGGGTAGGGGCCTGTGTTAGCTAATGGTTGAGAATAAAGACTTAGAAGTACCTAAGTAGCGAGCGACTAACGTTGATGAAGAATAAAATGAACTTTTGAAAGTGCAGATTCTTTAACCATGGTTTTGTTTTTTGCAACCAACGATGAATGGTATTTCTAACATCGCTTTATTTCTCACCTATGGAGAGTGACCAACTCATCTAACCACTAAAGAAAAGTGAGAGCGGTGAAGCTCAGTGCCACATGATATGTTATATGGGATGATGAGTTGTACAAAGGCGGAATTGACGGTGTTTTTCTACAATGTGTTAATAAGCCACAGAAGGTATGATTGTTAAAAAATTTTTCACGATTCAGCTTACGGTGGTCACTTCTCCTCATCAGTGACAGCACATGAAATCATTCAGGCTAGGTACTATTAGCCGACACTATTTCAGGATGCAGCTACTTGGGTAGCAAAATGTGAACTTTTTAAATAGTTCGTTGGCAAATCAAAGTTAGCTACATTTGCCATCAATCCTGTCATTATTGACGAACCATTCAGGTAATGGGGAATCGATGTCATTGGAGCACTCAATCCTTCAATTGAGTGCTGGAAATAGTTACGTCCTAACAGTAACGGATTACTTTACGAAATGGGTGGAGGCTATACTTGTCAAACATGCCACTTCTAAGGTTGTTTGTAGCTTCATCAAGGAAAATATTATTGTGAGAATTGGCAATCCACACAAAATCATTGCTGGACAATGCTTCCAACTTCTCTTCATGAGAATTAATTAGTTTTTGCTATGGATACGGGATAACTTTGGGTCAGGCTTCTAATTACTATCCTTAGGGAAATGATTAGGCAAAATCTAATAACAAGAACCTAGTAACTATCATAATGAAGTTAGTTAATGAGAAACAATGATCCTATAACAAGTCATTTTACGATGCCTTGTGGGTAGATAGTATCACTCCAAAGAGATCTGTCAGCATGTCACCTTTCTAGGCATTGTAATGTGACCAATGCCAAAATCCCTATCTCTGCAGAACTTCTTGCTTTACGCTTGGCTCAACCAATCGAAGATGAAACTTTTTAGAATTATCTTGAAAAGAGAATTATGTACCTGATGGAACTTGAAGAAAAGTAAGTAAGAGGTGGTCGACAAGATCACTGAACATCAAAATCAAGTCAAGAGGCTGTTCAACAAGAAATCAAGGTAGAGATATTTCCAGGTAGGGGATCTTGTCCTTTTGTGGGACAAACAAAGAGAACCGAAAGGTATGCACAGAAATTTTGAATGTCTTAGGAGAGGGACCATACAAGTTCAAGCATCTCAATGGAGAGAATAGTTTTTATCTCTCATATCTAGACAGAACTGAGCTCCCGCATTTCCCTATAGCGGGCAACACCTGAAGGTCTTCAGGAAGTAGAGCTTCCTATCTTCTTTATACAAGTTTGCTTGCTCCTTGTGTGTTTACTATTGTCGTGTGTTTGCTTTCTTGTTTTTCATGTGTTCCCTTTCTCCCCTTTTTGGTAACCCTTGTTTTTGAATCTTTGTAACCTAATGGATAGGCACTTAGAAAGACTAGGATTGTTTACCCTTAAGTTTCACTTAAGGATAATCCCCAGAAAGAGCCAGCCGTTATCCTACAAAATTGACAAGGGCAATTTTGCAAATAACCATACCAAAATTCTATTTTGGTCCCTTGATAAGGTCTATTAAAGCTCTAAATGGCATAAAAATTTCCTTCCGAAAATCGAGTTTTGAAGAACTTGGCCATTTTTAGCCTTTTTGAACTGGGTGTAGGAAATATTAACATGTCGACACAGAAAAATATGCGCCCCTTTGAAAAACCTTTGGCACTAGAAGTTGCATGTCCACATCAGAGAAGTTGTGCCCCTAAGGCGCTAAAATTTTCATGTCAACATCATCAAACCCATGCCTAAAAAGGTGTGCTTAAGGGGCAAGAGAAATATCATGTCAACACGTAGAAAAATGTGCGCTAAGTAAAAATCGCTTAGGTGCTAAAAAACTTCATGTTGACATCTCTAGGATGCATGCACTTAAGGTGCTAAAGACTGTTATGTCAACGTTAATGAAAACTACAACAAGGCACATTTATAGCCCATGTCGACACCTTAAAAGACCGTGCCACAGAAAAGTTGGTGGGGTAATAAATGCCAAATTTTCCTATATATAGGTGCTTAGCACATGTCATTTTCATGATTTGAAAAATTGTGAGAAAGTATTCCTCTGCGCTTATCAGCTATCCCTGTCATTCCCGTGTTCCGCTTTACGATTTTGTGGACCCCAAAACCATCCTTCGTCCTTTATTAAACCAGATAAGTGGATTTTATCACTCTTATTTTTGTTCGTGGTTTTGTTTCTTGCTTGTTAGTGGTTTTAGGATTGTTATAAAAAGTTAAACCTAAAAATGAATAAACTATCACCCCATAACCATCTAGAAAACTACCTTATCCCTCTTTTCAGATTTGCAAATTTAAGAAGGCTCTGCCTTGCTGCAAATCCCACAAACCCTCTCTTTTTCATTTTGTACAAAACCAAAAAGAGAGAAAATTCATGTAAAGAGAGAGAAATCTGTTAAGTTATAAAGAAAATGCAAAAATCATTTATCCTTTGGCGCACTATTTTTACACGTTGCACTCCCCACAGTCGTGCCTTGGCGCACTGTCCCCGCATGCAACATGTCCCTCCCCCGCACCTAGTATAACACTTTACAAATCTCATAGATGTGCAGACACATCCTGACCAACATCAACATTTGATGTTGTGTCCTTCCAAATCTGCATGCCCAGCTATTTTCCTTTGGCACGTTGAGATTATTTACAACATATTCCAAAATTATGCCTTGGGCACATTGATGAGAAGCCATGCAACACCATCTTTTGCAGCACCCTAGTTAAAGTAATTCTCCAAAGGCATTTGTGCATGATCCTTAACACCAACACTGCATGTTGTGTGTCACTCACCCGTGCCCCGCGCCTTTCTCCTTGGTGCTAAAAAATTTTGTGCAACACTCCCCAAAAGTGCGTCCCTCTATAACCCTTTGGTGTGGATTTTCCGCTGTCAACACAAGTGCACCTTTTTGATGTTGACATCCCCAAAAGTATGCCTAACCTTTTTAAGCCTCTGTAACATGCTATGAACTTGTGCCTTGCACCCTAAGCCTCATAATTGCTCTTTCTTCTTTCTACAAGCTTTCATTATGGATAACTTGACAGTTGACATGGATCTTCTGTTTTGGACCTATTTGATTCTCCTTGCAGAACAACAATAGCTATCCTCAAGTCCACATATGTCTTTGTCAAGCAAAAATCCAACCAAGTCTAAAGGTAAAGCTAAGTTGCCATAACAAGAGATGAAGTATAAATACCAGAAAGTCAGGATGCCTAACTCATACGCAGAGAGTGATCTCAACATCATAGACTCCAAGATCAGGCGCATTGATATGGAAGATTTTTGGGTAAGAACCAATCAGGCCACTAGTGGTCCCTTCATGAACAAACTGGTATGCAGTGGATTACACTTTCAAGTTGGGCTGCCACTAAGTGCTATTAATAATGAGTTCATCATGTTGGTTACTTGATGCTATAACAAGGACATAAGATGTGTCGAGGATAAAGAACAAAAGACGGTCATTGACCTAGCTACTCACCATTTTGAAATAACTCTGGGCATTCCTCATCACAGGCAGTACATCGCCATCATCCTAGAAGACTGTAAGAAGTCATGGGACGACAATAAAGACAAATGTATGTAAATGATGAATGAACTATATCTTAAGAAAAAAAAGCTGGTGAGCCAACGGCCACAGACCATCCACTGCAATGATTTCAATGAGGAACTGAGTGATACAATCACCTTCCTAAGCAGAGTGTTTAGGCTTCCTAATGCCCATCATTTCCATAAATGGATGTTGAGGTACTTAGAGACCATGAGTAAGAACATGCCTGAGCAGCGTTTTGGCTAGGGAGAAATCATCAGTGATACCATCTCTCAGCAACTTCAATAGGTCATGACAATGGGGAAGTTCTATATGAATTCCTATGTTGTGTACATTGCAGCATCAGTGACAGATTTTACAGGCCTGGAATGAAATGGGGTGTGGCCTCAGGTAAAAATATATGAATACTACCCAGAGCTAAGGCTCGAGAACAACATCCCTCAGTTCTCAAAAATCAATGATGCTTTCTTCTATGAGGTGATCTTCCTATTGAGGCCAAATATGAGGCATGGTAGAACTATCCCAATCATGGTTACTATCACAAAGAAGTGGGGAGCATTATTCACACAGTTTCCCACATTCACCTATCTCAGAGAGGTGAATTTTTAAGGCGAACCGACCAGGCTACCAAGGTATGTAGGACCCAAGCTAATTCTCTTAGAGTTTTGAAGGCAACTAATCACATATCATGAGATATGCATGAAGAGAAAGAAGGGAGGAACTCCATTCCCCCTTACAGTGGGCCAATACACTTGCACCACATTGGCCAAGGCATAGCAAATGTATGCCAAGCTTGAATTTCTAAACCTAAAGCATAACTTCCCAGCCAAGCCTACTTTTTATTGCTGAGGTTGCCTCCCAAAGGCAAAAATTGACCCTATTCGTGTCCCTGAGATCGAGGATATCTACATGGACCTGACACATGAAATAGATCTTAGGTGGAAAGATCACTCCAGGCTGGCTCTTAAAGAAATCAAATAATATGGCGTGGCCATCATTCTAAAAGGATTCCAAGAACCTGATCAAGAAATTGATCAAGTTTACATTGACATGGATGAGGACGATTGGTCATTCGCAGAAATTGATAGAGCCAAGGCACCCAAGACCATTCAAGAAAGATTCAAGCACATGTTACAACACACCAAACATTTGTGCAAATAGAATGGTATCACCTACCTCATGGTAGATTTCATTGCTTCTCCTTCAGGAAGAGCACCTCTAAGGCTGGCCCAAGTGCTAAAAGGAAAAGGGAAAGATAAGGAGGGAGAATCAAGCAAAGAAGAAGCTCCTGAAAGCCCTTGTACTACTTCTGAGAAGAAGATGGTCAACCTGATGTCTCCAAGAAAAGAAGAAGAGACTGCCAAAGTTTTGACAGACACATCCACTTAGGATGTGGTCACAAATACAACCACTGAGGTACCCACAATTCCCTCTTCCACTTCTCCTCCCCCTATTGTCGAAACATCTATCCCAATGGATGTTTCTTCTTCTCTCCCTTCCTCCCCTCCATCTCCCACCTCTTCCATTTTCTCCTCTCTCGCGGATCTATCGCCTAGTGTTCCCTCCATCCCATTATAGATCCCTTCCGCCTCCATGACCTTTTCTTCCCCTGTAGTAACTCTAGGCCCTGTAAGCAGTAGCATGTTAGACTACTTTTTGATGCCACCACCAAGTCTCTCAACGTTCTTCCCTACGGCCTCTTCTGTTACTTCCCCTTTCACTCCCGTTTCTTCCTCCATTCCCTCTACTCCTCTTATAGATCAATAATTTTGTGCTTGTT
Source organism: Taxus chinensis (assembly GCA_019776745.2). Taxonomy (NCBI): domain Eukaryota; kingdom Viridiplantae; phylum Streptophyta; class Pinopsida; order Cupressales; family Taxaceae; genus Taxus; species Taxus chinensis. Next base: position 356,653,078 of record CM034154.1, read on the forward strand.
ACATGTCCAAGTTAATGTACCAAGCTAAACATAAAAACCTTGAAACACTCAAATGAAATTGATACCTGAAGGACCAAATCTGAAGATGTAGGTGGAAAAGAAAGCCGATGTAGACAAGATTGGCACACACGAGTGATCCTGCAGAGTAGATCCAGGAAACCTGCGAGACACAGATGCTTGACAGAAAAGACCATGTTAAAAGATATTTGGGTGGACTTCCCAAAAAGCGGGTCCAGGAAGAGATAAGCTCCCTCGGTGGATGTCAGTCCATGTTTTCAATTAAGGAAAGAAGCATACCTGATAAAATATGTAAGTAAATGTCTATATTTTGATTAAAAATGATAGACAGAAAAGTAAACAGTAGACAAAAACCAATAACAAATAGGAAAGTGTGAAAATAATGTTGGATTTGTGATCCCTAAGTTATTTTACCTGTCTACAGGTAGATCGGCACCGATTAGGAAAATCGACGTCGACTGAGAGGAATCGGTGTCGACTGAGATAAGTCAGCATCGACTAGATAGAACTAGCATCGACTGGGTACTATCGGCGTCAACTTAGGGGAAATTGCAGGAAGATTGAGAAGCAGATAGTAGAAGCTAGATCATCAATCTTCGTTGAATCTACAAGAGCCGTAGGGATACTAGCAAGGCTCCACCTATGTTAGATGCAGGAACAGAGTCACCAAGAGATCGTTGAAGACTCCCGATGTCGATGCAGTAGGAGTAGAATAACAGTACTCCTCTCAGGGATTGGTTTGGACGGGATTCTTCCTCACTTGATAGATAATGCTCAAACTTGATGCTCAAAAATCTCATTCTTTCTGTATCTCTCTCTCTCTCTATCTCTTTGTCTAACTCACTATCTAACCAAAACTAAGTTCTAGCCTTCTATTTGTAATCGGTGCCGACTGAGATGAAATCGGTGCCATTCCAAAAAACAGCATCGACCGAGTACCGGTTGGCACCGACCAAGGAACAAACTCCTGAAATGGCCAAAAGGAGTGATTTCTAGAAAGATGAGAGTGATCCCTCCACCTCAAATACGGGAAATATCCCACTGCTTAGTTTGGGATGAGGAGTAATAGGGGGGATATATGGATAGAATAGATATGGGAGGTTGGAAATTGATATGGGGTAGATAAATGGTTAGGATATATGTAAAAAGGTGTAATTAAGTAGTTAATATTTAATTACTTAGGGGTAAAACATAATGGGGTGAATTAAACTTAGGATGGATGTATTTAAAGAAAATATTGAATAATATCCTAAGGGGGCAATGATGATATGAACATGTCCCAGGTTACCCAAGAAGGAAAATGAATGTGGGGGACACCAAATTGGGTAACCAATTTTAGGTGTCTACATTTTTCCCCTTTTTGTTGAGTAACTTGTGATAAGCAAAGTTGCAAGACAAAAACAAGGAGGTGGAAGGAAGGAATAAAAGGTGATGATGTGATCCCCCTCAAACTAAGGATGGGATGGGTTACAAAATAACAAACGATCCTGAGTTTGATAAAGGTAGATGAAAACACAGGATGTCCCACCGGGCATGCCAGAATGTACATCAAGAATTTTCACACTTGTTACCTATCCAAGTTAATGTACCAAATTAAACACAAAAACCCTGAAAAACTCAAATGAAATCAATACCTGAAGGACCAGATCTGAAGATGTAGGTGGAAAAGAAAGATAATGTAGAAAATATGGGCACACACGAGCGATCCTACAGAGTAGATCTAGGAAACCTATGAGACACAGATGCTTGACAGAAAAATACCACGTTAAAAGATATTTGGGTGGACTTCCCGAAAAGTGGGTCCGGGAAGTGATAAGCTCCCTCGGCAGATGTCAGTCCATGTTTTCAATTAAGGAAAGAAGCATACATGATAAAAGATGTAAGTAAATGTCTATATTTTGATTAAAAATGACAGACAGAAAAGTAAATAGTAGACAGAAACCAATAATAAATAGGAATGTGTGAAAACAATGCTAGATTTGTGATCCCTGAGTTATTTTACCTGTCCGCAAGTAGATCGGCACCGATTAGGAAAATCGACGTCGACTGAGAGGAATCGGCATCGACTGAGATAAGTCAGCAGCGACTAGATAGAATTGGCATTGACTGGGTACTATCGGCATCGACTTAGGGGAAATTACAGGAAGATTGAGAAGCAGATAGTGGAAGCTAGATCATCAATCTTCGTTGAATCTGCAAGAGCCGTAGGGATACTAGCAAGGCTCCACCTATGTTGGATGCAAGAACAAAGTCACCAAGAGATAATTGAAGACTCTCGATGTCGATGCAGTAGGAGTAGAATAACGGTACTCCTCTTAGGGATTGGTTTGGATGGGATTCTCCCTCACTTGATAGAAAATGCGCAGACTTGATGCTCAAAAATCTCGTTCTTTCTGTATCTCTCTCTGTCTCTCTGTCTAACTCACTGTCTAACCAAAACTGAGTTCTGGCCTTCTATTTGTAATTGGCGCTGACCAAGATGAAATTTGCACCGTTCTAAAAAATCAGCGTCGACCGAGTACCAGTCGGCACTGATTAAGGAACAGACTCCCGAAATGGCCAAAAGGAGTTATTTCTGGAAAGATGAGAGTGATCCCTCCACCTCAAATATGGGAAATATCCCACTGCTTGGTTTGGGAGGAGGAGAAATAGGGGGGATATATGGATAGAATAGATATGGGAGGTTAGAAATTGATACGGGGTAGATAAATGGTTAGGATATATGTAAAAAGCTGTAATTAAGTAGTTAATATTTAATTACTTAGGGGTAAAACATAATGGGGTGAATTAAACTTAGGAAACATGTTTTTAAAGAAAATATTGAATAATATCCTAAGGGGGTCGTGATGATATGAACATGCCCCAGGTTACCCGAGAAGGAAAACAAATATGGGGGACACCAAATTGGGTAACCAATTTTAGGTGTCTACATTTTGCCCATTTTTGTCGAGTAACTTGCGATAAGCAAAGTTACAAGACAAAAACAAGGAGGTGGAAGGAAGGAATAAAAAGTGATGATGTGATCCCCCTCAAACTAGGGATGGGATGGGTTACAAAAGAACAAATGATCCTGAGTTTGACAAAGGTAGATGAAAACACAGGATGTCCCACTGGGCATGCCAGAATGTAGATCAAGAATTTCACGCTTGTTACCTATCCAAGTTAATGTACCAAACTAAACACAAAAACCTTGAAAAAATCAAATGAAATCGATACCTGAAGGACCAGATATGAAGATGTAGGTGGAAAAGAAAGCCGATGTAGACAAGATGGGCGCACATGAGTGATCCTGCAAAGTAGATATAGGAAACCTGTGAGACACATATTCTTGACAGAAAAAGACAACATTAAAATATATTTGGGTGGACTACCCAAAAAGTGGGTCCAAGAAGTGATAAGCTCCCTCGGCAGATGTCAGTCCACGTTTTCAATTAAGGAAAGAAGCATACATGATAAAAGATGTAAGTAAATGTCTATATTTTGATTAAAAATGATAGACAGAAAATTAAATAGCAGACAGAAACCAATAACAAATAGGAAAGTGTGAAAATAATGCTAGATTTGTGATCCCTGAGTTATTTTACCTGTCCGCAAGTAGATCAGGGAAAATTGACGTCGACTGAGAGGAATCAACGTCGACTAAGATAAGTCAGCGTCGACTAGATAGAATCGGCGTCAACTGGGTACTATCAGCGTCAACTTAGGGGAAATTTGCAGGAATATTGAGAAGCACATAGTGGAAGCTAGATCGTCGATCTTCACTGAATCTACAAGAGCTGTAGGGATGCTGGCAAGGCTCCACCTATGCTAGATGTAGGAACAGAGTCACCAAGAGATCTTTGAAGACTCCCAATGTCAATGCGGTCGGAGTAGAATAACGGTACTCCTCTTAGGGATTGGTTTGGATGGGATTCACCCTCACTTGATAGACAATGCTCAAACTTGATGCTCAAAACTCTCGTTCTTTCTGTATCTCTCTCTCTGTCTCTCTGTCTAACTCACTATCTAACCAAAACTGAGTTCTGGCCTTCTATTTGTAATTAGTGCCGACCGAGATGAAATTGGCACCGTTCCAAAAAATTGGTGTCGACCGAGTACCAGTTGGCGCCAATCAGAGAACAGACTCCCGAAATGGCCAAAGGAGTGATTTCTAGAAAGATGAGAGTGATCCCTCCACCTCAAATACAGGAAATATCCCACTGCTTGGTTTGGGAGGAGGATAAATAGGGGGGATATATGGATAGAATAGATATGGGAGGTTGGAAATTGATATGGGGTAGATAAATGGTTAGGATATATGTAAAAAGGTGTAATTAAGTAGTTAATATTTAATTACTTAGAATTAAAACATAATGGGGTGAATTAAACTTAGGATAGATGTTTTTAAAGAAAATATTGAATAATATCCTAAGGGGGAAGTGATGATATGAACATTCCCCAGGTTACTCGAGAAGGAAAACGAATGTGGGGGACACCAAATTGGGTAACCAAATTTAGGTGTCTACATTTTACCCCTTTTTGTCGAGTAACTTGCGATAAGCAAAGTTGTAAGACAGAAACAAGGAGGTGGAAGGAAGGAATAAAAAGTGATGATGTGTCCCCCTCAAACTAGGGATGGGATGGGTTATGAAAGAAAAAATGATCCCGAGTTTGACAAAGGTAGATGAAAACAAAGGATGTCCCACCAGGCATGCCAAAATGTAGATCAAGAATTTCGCGCTTGTTACCTGTCCAAGTTAATGTACCAAACTAAGCACAAAAACCCTGAAAAACTCAAATGAAATCGATACCTAAAGGACCAGATCTGAAGATGTAGGTGCAAAAGAAAGCCAATGTAGACAAGATGGGCGCACACGATTGATCCTATAAATTAGATCCAGGAAACCTATGAGACACAGATGCTTGATAGAAAAAGACCACGTTAAAAGATATTTGGGTGGACTACCCAAAAATTGGGTCCGGGAAGTGATAAGCTCCCTCGGCGGATGTCAATCCACGTTTTCAATTAAGGAAAGAAGCATACATGATAAAAGATGTAAGTAAATGTCTATATTTTGATTAAAAATGACAGACATAAAAGTAAACAATAGATAGAAACCAATAACAAATAGGAAAGTGTGAAAACAATGCTAGATTTGTGATCCCTGAGTTATTTTACCTATCCGCAAGCAGATAAGTGCCGATTAGGAAAATTGACGTCAACTGAGAGGAATCAGTGTCGACTGAGATAATTCGGCGTTGACTAGATAGAATTGGCATCGACTGGGTACTGTCGGCATCGACTTAGGAAAAATTTTAGGAAGATTGAGAAGAAGACAGTGGAAGCTAGATCGTCGATCTTCACTAAATCTGCAAGAGCCGTAGGGATATTGGCAAGGCTCCACCTATGCTGGATGTAGGAAAAGAGTCACCAAGAGATCGTTGAAGACTCCCGATGTCGATACGGTAGGAGTAGAATAATGGTACTCCTCTCAGGGATTGTTTTGGATGGGATTCACCCTCACTTGATAGACAATGCTTAGACTTGATGCTCAAAACTCTCATTCTTTCTGTATCTCTCTCTCTTTGTCTCTCTGTCTAACTCACTATCTAACCAGAACTGATTTCTGGCCTTCTATTTGTAATTGGTGTTGTGTGCATGTATACTTTGCTTAATGCTAAATCAAATGAAGCAAGAACTACCACCTAAAATAGTTCTACAATTTAGCTAAAACAAAGCATAAACACCATCATGATAAGAATTAAACAAGGGTTAGATGCTAGCATTCATTAATACAAACTTTGAAACTAACAATGCTAAATATCTAAACTCCTCTATTCTCTAACAACAAATAAATGAATGGACCTAAGTAAGCTCCATGGCTATCAAAATAGTTGTCCTTAATGCTCCAAGAACCTAGGAATGGGGGCTAATCAAAGTTAGGCTACAAGACCCTTTTACCACCTCCCATATGACCCAAGCACTTTAAGAAAGAGGCTTAACTCTTCAAGATGATGAACTCTCAAAAGGGCAAGGTGCAAGCTCTTAGTCTCTTTGCTATATGCTTTGCATTTGCTCTCTTAGAAAGTTTAGGTGTAAGTAAAAAGGTAGGTGGAGGGCTCTTTATATAGCCCAAAGGATAAAGGATTCAACACATTCTCATGAATGTGGGATAAAGGTAAAACATGATTAGGAATGGATAAGGTTGCTTTATTAAAGGTAACCTTACTTTAGAAGGGTTTAATACATGTTTAACAAGTCATAGGAGTTGGGGGGTATTTTAATTAATCAAAGGTGATTAATTAATAGGTAGATGTAAGCTTATAGAAGCTAATTAGAGGAATATTAGTACGATTTAGGCTATTATAAGGGGATTAAATCAATTAAATATTGATTTATTGGTTAAATGGAAGGGAAATCTAATTAATTAATAATAATTAATTAGTCTAGGTAGAAGGGGTGATTTATTAACGGAAATTCGTTAATTAGGGCATTTGTTGGATAGGCAACTTAATTAATTAGCTTAGTGTAATTAATTAATGATGATATGAGGGAAAATGAGTTCTTTTGATGATATGTCATTGATTTGCGAGGAAGGGGATAATTAGCACAATTTAAGTATTTAAATTGCTTGGGCGTAATTATAGGTGTCTATATTTTCCCCTCTTTGGGGTGGTGTAAGTGATGCCACTTCAAAGATAGTAGACAGAAAAGATTTTGAAGAGATAGAAGAAAAATTAGTAGGAGGGAGAGATGCCCCCTCGAGTGTCGATGGGGTGATGAAGGAAGCCGATCGACGATCGAAAAATATGAGAAGTAGGCAGAAGAATGGGGACAAGGCAGGATGCCCCAAGGAGAGGGAGAATTAGGGGTGAAAGGGAAGTCATGTAGAAGAAATATGAATGAGGGGAGAGAAGAGCTTAGCCTCTAGCTGCTTATTTGTTTGGAACAAATTTGATGTCATCATATTGCCATAGGAACTACATCATCGGTCCTTATGAAAAATATAAGCATACGACAAAGGTAGAATGACATGAAAACCCATACTATGAACAATTGTCCATTGCTGAAAGTACCAACTCCACGCAACATACAATAATGCAATGCAATACGAGAAGGAAACAAGCGCATATAACAGGGAAAACAAGTACGAACGCACATATCTAACCTAACAACGGTCAAGACAGTTGTACAAATGTTTTGTTATCAGTGCTGAAGAGATCCACAAGTTCGTGATTGACAACAAGGGATAAAAATGATGCCCCAAGAAAGGATACATGCAAGGAGAAATGAAAATGGACACGGGGTCTATGAAAAGCATTTGTGCGCAACGAAACAGCACCAGGCAACCAAAAGTGCCCCAGAGTACAGACGAAGCAAGCAGCTAGCTTTTGTGAATGGTTGTGAATCCAGTGATCCACGAATCGTATTAATCGGGGAAGATGTGGGACAAACCAACAGGATATGGAGAAAATACCATGCGCAAGACACAAGTTTCAGCCGTAAGAAGAAAGTTACCATTTTGTAGGGTGTTTTACTTTTTAGGAATTTTTTGAAAATTTTTGCCTTGTTTTTAGATTTGTTTGATATATATATATATATATATATATATATATATATATATATATATATATATTGTTTTTGTTGTTTTCTCGAAACAATGTTCTATTGTTTTTGTGTTGTCTGAAACAATTTTCTATTGTTTTTGTGTTTGGTGAAACAATTTTCTATTGTTTTTATGTTTTCTCAAAACAATGTTCTATTGTTTTTGTGTTTTGTGAAACAATTTTCTATTGTTTTTGTGTTTTTCTCTAAACAATCTTCTATTGTTTTTGTGTTTTGTGAAACAATTTTCTATTGTTTTTGTGTTTTGTGAAACAATTTTCTATTGTTTTTGTGTTTTTCTCGAAACAATGTTCTATTGTTTTTGTGTTGTCTGAAACAATTTTCTATTGTTTTTGTGTTTGGTGAAACAATTTTATATTGTTTTTATGTTTTCTCAAAACAATGTTCTATTGTTTTTGTGTTTTGTGAAACAATTTTCTATTGTTTTTATGTTTTTCTCGAAACAATGTTCTATTGTTTTTGTGTTTTGTGAAACAATTTTCTATTGTTTTTGTGTTTTGTGAAACAATTTTCTATTGTTTTTGTGTTTTTAACAGTTTTCCAAAGCTATGTGCAGGTAACCAAGAAAGCATGTATGCCCCCAGCGGTAGGTGGGGAATATACAAGGGTAGAAGACACGCGCTTATGAACAAGAAGGTGAAGTCGTTGAGTTGCCCCTAGCGTAAGATGGGAAATAACAAAAGACCACGTCCCTTACAGACGAATAGAAGAAGGAAAAGCCGGATCAAGGCTGGACTAGATGGTGTGCACAAGGAAACTCGAAGGTAGAACCAAGTCCAGGACAAAGACAACTACCCTTCTAATACAGAATGCTTGTGAACAACGAATCCTCCCGAGGTGCCAGAAACCAGTTTTCACCCAAGGACTTGTCCAAAGTGCCACAATTGCGTGCTTTTCACTAGTGGACGACCTGTTTTCACTTTTTCTTTTTTCTTTTTTTTGATTTTTTTTTTTTGATGTTTTTATATTTTTTGTGATTTTTATGACTTTCTTGTGCCATGTTTAGGCATAAAACCTCTTAAGATGCATGGCATTCATGGGCTCCCGGAGCTCATCACCATTGGGGTGAGCTAACTTGTATGCCCCTGTGCCATACTTGGCAACTATGACATAGGGTCCTAACCAGTGTGGTTTGAACTTCCCTTTCTTTTCTCGCTCTGCTCTGGTGTTGAACTGGTTCTCCTTCATAACTAAATCACCCACCTCAAACTGGCGAGGGATGATTCTCTTGTTGTAGTTGCGGGAGATTCTATGTTGATATACTTTCAGGTGATTAAGAGCGCGAATGCGCCTCTCATCCAGGAGCTCTAACTCAGCCAATCTTGCCACTCGGTAATCTTCATCCTTATCCAAATAGTCCCAAAGAGAAATTCACAGGGATGGGAGTTCAATCTCTAAAGGGATGATAGATTCTGTCCCGAACACGAGGGAATATGGCGTCGCACCTATAGGAGTGTGAATTGATGTTCGGTAGGCCCAAAGGGATAGGTGGATTTGTAGGTGCCAGTTTTGACCAGTTTTTCTAACCATCTTCTCCATTATCCTTACCAAAGTCTTGTTTGTTGCCTCATCTTGTCCATTACCCTGAGGGTAATATGGCATGGACCATTTCAATCTGATTTGGAACAATTGGCAAAGAGCTTTCACAGTTTTGTTCTTAAATGACTTCCCATTATCTGTGACAATGGCTGCAAGGATGCCATATCGGCAAATAATATGATTCATGATGAATTTAGAAATCTGTGCTCTTGTGACATAGGTTAAAGGGACAGCCTCCACCCATTTTGTAAAGTATTCTGTAGCTGTGATGATATGTGTATGACCATTAGATGAGGTAGGAGTAAGCTTCCCTATTAGATCAAGTCCACACTTGGAGAATGGCCACGGGGTAGTGATTAGTTGCAATAGTTGTGATGGAGCATGGATGAAATTTCCATACTTTTGGCATAGCACACATTTTCTAACATAATTACAACAATCAGTTTCCATGGTGGGCCAATAGTAACATACTCTTAATAGTTTCTTAGCCAAGACCATTTCGTTTGTATGTGCTCTGCATACTCCTTCGTGTACTTCTTTAATTGCCTGGATTGACTCTGGCACATCCAGACAACGTAACAGATTCCCATCATAGCCACGACAATAAAGTGTACCTCCTAACAGGGTGTAACAGGCTATCTGGCGAATTAGGCTCTACTTTTTCAGAGCGAGAGATTTCAGGAGGGAATGTATTGTCCTTAAGATAGGTGAAAATGGGTTCATACCATGGTGAATGGGGACCAACAACCTCACAAGCCAAGCAAGATTCGGGCATGTCATACGCAGGCTAGCGTAGATTTTCTATGAAGAATGGCATATCATTGTTCCCTGGCGGAATACGAAGCATAGATCCCACCGTTGCCATAGCATCTACCGATCTATTTTGTGCTCTTGGGATTTTCTCAAAAGTAATGCACACAAAATACTCCTTCAGAGTTTCCACCAACTTCTTATAAGGTATGAGCTTGTCATCCTTAACTTTATACTCATCATTAACCTATTTGATGATTAGCTGTGAATCACCTACAACCTTCACATGTTGAATATTCCACTTGATGGCTAGCTTCATCCCTGTAATGAGTGCTTCATATTCCACAATGTTGTTCGTGCAAGGGAAGGCCAGGTGGAAAGCCTGTGGTATAGGATCACCTGAAGGAGTAATAAGGACCACTCCTGCCCCTGAACCATGAAACGTAAAAGATCCATCAAAATGTATCTACCATACGACAGATTCTTCAATGTAGAGCAAAGATGCATCTGGCAGATCCAGACTCAAAGGTTCTATGCTTTACAAAGGTGCTTCCGCTAGCTGGTCAGCAAGTACTTGTCCTTTAATTGATTTTTGATGGACAAATTCTATATCAAACTCACTGAGTAGAATGATCCAATTAGCCATTCTACCTATGAGGGCAGGTTTGGACAACAAATACTTGAGTGGGTCGACCTTGGATATGAGCTTGGTCTTAGTATTTAGCAGGTAATGGCGAAGTTTCTAAAAGGTAAAAACAACAGCCAAGCAAGCCTTCTCAATCTGAGGATAATTACATTCATAGGTGATGAGGGTGCGACTCAGATAGTACACCACTTTCTCTTTATGGCTAAGGTCATATTGGGCGAGCAGTGCACCAATAGCATATTGCGTAGCGGAAATATAGAGCAAAAGTGGTTCTCCCGGAGTGGGAGGCATGAGGACAGGTGGATTAGCCAGGTACTGTTTAAGCAAAGCAAAGACTTGTTGTTGCTCAGGTCCCCAGATGAAAGCGATGTCCTTCTTAAGCAAATGAGTGAATGAGTGACATTTATCTGCAAGCTAGGAGATAAAGCAGCGAATGGCTTGAATTTTCCCTTGCAAGCTATGCAGTTGCTTGATATTCTCAGGTGGAGGCATTTCTATGATGGTAGACACTTTAGCAGGGTCTACCTCAATACCTCGTCTTGACACGATGAAGCCTAATAGTTTCCCAGATAGCACACCGAAGACACACTTCTTTGTATTTATCCTGACTTTGTATTCACGCAGGCGTTCAAAGATACACCACAAAATGATAGGATGATCCTCTTTTGTTTTGGACTTTCCCAGGATGTCGTCTATGTAGTCTTCCATGATGTCATGAATCATATCATGAAATATTACTGTCATGGCCCACTGATAAGTTGCTCCCACATTCTTAAGGCCAGAATGGCATCACTTGATAACAGAAGGTGCCCCAAGGAGTTGTGAAAGTTTTTTTGTGTTGGTTTTCCTCAGCGATCTTAATTTGATTATAACCCGAAAAGCCATCCATAAGTGATAGCATTTCATACCCTGCGGTTGAGTCAACAATCATGTCAATGTTGGGCAATGGAAAGTCATCTTTAGGGCAAGCTTTATTGATGTCCCTAAAATTTGTGCAAATTCAGATACCAATAGGTTTCTTCTGGACAAGAACAATGTTTCGATATCCATTCAGAATAATCAATTGGCCTGATGAATCCTACTGCAAGCAACCTTTCCAATTCTTCTTTAACTAACAAGGCCACTCTTGGGTGCATCTTTTGAAGATTTTGTTTGATAGGCTTAGCGTCTGCATGTAAAACCAGGTTATGCATGACCAAAGTTGGATCTAAGCTGGGCATGTCTTTGTAAGACCATGCGAACACATCAATAAACTTTCACAGTAGCATAGTGAACGTCTTTTGTTCTCTGGCTGAGAGTGATGATCCCAATTTTATTATCTTGGGATCTTCTTCGGTACCAATATTGACATCAATGGTTTCTTCAACTAACAATTTTGATAAATCCTCCATACATGTAGGATCGGGAGGTAGGTTGAGATCTTCATCCAAGGATGTCTCTACGAGATTTTTATCCTTGGCATGGTCACTTTGTTTGTCCTTTGATTTTCTTATTTGTTTGTTAGCCAATGCCTCAAAGAGGTTTTCACTGTGTGACTTGGACTTTGATTTTTGCTGAGGCTTTTCTTTAGAACTCTTGCCCTCGCTTTTCTTTAAATTTTGCTGACCACGAAGTTCAGCCTCCTCGCCGAAGTAGGCGCAGGTATCTAAGTTGATAAAGAAACCCTTCTTGTGATCTCCAATGGGAATTGTATCCCTTATGCCCATGAACTCTGCAATAGCCTCATCATTCTCGAATAAATCTAGTGGCACGTGACGTTATTGGTCCCATTCAACAAGGGAGGGGTATACAAGGTCAAGGGTTGGTTCAGTGGGGGTGATGGTTAGGACAACGTTATTCATAAAAAGGTTCATGGAGGCCAAATCCTCATATTGGCTACAACAGGAATCCGTATCGCTGTCTAGATAATCAGAGCTATCCTCATGCTTAGAACAAGTCGCATCTTGATCGTTGGGGTGTGCTCCATAAGGGTGAATCCCAATGCCATATCTTTCTGTTTTGAAATGTGGAAGAGGGACTGGTTCTTTTTTTCCTTATTCATTCCTCCCACATCCTAGGCCTTTGTAGCCCATGGAGTACATCATTCTGCTATATTTTTCATATTCTAGGGTTTGATAACAAGATGGTTGAGTGTCCTCAGGGACCCAAGTAGTAGGTGGATCAAGTAATTTTCCCTCAGCTAACAAGCCTCCAGGTAGGAACGACCCAATAGTGTGTTCCTCTCTAGGTCTCCTGAAGTTGTAGTTGGGGTCGACCTCTAGTCTTGGGTGACAAGGAGAGGTCAAAAACCAAGAGCGCTTGTTGTACATTATACTCCCCACGGCCATATCCCAGAATTTTCATCTCCCATGAATTAAATGGAGATGTTGAAGTAGATGCCCCATGAGTGTAAGAACTAAGAGAATTTGAATCTACTCGAGATTCCATGGCCTCAAAATGAAGAGGGACAGCTATATCTATGGAGGGACATGCATATGTACCCTTTCGTGTAAAGCTATTAAGAGCTCTACAATGAGCAAAGGGCTCTGAGTCTCCTGGTATTGTTATTGTATGTCCCTCATGCTTCAGCTTGATGCATTGATGAAATGTTGATGGCACTGCTTACATGGCATGGATCCATGGTCAGCCTAGAAGCATATTATATGGAAGTTCCAAGTCTAAGACGTGAAACTTTGTCTGATGGAAAGTGGGGCCCACCTCCATTGGCAACGTAATGGTGCCTACTGACTCTCTTTCCATGTTGTCGTATGCGGTGATAGTGATGATATGGGACTCAAGATCTTCTTCCGTATGTCCCAATTGTTTGACTAATTTAAGCGTGCAGATTTTCAATCCAGATCCGTTATCCACAAGCACCCGTTTGATTTTCCTGCGGGGTAACAACTACCTCAATGTATAAGGGAAGATTATGTGTAGGATTCTTGTTAGGGACCTCCCTATGGTTGAAAGTGAAATGCTCACTTGGTGCAATATTTGCCACCGCGGTTTGAAGGTACGCCGGATCAAATTATAAAGGCACTCCCGACCCCTGAAGAGTTTGATACAGGATGTCCTTATGTACATTGGAAATCTTGAGAAGGTTTAATATCGAAATCTTAGCAGATGTCTTCTCAAGTTGTTCTAAAAGGTTATACTTACCAGTTTTATGCAGGGTCAACAGAGAGGGTTCTGGAATTACGAGGTGAGCACGCCTTATTACCGTAGCACAGTCTTTTCCCTTAATCTGGATGGTGTTGACGTGGTCAGTAGGGGAGTGAATACATCCGATAAGTGAATCGTAATAATTGTTATCTCTCTTGGTATACAAGTAATTTGTGGCTTTATAGGTTTGGGATGACTCTCCCCGATCCGGTTTTGCCTTTTCTGACTTATCATGCTTGGGGAATGGTTCCTTATAAATCCCCACTTTCTCGTTAGGTGTTTGCATGTGGCTAGGGTTATCCACCTCTATCTCCCCTTTGTCAATGAGGTCTTGAATATAGTGGCGAAGTCGCAAACATTTGTCTATTTTATGACCTTTAACGCGATGCATTTCATAGTATTCATGCTTCTTATACCATGAAGGTTTAGGAGTGTTGTCATCAAACGGTTGCGTTGTAGGATAGGTCATCATGTGGGCCGCATCCAACTGTTTTAGTATGACAGACAATGGTTCATTGAGGGAGGTGAATGTTCGTTACTTTGGTGGTGGTTGAATTGGGCCCTTGGTTAGTTTAAAAGGTTGACTGGTTTGGACCGTTTGAACACGTTTGGAATCAGTGATTCCGTCTCCCACCACGTTTTTGTTTTTGTTAAAGATCTTCGGCTTTTCAACGGGTTTGACACTTTGGTTGTCTTTAGATTGGGTTTTGAGGGTGCCTTTAGCAATGAGAGCCTTTTCTATTTGAATCCCTTTCTTGATAACCTCCTCAAAGGTGCGGACACAATGCATTTGGAGGTGGAAAGCTATATCTGGGTTGAGATTAGGGACAAAAATACTGACTAGCTGCTTCTCAGGGAAAGCGCAAGGGAAGCGACTAGCTATCCCTCTCCATCATTGGAGGAAGTTGGCGAAGGTCTCATTTGGGTGTTGTTTTGTGCCACACAAGTCTGCCATGGTGACGTCACTCTCTATGTTATATGAGAAATGACGCACGAATCTTTCCGCCAATTCTAGCCAGGTGAAAATTGATCCTCGTGGCAAGCACGTAAACCATTCTAATGCTTGACCTCCGAGACTCTTAGAAAAAAGTCTAATGAGGTAATTATCACTATAAGACACCTCTTTACATGCCATGTAGAAATCTTTAACATGATCCCTTGGGTCTCCCTTTCTTTTGTATTTGTCGAACTTTGGCATATCAAATTTCTTTGGAAAGGGTTGAAGGGTCATTGTCTTGTCAAAAGGATAGGGGCATAGTTCTTTGTATTGGTATTTCCTAATACTCCCTATATTACTTTCTTGTATGCTCGCAAGCGTTGCTTTCATAGATTGTACTTCTTGTGCGAGCAATTGTTCTTTAGTGGGAGAAGCGGAGATGTGTACATTATGATACCCTGTGTCTTCTTCTCCTTGGTTTTCTCGATGGAGTTCGTGGATCCTAAACTTAGGCTTTGACTTTTAAACGTTCTTGTTTGTGTCTTTCTATACTTGGAAAGTAAGCAAAGCTAGTTGTCGGCTTAAATTACTGAGTTGTTGGATTGTGACTTGGTTTGTGTCTTCTTCTTCTAAAGGTTCCTCCTCTTCGTATTGTGGAGGTTCTTCCCCTGTCTCATGTTCTATCTTGTTTCTTCGTGGCACTTTGATGAGGGGTATTCTATGCCCTACCACTTTATCATTTTCTGCGTAAGAAGTGGAAACATGTCCCGCCTGTTAAAATATCTTCCATATTGATAAGGGGGTGTTCCTCCTTAGTAGTGTCATTTGTTTGTAGTATTGGTTCCTTCTCAATGGGAAATTTGGCCCCTAATTCCATGAACCATGCCAAAACTCTATCTTTGTTTCTAAGGAGAAACTCATCTAGTAGAGTGGGGTCAAAATCAAAGTCTGCGTGTGGTGATTCTAATTCATTTCCACTATGATTGACCATCTCTTCCTTTTCTGCAGAAAATAGTGGTCCTAGATCGTGTCCGATAAATGGGTTTGACCCTTGTCTATTAGAGGTTTCCCAAACTTGGGCCTGTTGTTCCTCATATGTTTGTTTTTTTTAACCCTAGACGCGTCTTGGGAGCCATGTTTTCGTGATAAATTTCACTAAGGTAAGTTATAGATTTGTTCAAAATTCAATGTCTACCCCTAAGTGAAACACAAGATGTACATGTTAAGAGTAAATTAACAGTGTGAGAATACCAATGTGATAGAGTGATAAAGTCACCAATGAAACAATCGTTTGGTACCAAAACCTAATCAAATGAAATACTTCCTAGACTATGTTTCAAAGTAATTTGTGATATCAGATGATTAACAAGATGTCTCCACTTATGCCAAGTTCAAAGGAATGAACAAGACGTAAGTAAATACATGAAGTTAAATGTGATCTCCCAATCAAGATATATGATGAGCAAGCTCAAGTATGATTAAGACCTATATCTCAAAAAGTGCCAATTACAATTTGCGAATGACACAACAATATCACCAAGATATGTTAACCCACTTTGCAAGAAAGTGGAGTATTGATATCGAGGTGTTATTGATATAACACGCACAAATGGTAGTTCCTAACACCTTTTGAAATTGAGGTAATAATAAAACTGAACAAAAAAAGCTCAAAGTATAGCTAGGAATAGTTAAGAATGTGTGCAGCGTAACCGTACAATATAGGTATTTATGTCAAGTTTACAAGAAACAAGACGTAAATATCAAAATTGTAATGATACGAGATAAACAAGCTAACTCCTCTATGGAAGTCCGCAATGATGAACCACGCCTAACTACAATGACGATCTTGACGTGGGTATCAAGATCACAATGGCTACCAAATGACGTGAAAACACCTCCACTCACTTTAGACGTTTAACTAACCTAGCCGCAAACATGGATGGGCGTAAACAGACATAAAAGTGAGAGAAATAATCGAATGGCAACACAAAGGTAATCACACCTCTTTTGATCAACAAAGTGTCAAAAGAATATGAAGGAAAGAAATCAAGAAAAAATGACAAAAAATGCTAGTCTTACTTCGGCAGAGTTTCGCCTCACCCTAAGGCAAGTAAAAACTAGGCAAAAGTAATACGTCACACATTTCTCAAAAAGAAGGTTCATAACTCAACACTGTTTTAAAGTGGTCAAAGTGGGCTCCTGGCCAAAGTATATTCTCCTAGGTGGTTCTCTCGCCCTAGGTGTTACAAAGTTGCCACAAGCGAGCACGATTTACCCAAAAAGTCACACTGAGTAGTTTGGGAGTATCTCGGCTTTACTTTACCCCCTTCAAGAACAGTAGGTAACTAGTGCGTCTACATGTACTATCACTGGGGTCGCCACGACAGACAACCTGTAACTCTATCTCACAAAGGAATCACTAGTCAAGTAGGTAGTGCGGAGCACTTCCCGTTTCGTCCACAAGGTTCCCTCTTGTGTGGACTACTTTGGGGTTCCTGGAACCACCCCCATTGTTGTAGCTTAAGGCGTTATGCCAAAGGGGTTATGTTCCAGTTGAGCAGAGAGGGACGTACCCTTTTCTGAAACCTGCAATACAGTGTTTTGAATATGTTGTTCTTTTTATCTTGTTTAATTAGGTGTGGTTTGCTTGAACACCTTTTGGAAACCTGTATAACAACTGTATTAGTATTTTTTGATTTCATTTTGATTCCTCCTTTCTTTGACAAGTGTTTTTAGGTCCTGCACTCAAGCGTTAGTAGTTCTCCAAGAAAACACATTATTTAAAAGAGGATTAAGATTTGCTTTTGATTCTCAAGATCATCCAAGGATGCAAGAGAAGAGCATACACAACAAATAATCCAACTAAAAAGTAAAGAAAATCTTTTCAATCAATGAACCATACAAAATTCTTGATAAATGTTCATTCCCTTTAAACCAAAAGTGAAAGATGAAGTTTCTAATTTACCAAATGTTATAAAATGAAGACTAAAGTTGCTTTTGATTCTCAAAATCACCCTAAGGTGCAAGAGAAGAGCATACACAAACTTTATCCCAACTATATAGAAATGGAAAACTTCAAATCAAAGGACCGTTGAAAAATACTTTGTAAAAGGTTCATTCCCTTAAGCAAAATGAATAATTAAATTTCCAAGTTTAATCTCAATGTTAAAAAGATATAGATCAAAGTTGTTTTTGATTCTCAAGATCACCAAAAGGTGCAAGAGAATATCATACACATTCTTTGATCTAAATCGAGTAAGCATGAAAATACAACATTCATCAAAACATTAGACATGTTAGAAAATGACCAGTTTTAAAATAACAGAAAAACCTGAAACTTCTGTAAGTGTAAATCCTGAATTTATTTTTTCATTGCATAGTTAACTTCAATACCTTTCCAACGCAAAAAAAATGGAGTCATTTCAAGGTCGGGAGCAAAAGTTATGGCCTTCGGAAGATGGGTTACGCATATGCTCTTATGCTCATGGGTATGCACTTGACATGCACTTAAAAAATGTCAAAAAAAACGTCCCTTAATATGCAAAATGGGCAAATTTTTCCAGCCAAGATTCAATTTTGATAACAACCCATCACATTAATATATGAATAGAAGACTCAACACTATCAAACATTGACATACATGCTCAAGAATTTAAGATTTTCAAAAAATTGACAAAACTAGCATGTAGAATGATGAAAAAGTAAGCTCTAAAAATGAAAACATGATGAAATCTTGAAATTTTCTCACCAATATTAAATTTTGATAGCAACCCACCACATTAATATGTAAATATAAGACTCAGCACTATCAAACACTAACCTACATGCTCAAGAATTGAAAATTTTTAAGAAATTGACAAAACTAGCATGTAAAATGTTGAAAAAGTAAGCTCAAAAAATGAAAACATGATGAAATCTTGAAATTTTCTCACCAAGATTAAATTTTGACAGCAACCCACCACATTAATATGTAAATAGAAGACTTATCACTATCAAACACTAACCTACATGCTCAAGAATTTAAAATCTTCAAGAAATTGACAAAACTAGCATGTAGAATGTTGAAAAAGTAAGCTCTAAAAATGAAAACATGGAGAAATCTTGAAATTTTCCCTTCAATTCAAATTTTGACAGCACTTCACCTCCTTCATACCTACAAGGAAGACCCAACACATGCAAACTCAACAAAACATGTTAAAAAAAACAAGTTAGATCAACATGTGTAAAAGAGGGTTAGTAACCAAAAATAAAACTTAACTACAAAAACTTGAAATTAAGTGCAAAGGACAATGGAGTAAGTCCCACCGGGCGTACCAAATGTGTGCATGTATAGTTTTCTTAATGCTAAATCAAATGAAGTAAGAACTACCACCTAAAATAGTTCTACAATTTAGCTAAAACAAAGCATAAACACCATCATGATAAGAATTAAACAAGGGTTAGATGCTCGCATTCATCAATACAAACTTTGAAACTAACAATGCTAAATATCTAAAATCATCTATTCTCTAACAAAAAATAAATGAATGGACCTAAGTAAGCTCCATAGCTATCAAAATAGTTGTCCTTAATGCTCCAAGAACCTAGGAATGGGAGCTAATCAAAGTTAGGCTACAAGACCCTTTTGACACCTCCCATATGACCCAAGCACTTTAAGAAAGAGGCTTAACTCTTCAAGATGATGAACTCTTAAAAGGGCAAGGTACAAGCTCTTAGTATCTTTGCTATATGCTTTGCATTTTCTCTCTTAGAAAGTTTAGGTGTAAGTAAAAAGGTAGGTGGAGGGCTCTTTATATAGCCCAAAGGATAAAGGATTCAACACATTCTCATGAATGTGGGATAAAGGTAAAACATGATTAGGAATGGATAAGGTTGCTTTATTAAAGGTAACCTTACTTTAGAAGGGTTTAATACATGTTTAACAAATCATGGGAGTTGGGGGGTATTTTAATTAATCAAAGGTGATTAATTAATAGGTAGATGTAAGCTTATAGAAGCTAATTAGAGGAATATTAGTACGATTTAGGCTATTATAAGGGGATTAAATCAATTAAATATTTATTTACTGGCTAAATGGAAGGGAAAGCTAATTAATTAATAATAATTAATTAGTCTAGGTAGAAGGGGTGATTGATTAACAGAAATTCGTTAATTAGGGCATTTGTTAGATAGGCAACTTAATTAATTAGCTTAGTGTAATTAATTAATGATGATATGAGGGAAAATGAGTGCTTTTGACGATATGTCATTGATTTGCGAGGAAGGGGATAATTAGCACAATTTAAGTATTTAAATTGTTTGGGTGTAATTATAGGTGTCTACAGGTGTCGACCGAGATGAAATCAGCACCATTCCAAAAAATATGTGTCGATCGAGTACCGGTCGGTGCCGATCAGGGAACAGACTCCTAAAATGGCCAAAAGGAGCAATTTTTGGAAAGATGAGAGTGATCCCTCCACCTAAAATATGGGAAATATCCCGCTGCTTGGTTTGGGAGGAGGAGAAATAGGGCGGATATATTGATAGAATAGATATGGGAGGTTGGAAATTGATATGGGGTAGATAAATGGTTAGGATATATCTAAAAAGGTGTAATTAAGTAGTTAATATTTAATTACTTAGGGGTAAAACATAATGGGGTGAATTAAAATTAGGATAGATGTTTTTAAAGCAAATATTGAATAATATCCTAAGGGGGCAGTGATGATATGAACATGCCCCAGGTTACCCGAGAAGGAAAATGAATGTGGGGGACACCAAATTGGGTAACCAATTTTAGATGTCTACACCTCTCATAAGTCCAAGCTAGATTTTTGACCATCTAGATCAACTCAAGACAAAAATTCCCATAGCACCCATGGACTTCTCTGTCATTTCGAAGAAGGGACCAAAGAAGAAGAAAGTGATAACTCACTTTTCAAAAAGTACTTTGGGAGAGAGAGTCAGGGAGATTGCATATCTTTATCCCACCAAAGAGAAGAAAGATCTGTCTCCTACAGATTTTACAATGACTCAAGTCACAATGGGAACCTCATCTAAGAGCCTGCAAGGAGAGGCTTTGTCTGCAGTAGATGCCCTCTACAAGAAACTTCAAAAAGCAAAGGAGGAGAAGAGGATACTGAAGGAACAAAACAAACATCTTCTCCAAGATTTGCAGAGAATGGGAAACGCACCTCCTATGACTACTGCCAATCCTACTGAATCTCTCAACCAAGACAAGATAAATGAATACACCAAGATTGGTGAATAAGGCGCATCAATGTCCTCCTAGATAGAGCGAGTCCTTAGAGATAGTGAGGAAATAATCACAAAATTCACAAGACTACCAAAGTATAGATCAGGCAAACAAGGAGCTACAGGTAGTAGTAAGATCCCTCTATGAGGAGTTAGACAATGCCAGATTACAAACTGAAACTTTTCAAGAAATTTTTGACTTCTCGGCTAAAGACCTTTTAAAGTTTGATGTCATTGATCACCCACGGGCACATAACAAATCTCTCGTCGCTCTAGATTACCAGGTTGATCAAATTGAATTTATCCTAGAGAGGATAGATAAAATCAAGGAGGAAGCCCTGGATGTAAAACATCAAATGGAGCAAATGGTCACAAAGATGTCTCCAGGGATGCTTAGTAAAATTTTCACCTTAAGGGAGGTAGATGATACAATCTAGCTCTTCAAGGATATCGCAACCCAAGGTTTGGCACGAGAGGTCACTTTTGACTGAGAGTCTATCAATAACCTTTTGGCTTGCCATGATTTCATTAGATACTTGATCGAGGCATGAAATGAGTACGTCGGGCTACCTGACTAGCTCAAGACTGAAAAATAAACTTGCAAAGTCATCAGAGACCACTTGAAGGGTCCTAATCATAATCAACTTCAGACAATGATCAATAATTTTATGGAGTACCGAGCTCAGTATCACATCGCCTCTCTCGATCAGAAGCAAGACACTCTATTCGAGCAAAGAGACGACGATGAATAGTTTCTCTTCTTATGTATGCTTTGATCTTTTTGTAAAAATATTTAAAAAGTATGTTTGAATTTATGATGGCATCATCCATGTTGCATCATGGGATGTTGCCATCCAAAAACTTGCCCAAAGTCAACTTTTGACTTTTTAGATATTTTTTAAATAGTGGTTGGTTTTTTTTGTCTTCTTTCTCCTTCTCCTTCTATAAATACTGGAATACTTGTATTCCAGGTGGACATTTTTTTATGAAAAAAGAGGTGAAGAGAGAAAGACTTTGTGCCTTATTGTAACATAAGAGATATTAATATATATGTTAAGACTTTATGCTCAATATATGTGTTATCTACATCAGATCTCTCTTAAGTTAGATTTGTGTTTCTATTCTGTTGGATTCATTCTTATTATCGTCATATGTTCATCAATATTGCTTTATTTGTTTATGCAAGTAATTTTTTCTCTGTTTACTACCATTCCAAAGCATAAACCCTCTGACCTTTCTGTCTTGGAATTCTTTTCTTTTCTCCCTTTAGATCTACCTTCTTCCATTCCTTCCCTCTTACATTTTTGTTCGCAGTTGGAAATACCTCTACTGGGATGAGATCCCAAACCCCTGAAGTTAGAATAGTGTAGATTTGCACAGTTTCCTGCTTGATAGAATATCAATAAACCAATTTTACTTTGTTGTCTTAAAGAGGGGCTATGCCCTACACACTGTTGGTCTGTTTCTCCACAATCTGTCTAACCGACAAATTTTCAAGCCAACAACTTAATATACAAATAGGGAGGAATAGTTAAAAATGACACAATGAAAACTATTCACCCAATCACTCTAAGAAGTCCTCCTATATTGTAGAGAAATTTCGTGAAAAATTCTCCCTACGGACACCACCAGCATGCATGCTAGAGTTAAATAAAATGATAAAACAACAGGCAATGAAGGAAATGTCCTCTTCAACATAGGTATTCTCCCAACACATGGAAAATCACTCCAAATATCATGCAAGTAAATGTACGCACCGAAAAATTTAATGTGCTACATTGTCGAGAAATGGTTACAAAAGTCCCTAATGATGATTCATGTCCTTTAAGAAGATGTTCGAGCTCCTAAAGCCATTCGTAGTGTATATTATTAGCATAGACATCTTTACTTACTTTTCCATGATTTTTTCTAGCTTCTCACTTCATTCTTTGCATGTTTTGGCATTTAGTGCAAGGACCTCAGCCCTACCTAGGCGACAATTTTGAAACCACCGCCTAGGTAGGGTGGCAGTCTTGAGCGATTTTTCCAAATTTTGTCACGCGTGTTTTTGACATGTGACACTTAACTTTTAGGATGCATTTGTGAACCAAATTACCTAAAAATAGTCTTGATTGTTTATTTTTCCTTCCCTCTTCTATTTTTAAATAGATTTAATTAGTTTGAACTGCCTCTTCTTGCCTTGTGTATAAAGGAACATCCCAACCCAATTCTTATATATTCCATGATTTTATTCAAGTTAAAGGCTTGAGAAATTTTGTGTATATTACATAGTATTGCTGCCAAAATCCTGCTAGGAATTGTATAGTAAAGATTAGATGTCTTTTTCTCTCTCTCTTCTACTTACATTGCAACAAGACTACCTTCAAGCTACCATTGCTCAAACATCTTTTGTTGATTTTGTTCTTTCTTTTCCAATCCCTTGGACTCATGTTGTTTAGAGAATACTTGTCAAAGATCACACAAGGAGTTCACACGGGAGAAAAGGCCATGATCAAGGGCATGGAGTGACAAGAAGGACCCACGCACAGAAGGTAAGTTCAAGTTTTAGGACTTAGCCAATTTTGAGCATGAAGACCTATTTTTAGAATATGGCGTGCAGAACACACCAACGGTGTAGAGACGTGCACACCATGCATTGTCTATCTTTGGAGGATCGGATCGAAGCATTTTGCATGGAGATGAGCTAATAATAGGATTGACATTAACTACAAGAGGTCTATAGATAGCACATTTACATGTGTGGCTATGCCTGTAAATATCACATGGCTATCAATAGCATGTGGCCTATTTCTGGAATAGATAAGCGGTGAAGGGAAAGTCCCCACCCTATATATATGTATGTATGTATGTATGTATGTATGTATGTATGTAGGTGTGTGTGTGATGGATGTATGGAGGTATAGAGATATATGCATATTATTTAATTATTGTATCAAATCCATACACGCATTGGTATGGATTTAAATTACTGTAAGGAGCTTATGTATTTATTAATAAATGGAAGATATTGGTTGAATCTAAGTGTCATTCTATGTGTAATTGAGTAGTGCATGTTATTGATTCAATCATGATTAGTGTTTAAACTTTTTCTTTCGTAGATATGAGGGTAGCATGCATTGTAGAATGATGGATTAGTTATGAATGTATATTTTTCTTCCTTCAACATGTTAATATCCTGCTATAGTAAGCCCAAAGAGGTACCCGGTACCTTTGCGCACTTCGGGTGAGTGCTAAGTCAAGGATGAGTGATGTGCCAACGTGACTAGGGCATTGTTGGTACCCAATTTTTTTCTCCATTTCAGTTTGAGCAACATCAAAGATATGGCATGAAGCTTGAAGTCAGATAGATCATGATGTGTGTCATTTTGTAGCCATAGATGTGATCTAACTGGCACTCAGATTTGTGGAGAGATGGATAGCACTCAAATAGGACCTGATCTTGTCCTAACTATTTTAGGTTGTACCTTTTAACCAAGGTAAGAGAACCTAATTTTTAACCCTCAATTTGTGCAAATGGTATGGAAAGGGCCTTAGGAAACTATGATCAACACTCCAAATCTGACTTTCACAAGTTGTCACTCCTAGATTATGGAGATATTTTCAAATCAAGGCAAGGGTTAATGAAGACATTGCATGATCCTGATTTTCTTTGTGCATTTTTGTAGATGGATTATATTTTGTTGTTGACACATAATACAATACAAGGGTAGTATGGGGTAGGATTAGTTATTTTGAATGAATTTTGGTGGGAGATTTTTAGACAATATTAACTAGAATTTTCCAAATTCTTTGAGGACCTTTGCAATAAATTTGTAAGACCTAAACAACAGAATGCTTCAAAGACGTTAAGGTACTCCTTCAACTAGGATATGTGCAACAAATGGAGGCCCAGATATGTACTCTCCCACACAATCTTTGATAACCTGCCACAAAATCTTGAAGTAGATGAACCAACAAAGCATCCAGAAACCTCTATTTTATCATGACCCAAGGTGCACCCAAAGGTTTACAAACAATCTCTAAATTCAGGGAAGGTAAAGTGATTTTAAATTTGTTTATCTCTTTATCATATGAAAGCTCTTCTGAGTGTGAGATTTCAAATGCCACTAAACTATTAATAAGAAATGAGACCATGTATGATCAAGAGAGATTTCAAACACAAGACTATAATAGGATCAAGAAACACAAATTGAAAACATTCTGAAACATAATTGCATGTAAATTTTACCAAGAGACAACACAAAATAACCTAGAATGACCAAATTTATCAACAGGGGAATGTTATAAGAACAATCTCAAAGCTTTTTGATGGCTTTACAACTGAAACCAACTCAACATGATATAAATCTGGTGCATAAAGGAATTACAAATGGTTCTCATGTGGTTTCTCAGAGAATGGGATTCTTCCTAGATTTTCCCATGAAATTCTAAGTTTCTCTGACCATTTACATGTCAAAAAACATGCATTATATAACTTTCAATCACATTTGATCCTTCTTTCCCAAGAAAATAATATGCCAAGCATCAAGTTTGTTACAAAATTCCAACATGATTCACAAATAGGGATGTTTAACATATTTGCAACAAAAGTTGCCAGGTGTTTTCAAAATAGGAAAATAATTACAAATCCTTCATCATTATCCATTGTGGAGGCATGTTTTTCATCCTCAAAGCATGTAAACCCCTTTCATTTCATCAATTCATCCTTATCCCTCCAAAAATTGATTCTACAACTTCTTGATTCGATACTTCATGTTTTTGGATGGGCTGGGGAAAAAAATATTTCAAAAACACCTCAAATCTACAAATTGATCCCCAAAACCACTTGCATTGGTACTTGCAGTCACAAACGACACAATTTCACAAAATATTCAATCAAAATTGATGCCAAATTCACATTTCCACACTTCCTGGAGCAAAAATGGTGGCCAAAATGAAAAATGTATAGCTACCATTGATTTGATATTTTTCCTTCAATCTGGGCCCTCCACATGTCACAATATGATTGGGAATGAATTCGGGATCACCTTTTGACTTTTTAACATTTTTGGAAAAATGTAAAATTTTGACTGTTTTCTCCGCCCCTCCGCCCTTGAAATTTGGTGCTGACATATGGCATAAGGTGGGTCCCATTGAATTCGCATCTCAAATCTACACATTTCCACCCTTTTTAGAAATTTGGAAATTTTTCACTTTTTTCCCTGCAGACCTGCACCTCTACCTATGTCCTTAACACGTGTTGCCTTCTCTATCGCTGAGGATCTGTGGGCTCAAATCACATTTTAACACCTTTTTTTTCCAAAGGAAAAATTTCTCATTTTTCCCCACAAGCCCGCACCTCCAATTTCGTCCTTGCCACATGTCTCCTTCTGATTTGTCACAGAGCCATGCCTCAAATTTTAGCACTAAGTCATTTTTCAAAAAGGGAAAAAATTCCCTTTTTCCTCTGACGGCCCGTACTCTCCTCTGCACCTGCCACGTGTCTACCTTTCCAATGATGTAGACCCACATCCCTTTTCTCACCATTTTCCCTTTTTTCCAAAAAGGTAAAAAGTCTTCTATGTCCCCGCCAACCTTCCATCCCCGCCTGTGAATTAGAACATGACACATGTCCCTCCTGTGGAGTTGCGGGGGAAATTTGGATTGTTTTCCAAAACCCAAAAAACACTAAGTCTTCAAAGAAACCCACTAGTTCTTGACCAACAAAAAATGGCCACGTAGGAGGAGAGGCTTGGGATTAATTTTAATGGGCAAATGACACCCGTACGACCATCAAAAAACAAAAATTACCAGAGATGCCTGAATTTGATTTTTTCCTCATGGGTGAAGGATTTTTTAGTCAAAAAATAAAAAGAAGTTGATTTTAGGCAATTTTTGACTATGGGGATTGATTTTCGAGGGAAAATACGCATGAAATGAACAACCACGAGCTCCAAAGGCCGGTGAAAGTGGAAAAAATGACAGAGGCCCGTGGATTTGGAAATTTAGGGCACAAAGCAAGGCATACATGTATTTTTCCTTCAAAATGGGGCAAAATATTAAGTTTGTGAGTTTTTTAAAGCATCCAATCTAGAGAAAAAAATTTGCAGACCACCAAATTGAAAGAAAAATGGTTTTAGAGCACGTAGAACAAAGGGGGAAGATGGGAAAATAACAGAGGATCAAAATGGGCACCAACATCGGCTCCTGCTTGGGGATGGGTACTCCCAGTGAGTGCCACAAAAACAAAATTAGACCAAGTGCCAAAATAATCCATTGGGTAAAGGATTCATGACCCAAAGACACCAAAATCTAGCTAAGAAACTAACAAAAATGGCTGCCACACACCAAGGAAAACTGAGAACCACCAAAACACCAAAAATAGAGCAAAAGCCAAACACTATACACTGTACAAGTTGGTGCATACCTCAAATTTGGGGATTAATCCACGAAATGCTTCAGATGCCTATCATTAATAGGAATTTTAAGCAATTACCCATCTAATTCCTTGAGAAAAAAGGTATTCTCACCAATTCTGATATCAATGGAGTAAGGGCCCATCCACAATGCATCAAATTTACCATGTTTTCCCTTATCTTCATTTCTACTATCCTACAACAAAACCAGATCTCGAATATTGAAGGCCCTAGGAGTAACCTTCTTGTCAAACAACCTCTTCAACTTCTCTCTAAATCCGACATGCCTTTGGTGGGATGCTCTTCTCTCTTCATCTAGCTCTACAATTTGATTAATCCTTGCTTCATATGGACTGACCTCTTGATCCTCAAGTTGTTGAAAAAACTGAAATGAAGATAATTACAGATGTAAGGGAAACAGAGCTTGAGTTCCATACACCAACTCAAATGGGCTCTTACCAGTAGCTCTCTTGGCAGTGATTCTATCAGCCCAAATTACAAATTTCAGTTGTTCACCCCATTTTCTCTTGTTCAAATCCAAGGTTCTCCTAATGATCTTCAATATTTTCTTATTGTTGGACTCATCTTTTCCATTCCCTTGGGGGTTATAGTTTGAAGAATAAGTCAAATTGGTTCCATACTCATTACACATTACCATCAAAGGTTTAGCTCTGAAACACATGGCATTATAAGCCACAATCTTGACTGGAACACCAAATCTACATATGATATTATTCAACAAGAATTCCATAACAACTTGGTGTGTTTCTTTCTTGGTGGGGATTTCCTCTACCCACTTGGTGAAGTAATCTGTGGCTAAAAGGATCCACTTATGTATAGCACTAGAAGGGTCTGAGATCTCACCAATGAAGTCCATCCCCCATTGTTTGAAATGAGCTTCAATTGATACAGGATGTAATGGAAGGGAGCCTGAAGCTTTCATTCTTCCAGAGAAATGCTGCCAACTCTCACATTTTCTAACCAGCATGGTTGCATCTTTAAAGAGATTAGGCCACCAATAACCAGCTCTCAAAACTTTGTGTGTTGTAACCCTTCTAGCAAAGTTTCCTCCACAAACTCCCCCATGGAAATCAGCAACTACTTTGGGGGCTTCATCTTCAGTTACACATTTCAAGAGGACACCTTTAGGGTTATTCCAAGCCAGCCCAAAGTCAGTAATGATGTATTTTTGAGAAGATATCTTGAGGACTCTTTTCTAATTTTTATTTAAATGATCAGGATAGCATAGGTCTCTGAGGTAAAAGATTATATCCTTGTACCACTCAAAACTTACCAATTTCTCAAGAACATCTTCCCTTTCTTCCTCTACCTCATCACTTCCACATTCTGCAAGTTACTCTCAACCATGAGCTTGGTAAGACCCAAACCTCTTAGTAGCTTTGTGGTTTGGATTTCCATATCATACTCCTACAGTTTTTTCACCCATCTACACCTTTTTCTTGAGATCTCCATCTCTGATAAAATGTCTTTTACCATGGTGTGGGGAACATAAGCAACAACTTTTGAACTTAAGATATAAGGCCTAAAAACCTTTATTGCTTTCACCAAGGTAAATTCTTGTTTTTCCATGATTATATATTTTAACTCACCAGCTTGTAAAGCCTTGCTAAAGAAGTCAATAGACCTCTCATCCCCATCTTCATCCTTTTGGAGAGAAAAAAAATGCAATAGTATTTTCAAAAGAAAAGGAGAAGAAAGGCTTCTTGTAATTTGGAGCTACCAAGACAGGTGCATGTTTCAATCCTTCTTTGATTCCTTCAAAATACTTAAGGGCATCCTCCTCCCACTTGATAATTTTATCTTTCTTTAACATGCATTTGATAAGAAGAGTCAACTCAACAAAATTTGACACAAACCTTCTAATGAAGTTGATTTTCATAAAGAAAGATTGGATGCCCTTCTTCATTCTTGGAATTGGGACCTTGTTGATTGCTTCTACTCTCTCAGGGTCAATCATGACACCAGCCTTTGAAAAACTATGACCAAGCAACTTGGCCTTTTTCACTCCAAAGTGACACTTCTTTGGATTGAGAGAGATTCCAAATACTCTACATCTGATCAACATTCTTTCCAAGTGATGCAAGTGATCTTTTCTACTACTTGAAAACACAGTCACATCATCCTGATAAACTACAATGAATTCATTTATGTAACCAACAAAAGCAACATCCATTGCTCTTTGGAAGGTATCCCCAGCATTCATGAGACCAAAAGGCATTCTTAAATAAACATATGTTCCCCAAGGATTGGTAAAGGAAACTTTAAATCTTTCTGACTCCTTGACAACAACTTGATTGTAGCTAGAGAAACCATCCAAGGTGGAAAACAATTCATATCCAGTCACTAACTGCAGCATGTTCTCCATGTTTGGAAAAGGATAATTGTCTTTCAATGAAGCTCTATTTATATTTCTGAAGTCTACAAAAATTCTGATATCTCCATTCTTCTTTCTGACTGGCACAAGTTTTGTAACCCAAGATGAATACTTTGTAGGCTAAATGATCCCTCCCTCCTTCATTTTCTTCAATTTAGCTTACATTCTCATGGAGAGGAGTGGATTGATTGGCCTTTGCTTCTATCTGAATGGTTTTACATTTTTTTCAAGAGTGATCTCATGTTGGAATAAGTCTTCTCTATATGCTTTCAGCTTTGAATATGACCAAGCAAGACAGTCTTGATATTGTTTTAACAATTGGAGATAGGACTATTTTTCTTCCTTGCTTAAACTGCTACCCAACCAAACTCTCCTTGGTTTATCATTAGTTCCCAAGTCATGCTCTTCCACATCCCTTGTGGTAGATATGTTTCTATTGATGATGTAATCAACATTGCTAAAATTTGACTCAAGACCAATAAGACCTCTAGGAATGGTGTTAGTTTTCAATTGGATAATATATTTTCCAAAAAAAGTCTCTCTTGCTTCAGTCACACACACCATTGGCTCCCAATAAATATTCTAATCTATAAACTCACCTTGATTTTATAAGAACCTCTACACTTGAGCATCATCATTAAACACTTGCCAATGCTTGATGTTGTCAGGGACAACTGGCCTAGTTAACACTTCAACATTGTACTCATAATAAGGTGAAATGGTGCAATCTCCAAATCTTGATCCCAACACTACCAAATTGTTAGCAATAGAATTGAAACTCTATCATGGTGCACAATATTGAAGGAATCAAACATCTCAATTAGATCCAAAACTGCATGCTTATATTGTTTCATCCGCTAATTTTTTGTAGCATACAGTTTTCTTATTTGTTTGAAAACTAGCTCTGAATCTCCTTTTGCAATGATGACCTTGACACCATACTTCCATGAAATTTTTATACCCAACAACAAGGCTTCATACTCAGCAATGTTGTTAGTACATTCAAAATTAAGCTTGAAGGAAAAAACAAACTCTTCTAAGCTAGGAGAAATCAGAATTATACCTGCACCATTCCCAAATTTGGAGAAAGCTCCATTAAATAACAAGGTCCAAGGAGAAATTACCTTATCAAGGCACTTTGACTGATCCATATTGTGTTATTTTCCATCAGCAAACCCAATAAAATTATTAGCATCAACATTAGCAAACAAAACCACATAGGAAGCATTGTTTGGATCCTCAATTAGATGCAACATCTTCTTTTCTCCATAGAGCTTGACAAGGATGCCCTCAATGGGAATGGTGGAAAAATAAATATCCATTTGGTCACTCCCTCTAACACTTGCAGCCCACTTTCTTGACAATAACATACCCCATTTGGTAGGGCAATCAACAATCACAACATCCAATTTTAAATTCCTCCCGGGATAAGATGCAAGCTGCACCAC
Organism: Taxus chinensis; assembly: GCA_019776745.2. NCBI lineage: Eukaryota > Viridiplantae > Streptophyta > Pinopsida > Cupressales > Taxaceae > Taxus > Taxus chinensis. The sequence continues at coordinate 356,684,187 of CM034154.1, forward strand.
CAAACCCCTCACACAACCAACTATAGGAACTTCTCTTGATTCCATGATAGTACATTTTCCATAGGCTAATATCACTTTGATATCCAACTCATTCATGACTTCTATAGGCATGACATTACATGATGCATTGGAATCAAACATACAATTGTGAAGTAGTCTATCCTTTATCATAAAAGTTGTGAAGAATGGATCAACATTCAATTGGGAATCAACCAAGGATGTCCCCACATATACCTCAGGTGTCTCTCCAAGATCTTCTACTGCTGGTGGTTTTTCAAGGTCAGCAATGATCTGAGGAGGATTTTTAATAACATTTACATTTCTGCTCAGAGTAGTCATCTCCTCCTTCAATCCCAAGTACTCAAATTCTCTCTTCTTATGCTCAGGAATCCTAAGCAACTTAATTATTGGAACACTCACTTTTATTTGGCTCAATACTTGGGCTATGTTAGCGGGAACACTCTTTGGCAAAGAATAATTGGAAGGGAGACAAATAAATTCATCAGATGGTAAGGGATTCTTGGTAGCTTGGGCACGAGGAGGACTGTAATTTTTGCTAAGGATAACAGAGCATTTGGTAGGTTTTTCCCTTCTAGGAGATTCTTTAGGAATGCTTGTGAGAAAGGGTGTTTTAGGTTTGGCTTGAGGCCCAACTCCCTCAACAACTTTGTTTCTAGTGTTATAGTCCTTCTCTTGAGCTACAATAACATTCATCAACAATTGTCTATCTTCCTCCAAAGGGATAGCACCATCATAATTCTTAATCATCAAAGGTCTTAAGTATTCAAATTCATTGTTAGGAATTTCAAAAGCTTGCACTACATTAACTTCAAGATTATGAGGGGGAAGAAAGACTTGTACCCATTTGATGCAATCCCAAAAGGTTGCAGTTGTCCTTGCACTTATCACTTTAGTATATGTTGCTCCTCCTTGTGAACTTGAAGAACAACCCATCATGTAGATATCACCATCAGTACCATCATCATTATTAGCTTCACCATCTTGATGGTCCACTTCACATGGAGGATGGGGTAGAAAACACCTATCACATTAATCAATATTAGCAACTTCCTCAACAGCAGCAACCCTAGTAGTTAGGGGATCATGCAACACTATTCTTTCATGTGCTTGAGGATGTCTATTTACAGACCCCATGGATCCTTTCCCTTTATCATCTTCCCTTTGATCACCTCTAGGATGATTGGAAAATCTGTCATGGTTTTTTGCTCTTGGTTGACCTTTTGAAGTCTTCCCAATTCCCTTCTCAGCTCTTGCCAACTTGTATGAGATTTATTTGACAACCCCTGCCAAATTTTTCACAACCTCCTCCAAATCAGTACCCTTTCTAGCTTGAGGTTTTTCAAGGTTTATCAACTTTACGCCATCTCTTTTGAGGTGTTTCCCAATTACTTTGATATTGTTTTCAATTTGAAGTGCCATTGTGAAATAATTTCTTAGATTAGTAGGGTTTTTGTCTCTTAGGTAATAGGCTACCTTTTTATCTAATGCATCTGCATATTTGATTAAACAAAACTCATCACAAGGCCTCAGACTAACAAGAATCCTTTTCAAAGTTTTGTTAAACCTTGTGTTAAAGTCATGGACTGATTCATTGGGATTCTTATTGATATTTTAAAATTCAGATAAGAGAAATATAGGATCAGTCTTGTCACCATATTGCAACCTAAACGCATTCTTCATTTCAGTCCATGAATCAATAGAATTATCAGGCAAAGCCTTGTACCAATCCCTAGCATCCTCTTCTAGTGTATGAATGAAAAATTTAATATACACATCTTCAAACTCTATCTCAAAATATTCCATCATGTTAACAAAAAGCTTAAGATGCTAATCACCACTTATAGCATTGTTACCTTGGAATTTGGCAACCTATTTCTGACATCTTATGGGACAAAATTTGGGTAACCATCCATTCCTCTAAAATCTATAGGACCAAAGGAGTTAACAACAAATGGAGGTCTGGGTTGAGCCATATTGTTTGGTGGAGGTGATCTTGGGGGTGACACAATCTGATGAGGAGTACAAGGTCTTTGGGGCTCAAGAATGTGGTTCACAAGATTGGTATCCTTTAAGTGTTGATTTTCTTGAAAAATTTTATTTGAATTGAAACACAAAGGTGTAGATTAGAGAAGGAACTTACCCAGTATAGTAGAAGGACCTTCACTAGCTGAGGAAAACAAGTTTATGAGAGGATTTCTTGAATCAGAATCACTTGAAGAAGAGTGATAATCCTCTACCAAAGGTTGATCTCTCTTACTTATGGTTATATATTTTCCTGATGTCTGACCTTTAACAAATTTCCAAACTCTTATCCCTTCTAACTCTGAGTTCCTTGAATCTGAGAACAACTTCTTAGCAGAGTCCCTAATGAAAAGGGATCTTATTCCTTCTAGTTTTGTAGAGATTAACAACACAAAAATAAATGACAAAAAGATTAAGACACTGGTATTTATCAAGATCAGAACATCATGGAGTCACCACTAAGTATTTTCACCCTAGTTGTGCAGATGCACTAAAATACTCTATCAAATATCTATCAGCACTAAGAACCTTGTAAAAATTTATAGATCAGACCTTCCTTTTCTTGAATTTATCAACCAAAATTGCAAATGAAATGCAACAACTACTGGAAATTGATAAAATTGTAGGTAGAACTTATACCTTTACTTAATCCTTACAAATATGATCATAAAATGATGCTTCAACAATTTATTTGCATGCATAATTTACAAGGGACATTACCAGGGTTTGACATTCATTCAAATATCTCAAATATGTATGCACATGGATCAGATTAAACTAAGAATGTATCAAACTCAGAACTCTACCCTTCATTCCAGCCTTATAAATCTGATCAAAAGTTGATACTCATGTTTGTAATTGCACCAAAATCACATAAGAAGTATTATCAGGGATTTGAAATACTGAAACACTAAATAATGTCCCCAGTATCGGTGCCAAAAAGTGTTGGTACCCAAATTTGTTCTCCTTTTCAGTCTGAGTAGCATCAAAGATATGGCATGAAGCTTGATGTTAGATAGATCATGATGTGTGTCATTTTGTAGTTGGGGATGTGATCTAACTGGCACTCAAATCTGTGGAGAGATGGATAGCACTCAAATAGGACATGATCTTTTCCTAATTGTTTTAGGTTGTGGCTTTCAACCAAGGTAAGAGAACCTAGTTTGTAACCTTCAAATAGTGAAGGAGATGAATATATCCCTCAATTTGTGTAAATAGTATGGAAAGGGCCTTGGGAAAATATGATCAACACTCCAAATCTGACTTTCACAAGTTGTCACTCCTAGATTATGGAGATATTTTCAAAGCAAGGAAAGGGTTACTGAAGACATTACATGATCCTGATTTGCTTTCTACATTTTTGTAGATGGATTATTTTTTTTTGTTGACACACAATGCAATGCAAGGGTAGGATGGGGTAGGATTAGTTATTTTGAATGAATTTTGGTGGGAGATTTTTAGAAAAGATTAACCAGAATTTACCAAATTCTTTGAGGACCTTTGAAAGAAATTTGTAAGACCTAAACAACAAAATGCTTCAAAGGGGTTAAGGTACTCCTTCAACCAAGATATGTGCAACAAATGAAGTCCCAGATCTGTACTCTTTTACACAATCTTTGACAACCTACCACAAAATCTTGAAGTAGATGAACTAACAAAGCATCCAGAAACCTCTATTTTATCATGACCCAAGGTGCACCCAAAGGTTTACAAACAATATCTAAATTCAAGGAAGGTAAAGTGATTTTAAATATTTTTATCTCTTTATCAAATGAAATTTTTTCTGAGTGTGAGATTGCAAATTCCAATAAACTATTAATAAGAAATGATACCATGTATGATCAAGAGAGATTTCACACTGCAACAGGAGAAAGAAACACAAATTGAAAACATTCCAAAACATAAGTGCATGTAAATTTTTCTAAGAGACAACACAAAATAACTCAGAATGACCAAATTTATTAGCGTGGGAATGTTATAAGAACAATCTCAGAGCTTGTTGATAGCTTTACAACTGAAACCAATTCAACATGATACAAATCTGATGCAGAAAGGAATTAGAAATGGTTCTCAGGTGGTTTCTCAGAGAATGGGATTCTTCTCAGATTTTCTCGTGAAGTTCTAAGTTTCTCCAACCTTTTGCATGTCAAAAAACATGCATTATATAACTTTCAATTACATTTGATCCTTCTTTCCAAAGAAAAGAATATGCCAAGCATCAAGTTTGTTACAAAATTCCAACATGATTCACAGATAGGGATGTTTAACATATTTGCAACAAAAGTTGCCAGGTGTTTTCAAAAAAGGTGAATCATTACAAATCCTTCATCATTATCCATTGTTGAGGCATGTTTTTCATCCTCAAAGCATGCAGACCCCTTTCATTTCATCATTTCATCCTTATCCCTCCAAAATTTGATTCTACAACTTCTTGATTTGATACTTCATGTTTTTGGACAGGCTGGGGAAAAAAATATTTCAAAAGCACCTCAAATCTGGAAATTGATCCCCAAAACAACTTGCATTGGTCCTTACAAGCACAAACAACACGATTTCACCAAATATTCAATCAAAATTGATGCAAAATTCACATTTCCACACTTCCTGGAGCAAAAATGGTGGCCAAAATGAAAAATGTATAGCTACCATTGATTTGATATTTTTTCTTCAATCTGGGCCCTCCATGTGTCACAATATGATTGGGAATGAATTTGGGATCACCTTTTGACTTTTTAACATTTTTGGAAAAATGTAAAATTTTGAATTTTTTCTCCACCCCTCTGCCCTTGAAATTTGGTGCTAACACGTGGCATATGGTGGGTCCCATTGAATTCGTGGCTCAAATATGCACATTTCCACCCTTTTTGGAAATTTTTCACTTTTTCACTTTTTTCCCCACATGCCCACACCTCCGCCTCTATCCTTGACACATGTCACTTTCTCTATCGCTGAGGATCTGTGGGCTCAAATCACGTTTTAACAACTTTTTTCGCCAAAGGAAAAAATTTTGAATTTTCCCCGCGGGTCCATGCCTCCAATTTCTTCCCTACCACATGTCTCCTTATGATTTTTCATGGAGCCATGCCTCAAATTTTTACACTAAGTCATTTTGTGAAAAGGGAAAGAATTCCCTTTTACCTCTAATGGCCCGCACTCTCCTCTGTGCCTACAATGTGTCTTCCTTTCCAATGATGTGGACTCGCGGCCCTTTCCTCACCCTTTTCACCAAAAAGGCAAAAAGTCTTCTAAGTACCCACCAACCTTCCATCCCCTCCTGCGGAGTTACAAGGGAAATTTGGATTTTTTGCCAAAACCTAAAAAACACTAAGTCTTTAAAGAAACCCGCCAATTCTTGACCAATGAAAAATAGCCACGTAGGAGGAAAGGCTTGGGATTAATTTTGATGGGCAAATGACACCCGTACAACCGTAAAAAACACAGAATTTACCAAAGATGCCTGAATTTGATTTTTTCCTCGTGGGTGAAGGATTTTTTGGTCAAAAAACAAAGGGAAATTGATTTTAGGTAATTTTTGACCATGGGGATTGATTTTCAAGGGAAAATATGCATGAAATGAACAACCACGAGCTCCAAAGGCCGGGGAAAGTGGAAAAAATGACAGAGGCCCGTGGATTTGGAAATTTAGGGCATAAAGCAAGGCATACATGTATTTTTCCTTCAAAATGGGGTAAAATAATAAGTTTGTGAGCGTTTCAAAGCATCCAATCTAGAGAAAAAATTTTGTAGAACACCAAATTCAAAGAAAAACATTTTAGAGCATGTAGAACAAAGGGGGAAGATGGAAAAATAACAGAGGATCAAAATGGGCACCAACAAGCGTTATCTAGTAAATTCTAGGCTGCATCAGTAGTTCTGTTTCTGGGGCCTCTTTTTCATTTTTTTTCAGGATGGTTTGTGATGAAGACATACCGGTTAACTCTAGAAAGTATGGAGGAATGGATACATGATTTGGAGGAAGAATATGCATGGCAGTTTAGCAATAGATCTGAGTTTAATGCACACACTTAGGTAGAACAAAATATATATGATGGCTTGTATGAGATATTTTTCACTATCTTTCCAGTAGAACTATATGAGTGGCTTATTACATATGCATCTCAACGGAATTAGAGGTATCATGTACTTATTTGGACACAGGAATAATTCTAGGCCCTTTATGATGTTGATCTGATCTGGACTCGCACTATGGATACGCGGTTTCATGGTGTTCTAAATAGTTATATTCTAGAATATTCAATTTTTACGTACTCTTTCCCAGAGGTAGCTGAATTCTAGTTTTTTCGGTATCTAAGAGGAGCATATTTGCAAGGTATTCTGTTGGTGATCAATATCTTGATGGTAACTTTGAACCTGGAGAGTAAATGGATGGCTAACTAAAGTTCACCACATGCGAGGGTAGGAACATGTTTGGTGAAAGATGGAAGACCTAGTGGTAGAGAGGCAAAGAGAGGAAAGGTGGCTTAAGTATAATAAGGTGCACGAGTGGGAGATAGAGAAACCATGTTCCATTACATAAAGTATGGCGTTGAGGAAAGAGATAGATTTGAAGGATTTATAGCTCACATAAAATATGTGGATCCAGAGCATCAAGAACTCCCCTATCCTATAAAGCATGATATAGAACCCCCCTCAACCTCACATAGAAGTGTGCCAGCAAAGACTACCTAGACCATGGGTGCACATCTTAATCAACCTAGTGATATAGCCCTTACGCTTGGTTTTCCAGTATCTAATATGATAAGTAACCAACAAGCTAACTTGGGAAGTAGGAGGGCAAGAATAAGTCAGGGATCAAGTACATCAATGGTAGGATAGACGGCTTCAATGTTATTTGGAGGAACATTCTTAGGTGCATCATCCACATAGAATGTGAGTGCACAGAATGTTGGATTCACCTCTATAATTGGAACTACCTCACAGACTGTAGGGTTTTAGTATAGTACTATTGTTGAAGCACATGGGAGTACATCTACATGTCCTTTTACAATACAAGTGGAGGATCAGGAGGTATAGGTGGTTTTATTTCTAGTGGATCTGGTGGTTTTAGAGGTAGAGGGAACACATGAGGTTCTGGATCAGGTGGTCAAGGTCCATAGCAACCATAGAATATCTATATGGAGATGTTTATTCATCTCTTGGAATATAGAGTTATAGAGGATGTTGTCAAACATGTGCATATGTATGAAATCTTGTGGTGCGCTAAAGGGATCATGGCTGCTGAGCATAAGGCAAGTCAATTCGCTACTACATTACAGGGATGTTCACATAACTAGTATAGGAAGTTTGACCTTGATCAATCTTGTGTGGATTATGCAGCATTGAAGGATGCTTTCTTGAAAGAGTTCCATATCCCTAATTTTGAGCAAAAGAGTATAAGTGCACTCAAGGATATCAAGCAAGGCACTACTGAGAGTGTACGTGAATATGATTCTTGTTTTAAGACACTTATATCTAAGTCATCTTATGATATTCATGCTAGCCATCATGTACAATGGTTTGTTAGAGGATTGATTAGACCATTTAGAAGGGTGCTATCACATAAGACATACATTGATTTGTGTGAAGCACTGGGAGAATATTTGCATGCTGAAGCATTTGGGAGCATTGACACTGGCATTAGTCCATTCTTAGAGGAAAAATTTATAAATGTCGGCAAATTTAGCCCATGAAACGCATTCAGGAATTTGGTGTACAGATTATGAAGTGGAAGGTCACAACAAAGATAGTTACCCTCATAGATTTTGTACACTCATTACTGTTGTACTATGAGATATGTCATTTGAATCATGATGTTATTCACTGTCCTTTTTTATAGCGTGCGATAAGGAAGAATGTATCTTTCTTTTGCAATATTTATAGGTCTACGACCCATGATACCAAGGATTGTAAATTGATTGGTCAGATCGAGGATGCTATATACATTGAGGTATGACAGACAGGTGTAACAGATAATTCTAAGGGTAAGAATGAGTACCAAGATTTGGATCATAATCAAACGCGCTATGATAGGAATGAGGGGAATTTTGAATGAGGTCAAGGAAGGGGATATGGATATCGTGGTGGATATGGAGGACAAGGGCATGGTGGAGGAAGAGGTGAGTTCCCTTGTGGAACATGTTATACGTGTGGATCTCCTGACCACTATAGGCACGAATGTCCTTAGAATATTACATGTTCTTTCTGTGGAAAGAACCATAGCTATGAACAGTGCCCGTACTTATATGAGCATCTAAGTACGTAGCATAAGAAAGAAAATAAATATGCATGAATGGTTAGAATCTAGTGTGTGGTAGAAGATCAGAGGATGCCCATAATAAAAGAAGTACCTGAGGAATTGACAGTGAATATTACTACATGTCCTGAAGTGACACACGCAAGAAAGGCATTGCACTAGAAGCCTGCTATCACCAAGGAGGAGGTTTTAAAATTAAGGTACCTAGATCCTGCTCATCATAAGGAAGTTTACTAAGACACCATGGAAGTGCTAAGGAATCTTCAAGGTGAGATACAATACCTAAAGGAGTAGAAGAAAGCATCAAAGATAGTCCAAACTGGTATTGATGATCTGTAAGAGGTGTATAAAATGTTGCACTAGGAGAACATTATTCCACTATTAGGAAGTTGGATAAAAGGGAACACTCCACACGCAAGTCTTGAGATTAGACGACAGATTCGGCATGCAAATCTTACCCCTAATAACATTGACTATGAGAAATAAATTACTCTAAATGATGTTGTGGATGGGTGGTCGTTGACCAACATATTTATTAATATAGATGCAAAAGTAAATGTGCTTACATTAGATGCATAGGTACAAATGGGGAGGCCTCCATTGTAGCCATCATCTAATGTGTTATTTATGGTAAATTAGACTAAGGCCACTCCCATATGATTTTTGAAACATGCATCTATAACTATACAAGGGGCTAAGTTCACTAGGGATTTTGAGGTATTAGCATTTTCAGAAGCAGACAATTTTCTAGCCCTCCTTAGATGCTCTTGGTGTTATACGAATAATGATGACTTGAGATTCAATAAGGGGTATATCAGCTTTGAAAAAAAGGAGGAAAGGGTTGTGATACCTTTGAAAAATAGGAATTCTACACCATATGTTGAGCCTCTAAGTGAGGAGGAATTAAACATAATTTATGTACGTGATATTCAGGACCCATAGTTCAATGGGCCATCAAAATAAGGCATCCTACAATGGGAGTATCCTCATTCTATTAGTGATACTATGAGTATTGCTTGTGAAAATTAGGCTCATGGTACATATGAATTAGTAGGGTGTGAGGTAAAAAGTGCGATTGCGTGCAAGAATGGACTTCATTCGATTCGACAGATAGGTAGCACAGTACCTTGGTATACAGGGGTAGAAGATCTTTCTACATTTTTGAAGGCCATAGAAACAAAGTGGACAGATCAAATTAGGAGAAGAAATATGTTAGTATATACCTTATGTGGGACAGCAACATGCTGGTGGGTAGTCCATAGAGATAATCTTATAAACTGGGAAGATATTGGAGTCGTTTTGTCTAGTAAGTTTGTAAGGAACAATGCATCTACACAAATTTACACTTATTATGGTGATCAACCTGTTCAGCATCACATTCAGCAATGTGAGAGACTCTGAACAGTAGGACATGAAGCATTACCACCTTCACTCTGAGTGCATAGATTGTATTCTATGCTACAAGGATGCACACGTTCCTGGTATGTATATGTAGAACTACATAGAGATACTAGGACCTGACAATATTTGACTACAGGAATGATCCAGACCTTTTACTACTTCTCGACTAAACCTCCCATAGAAGAGGCATTAAAAAATTTCAAGCACTTAAATATGGGAGATAGTGCAAAAGTAGAATAGCATATTTAGGAATTATTTGGTAAGGTAGAGTCCAAAGCATGTTTTGAAAAGGAATAAGAAATTAACTCCATAATACTTGAACATGCTTGCCTTGTGAAAGAGAAAGGAAAGATGGTTTACATTGTGGATGATGAGGAAGTTGAGAACCTAGATATTGAACATTCACAAGAGGTGCACGAGGTCTTGGATAGTGCAAATAAGGATACGCTCACCTATCATGAACCCATTTAGACAAAGAAGGTGAATATATGTATTATGTTTGGAGGCTAAGTGTAAGGAGGCCATAATTAGAGACTACTGGTAATACTTAGAGGTGGCAAAGATCATTGAGTTACTCAGGGATTATTAGGACTTATTCCCTTGAGTGTATCATGAACTTAAAGGCATGCATGAATCACTTGGGGAAATGAAGATAAAACTTAAGTATGGTGCATGACTAGTTAGAAAGAGACCTTACAGAATGAATCCTAATTTTCATGAAAAGGTAAAAGAAGAAATTGATAAAATGTTGAAAATCTGGAATTATCAAGCCCCTTGATGAGTCGGAATGGGTTAGCCCAATGGTGATCATTATCAATAAGGACATACGAATTAGAATATGTGTGGACTACAGGGAGATGAATGCTACATGTGTCACAGATCCATTCCCTACATCATTCACTGAGGAAATACTAGAAGGATTTGCAGGGTGTAAAATATATTCCTTCACAGATGGGTTTTTCAGGTATCATCATGTTAGGATTTCTTAGGAAGATCAAGAAAAGACAACATTTACTACTGAATGGGGTAGTTTTTCCTATACTGTGAAGCCTTTTGGTTTGAAAAACATGCTTGTTGTATTCTCTCGCATAGTTGTTTAGGCATTCAAATCGTTTATTCACCACTTCTTACAGGTTTACCTAGATGATTAGATAGTATATGGACTTGTGAAAGATCATTGTGACAATTTTCGCTTAATGTTTGAATGGTGTAGATAATTGAGTATCTCTTTGAAAATCAATAAATGCATATTTTCTACACCATTTGGGATAGTGTTAGGACATATAATCTACAAGGAAGGTTTTTTGGTTGATGCAGCTAAGGTTGCAATCATTTTAGGCCTGGAAGCGCCTACCAGTCAAAGTGAGGTGCGTGGATTTTTAGGTCATACAGGATACTATAGAAAATTCATCAAAGTGTATGCCAAAATTTCTACACCCTTGGAAGAGTTAGTGAAGGGGAAAGGTCCATTTTATTGGGGAGAACCACAGCAGCATGTGTTTGAGATATTAAAAGAGAAACTTACTACCGCACCCATTCTGTGCTTTCCCTCATGGGATAAACCATTTCATGTGCATGTGGACACTTCTCACATGGCCGTTAGCATTGTTTTAGCTCAACCTAGAAAATGTATTGTAGATCATCTAATTTGTTTTGCTAGTGGGAAGCTTACTGCTACTGAATGGAATTATACAACTACAGAGCGCAAAGCTTTTTCAATGATCTATGCATTGCACAAGTTTTAGCAGTACTTGTTAGCAACACCATTTTTGTTTTATACAAATCACATGGCATTGAATTACTTGGTAAACAAGCTCATCTTACAGGGGTGCATATGTATATGGGTTCTCCTATTTTAAGAGTTTGATTTCACAGTTGTAGTGAAGCCAGCGAAAAGCAATACTAGACTAGACCATTTATCTAGAATCAATTCAGGAGAGGAAGCATAGACAATTGAAGAAACCATGTCAGATGCACAGTTATATAGGTTACAACACACGCCCATGGAATTAGAAGACATTTTTGTCTTTCTACGAATAGGTATGGCACCAGAAGGAATGAAATCATTAGAAAATAAATAACTTACTATATGCATGGCACCATTTATGTTAATCAGTGGTGACATTTACAAGCTAGGAAGAGATGAAGTATCATGTCATTGTGTATTAGAGCATGAGTGCAAGGATATTATGGAATAATTCCATGGTGGTATTACAGGATGCCATTATCTAGGTGATGCGACTGCCTAGAATATCCTACTTACTGGATTAGAGTGGGAGACATTATATAAGGACTGTAAAGAATATTGTAAGGCATGTGATCATTTCCAATGCCTAGGAAAACTAGGACTAAGAGATGAGATGCATTTGATACCAAATACTAGTGCCGAATCATTTGAGAAATGGGCTATTGACTTTGTAGGACCTATTGCGCTATCCACACACAGGACTAGATCCTGCTATATCATTACTTGCACATATTATCTCAAATGGTGGGTAGAAGTAGCACCTATGAAGGACTATATAGTAGCTACAATAACTAGGTTTCTATGGGAGAATGTTCTTATAAGATATAGATGTTCTTTAAGCTTGACAAGTGATAGGGGTACACACTTTTTGAATGAGACAATCAGGATCATATTACATGAGTTTATGGTTGCACACCATAAAAATACACCCTACCATCCTCAGGAAAATGGAACTGCTGAGGCTTTCAACAAGATTTTGAGCCAGAATTTGACAAAAAATTGTGATGCTGGAGAAAGGATTGAGATGACAAAGTATTAGCTATTCTTTGGGCATATAGAACAACTTACAAGATATTAAACAAAGCCACACCATTTTAGTTGGTGTTTAGCATGGAAGCCATTCTCCCTATAGAATTTATGTTACCTTCTTTGCACATTGCACACACTGGAGGTCTAGCTGATGAATAAGATTTAGAAGAGCATATCAAGAAGAAGATTCAACTGGATGAGCAATGAGCCATAGCATGATGGATTCAGAAGTAGGAAAAGGCCAGGAAGAAGTCATGGCATGAAATAAACATAAGGGATATGAAGTTTGAGATTGGACAAGTGGTACTTATTTATGACTCAAATTTCTTGTGCCATCTCGGCAAGCTCAAATTACATTGGTTGGGGTCGTATGTCATCACTTATATACTTCAATCAAGTTCTTGCTAATTAGAAGCACTTGATGGAACATGGTTACCCAGTTACTTTAACAAGAGGAGGCTAAAGCCCTACTATAAATAAGTCTTCTTGGTGTTTGTAATAAGGTAGAATTTCCATTTAGATTAGGTTTTCAATTCTATATTTCCTTAATGCATTTCCTTCATTGTCGCTATGTTTTGTCAATTTAGTTATTTTTCTTTTGTAATAAACACACTTGCACACATGAAGCTAATTACTATGTGAAGAATGTTTATGCACATAGGATTACATATACCTTTAGTGTGGGGTGGTTGTAGTTATCCAAGTAAAATACTGTGGGAATTTAAAGGTGAAAGGAATAAGCTATTATGGGTGTGATTTAAGTCAAAAGAAGATTGCTTCTCAAAAGTCACCAAGGATGGAGATGAATGAAAGAACAATATAACATGAGGTAAGCGAAGACCATGATAAATACTAGGAGAAGGTACAGTGATGAGGTCTTGGGTGCAAGGGCGCGCACTAAAGAGAAGTCTGTGACCAGAGGGTAGGAAGGCACGCTAGAAGGTTATAGCTAGGGTGCGAATATGTACCACACAAAATGAATGAATTTGGTCAATTAATGAGGGGATATTTGGTAGGTGAAGGAGCAATAAATGCATCAAAATTTGAAAAAATATATATAAGGATGGAATGCATATTCATTTTTACCATTACGACTAAGAGTATTTGAGGAAAGAGCCAATTTGGAATAGCCGAGTGATTGGGTTAAGGTGCAAAGGATGTGAAACCAAGTGTGACAACCATATCTGTGTGAAAAGAAGCTTGCATCCTCGGTGGTGAAGGGTTTGAGAAAATTAGGGAGATAGAAAGGAGTTAGGACATGAAGTTTCCACCTAGGGCATGATTGAATCAAGCTAGGGTTTGATTTGCAAAGTTTTAGAGTTAAAGAGGAGACATTTATAAGGTAAAAATGGCACCTAAGAAGGAATCTGTAGCAGCAGCAAAAGGAAAGAAGAAAGTGGTAATTGAGGAGGAAGAGATGGCACCCAAAGTGATTTTTCATAAATGTAATATCTAGAAGGAGTCATCATCATCCAAGAATGGGATTCACCCATCAGAAAGGGAAAAGTAAGTGAATACAATCATAGGACTTTGGAGAACAAGAAGGATCTTGATTCCTTTGTCACTGCTAGGATGAACAAGGGTATGGTGGGTGACATGCCAATTTATGATGATGTAGGTGAGAAGCTTTTGAAGAGAATTGGGGTCTACTAATTATATGGGCTTCCATATTCTGGGAAGTATGAGCCCTTGTATCAGTGGCTCATGAGCAGAGTGAACGAGGAACTTTTTTACTTTGCAGGATGAAAAGTTAGGATCTCATCTATGCTTATCTCATCAATTACAGGTTTGAAGGCCACAAGAGATGACATAAAAAGTGATTTTCCAGATAAAGTAATGACTTTAAATACCAGACAAGGGTTAGGGTACCTAAAGGGTCTGAGAAGTATGGATATAGACAAATTGAAAAACTGTCTGGTTGTGCAAGCAGCAACACACCTTCTTATAAAGTTGAATGATTAGGAGCGGTGGTCACAGGTAATTACTATGTGGTTACACATTGCACGTAAGATGTCAGAAGTGGAAATCTACAACATTACAGGATATATTATACAACAAATACTCAAGGAAGTGTGCACATGAGAGAAGATCAGCTTTGGGGTTGTTCAACTATCACTGGTATTCAGGGAAATTAGAGTACCAGACGGACCAAAGGAAAAAGTATGGGAATACCCCATGGAGAACAAGTCACCAACTGAGAGGTTCAACAAGTACCTATGTAAAGGGGCCATGACAGATGACATAAAGCAAAGGATAGAGAAATGGTATGATAGGCTCCATGTGGAATTTAGGGAAGAGTGGCACATCCCAAAGGACCTACCATCAGTAGTAGGGAAACAAGTTCAGTTTGTTATATATCAACATTTCTGCATCGTTTGCTTCCCAATGAGAGATGGATTCTGGAGCCCTTGGTGTAAATTTCCTTATGCATTCACTGCAAGGTATTTCCAAGCATTTGTTCACAGATTTAAAGACATGCGTCGACTGGTATTCAATGTAGATAAGGTAGACTGCGGCTACCATATGTTGAGGAAGAAGTATGTGTATCCTAGAAGAAGCTATTATACCAAGAGGATCATTTTGGAGGTGTTGAATAGTAATCCAATAAGTCTGGTTGTAGCAGATGTAGGGACATTATTGGTGTATCTTCAACTGAAGCCAAAGATGGAGAATAACAAGTATGTGGAAGGGGAGTTCACACTTCCAAAACCACAAAAGGGAAAGCATACAATGGAGAACATCTCAGCACCTAAGCCCATAGAGACAATTGAAGTGGAGGATGAGGAGGAGGAGTGCAAAGATAGTGGTGGTTTGGAGTATAGAGGTAGGAGACATTTTATAAATTAGGGTGAACCTAAGTTCGCCAATACACCACCTTAGCCCCAAGAGGGGGATGATGAGGACTTTAATGCAATCCAAGGGGATCACATGTTTAAGAGGGTGTTTAGGAGAACAAGGACCCAAGGTGCTACTCCAACCATGGTGCACAGATCACCCATAATCTCTCCACAAAAGGAGGCAACCATGCAAAGAAGGAGGAAACTGAAGGTAAATGAGGAGGAAGAAGATTTTGAGGAAAGCGCACTTAATTCTCCTACACTTCTAGAGAACACAAAAGAACAGGTTGAGGAATCAAATGAAAAATAAGAGGATGAGAAAAGACTAGAGGAGATAGTTGTAGAGAATGTTCAGGACATGGAGACACAAGTCCCAAATTTGGAAGCTAAAGTTCCTCAGTGGTAATGGTCTAGAAGAACAAGTGGAGAGAGCATTCCACCATCCATGGGGTATTTAGAGGAGGTAGGAAAAATTTTCCACAGCCGCTCCAGAGCACGATAGCACAGAAGGATTTATTCAGCTGGGAGCTAATGGATGAGGATATGGCGACTATGTGCACTTGAACGTAACTATCATGGTCAATGCACACCCATATGGATGAGTCTAACTTTTATGTATGCGAAGATTCATACATTTCGAGATGGCTAAAGAAGGCACCCCAAGCTAGACACATGAAAGTAAAGCCTACTGTCATGTCAGATGAGCAGGTCAGCAATGCATTGGTGAAGGTTTCTGCTAAATTTTCTAGAAGAAACATGGACAAAGCTACAACAATTAGAGTGTTGTGCGAGGAGCTGAATACAAAGGATGTAGAGATAGTGCACATAATGCAAGAGAGAGAATTCATGTAGAAGAAAAATCAAGTATTTATCAAAATCATAGAGGAGATTGGGGATAATGTCATCAAAGCAAGGCCATACTTGGAGGCCAAGGTACCACAGATGTTTCCTTCAGAGATACACTATGTAGGAAAGTTGGTGGACTTAGTACTTGAAGATGAACCTCTGTGCATGCCAACGCCAAGGATTTTAGAGCAAGATGTTGAACGAGAGAAAGCATCATTCATGCAAAATATTGCATCTTATGAAGGGTTGTTGCAAGTGTTATAGGAAGCATTGATAAAGCATACCATGCTTTAAACATATGCACAACTCTAGAGGTTCTTATTAACATAAAGACCCTAGAAGAAAACAATTAGGTCCAGAAAGAAATGAAGTATGAGACATTTGGCCACACAGAAATATTGTCAATGGTAAAGTAGAAGTGCACAAGATCTACACAAGACTCAGCTGGAAGAGCGTGGGAAGCTAATTGTGTAGAAGATGGATCTTTTAGAAGGAAGAATGACATCAATGTCCATCATTGTGTTGGTTCTACAAAATGAAAAAGGAGAGATTGTGAGGGATGAGTTAGAATCCATTGTTGTGGACATCCCAAAAAAGTAGAACAAGCACTCACTGAATGGCAGGTTTTGGAGGATGAAATAAAGGAGGAGTATTCAAAGTTTATACTTCAAACTGATACAGAGGAGGCTGCCTCATAACCTCATAAAAACTCTTTATTTATCTACATTCTTTCATTCTTATTCTTTCCATTCTTCTATTCTTCACTTTAATTTTTGGAGATACCCATTTTCGGGACAAGAATGAGATTAGTATTGGGTAATGTTGATCAAAGAATACTTGTCAAAGTTCACACAAGGAGTTTGCATGGGAGAGAAGGATAGGATCAAGGGTGTGGAGGGATAGGAAGGACCCACACACGGAAGGAAAGTTTAGCTTTTAGGACTTATTCGATTTTGAGCATGAAGACCAATTTTTAGAAGATGGCATGTAGAACACACCAACGATGGAGATATGTGCACATCATGCATTGTTTATCTTTGGAGGATCGGATTGAATCATTTTACATGGATACAAGCCAAGAATAGGATTGACACTTCAGTTAACTTCAAGATGTCTATAGATAGCACACTTACATGTGTGGCTATGATTGTAAATGACATGTGGCTATCAATAGCATGCAGCCTATTTCTGGAATAGATAAGCGGTGAAGGGAAAGTCCCCACCCTGTGTGTGTGTGTGTAGGTGTGTTTGTGATGTATGTATGGAGGTATAGATATATACGCATATGATTGAATTACTATATTGGATCCATACACGCATTGGTATAGATTGACATTACTGTAAGGAGCTTATGTAGTTTTTAATAGATGGAAGATATTGGCTGAATCTAAGTGTCATTCTGCGTGTAATTGAGTAGTTCATGTTATTGATTCAATCATGATTACTGTTTAAACTTGTTCTTTCATAGATTTTAGGGTAGCATGCATTGTAGAATGATGGATTAGTTATGAATCTATATGTTTCTTCCTTCATCATGCTAACATCCTACTATAGCAACCCTAAAGAGGGACCTGGTACCTTTGCAAGCTTCAGGTGAGCACTCAGTCAAGGCTGAGTGATGTGTTAGCATGACTATGGTGTTATCTCGTGAATTCCATGCTCCATCAACTCATATGAACATAGAGAAAGAAAGGAACAAACTAAGGGGATAGATACAGATACAACTAGATTTTCCAAATCTTTTTCTTATCCAGGTTGGAATCGTTCACTTTTTTGCTTCATTTTTCAAATTATCAATTATTAATTATCCATTGTAAACACATATCAAATAGATTAGTAAAATCATTCATTTCAATTGATTAATTAATTACAAATAAATTAAGTCATTAGATATTTTTCTCTTTGACATTACCAGAGAAGTTATGGGGTATAGTAGCTCTTATGATTTGTTCTTCACATCTAAGGTAGGGTTTGAAGGGGTTTTGATTAAATAAGATTAGTTATTCTAGATCAAGATTCAAATATTTTCACAGATAATTAGCTATAACTGGATAACTATTTGTATTTAGTTTTCTTTATTACATTAAAAGCATTGATTAAAAATTAGAAAAGATAAAAAAAAAAACATTTACTTTTTTTAGATTAGTTTTATTTCATTGTTTTGTTCTAATATATTGTGAAAACATCAAAAACATAAATTAAATTTCCTTTAATATTTAGTTTGTTTTATCAAATAAATTTAATTTGTTTTGTATGACCATCAACGATCCACAACAAGAAAAGACATATGATTATGATCCATTGGTCCCGCAACCCATCAGGCCGACATTATTAACCAAAATTGATAGGGGTTTAAACTTGATAGTTTTACGCACACCTGCTAGGTATTAAGAAAATACAGAACAATTAAACACGTTAAATATTGTAGATAATCAAGCCTACGATTATTGGACTGCTCCTGGAAACAGGGTTTATATTGTGCACATGACCATACAAGGACCACAACCTCCATAAGTTTTCAGTTGTGATCCCCATGTCCCACAACCCAACAGGCCTACTGACCAACTAGAAATTGTCATTGGTTTATGTGCATTATTATTTAGATAATCACCACTTCCACCTGATATCATTGTAAAACTTTCACTATTGAACATAGCAGCCGATCAGGCTAAGACTTTCTAGACTAGAATGGAAAATCATCCGTAGTTCCTGTGGTTTCACTACACCTCTTGTTTTCAATTCCACGACCTTGTCTGGAAATCTATATGAGGTGCTTGTAGGTCACTATCCATGTGTTCAACAACCAGTAGATAGAATCTTGAAAGAGCTTGATATTGACTTAAGCCACTGAGAAAATATTATATCAGACCGATCCATCACACCACTTCAACTTAGGAGAGAAATTTGTTTTGTTAGACTCACAAATCCTGTTATTGCATGTCAAAGATATAAGGTTGCCTGATTAGATTAGCCTTCATCACAACACATACACTCATTTCCATTCTACGATAGATTTCTCAGAATGACCTTGGGAAGTCAGGTGTGAAGAAGATCACGTGTTGATTTTCTTTAGTATAAATTGGTGAACTTGATGTGAAGAGCTAGTCTCTAAATGTTTCCACTTTATTCATCCATTCTTTATTCTATGGGTATTATTATACCCCTAAATATTTCAAGATACGATGAGTACAGTTGAAAAATCCTGGGTTTCGATATATATAACTATAAAACACGTAGAAAACAACAATCACCTTCACTCTCTACATACACAGATAACCATTCAAATAATCTGGCTCAAAATCCTCTTCTTCAAGGAACCAATATTGGTTCCTCTATACGTATCGAGGAGCTTGACCAAATCACAAAAACACATCCTCCTGAGTAGTCAATTTATAACAACATGAATTTCACTTGGGAGGAAAGTTCGTCTCCTCAAGTTTTATTCTAATAGCCCATTATCATGCAGTCAAATAAACTCTTGCCTATAGACGAGGATTACTTAGAATGATATGCAAGAGCGAACAACGCTTCCATGATATAAACTAGGATTTTGACAGGTTGCAAGGTCATGTTGATGTCTTGCTCCAAAAAAATGATATTACCCCTCCAACAACAAAAAACATTTCCAATGAGGGGTGGCAGAATAGAGAACAATTCATAGAAGGATACCACACTCCTCAAAACCCTCCAAAATCTCAAAACACCAAAACATTAATGGGTGACATCATCTTGGAGCTAGTAGATAAATTCAAAGAGTTAGACATTTCCCAACATACTCAAAATTCATACACAGTGTAAGTAAGAGTTTCTCACTTTCCATAGAATTATAGACAAGTACCTACTGCGTAGGTTCCTTCAGTTTTTACGGGTGCTCCAAAATTTGGTGATTTTCTGACTGAGATGAGCACCTTGGGTATTCCCATTCATGCCACATATGGACATCTACAACAAGAACTAGTTGGAAGTGCATTTTCAAATTCCATACTAGCTAGAAATATAACATTCCATGGCTTTGTGCCTTTGACTCCATGTCAAAGTAGTTAACCATCTTACATATACATGTACTCTAAATCACCACAAGGGGATATCTACACTTACCCAAGTCCGTATGGACAGCCACAAGGGATTTCATATTCCCCAACAAATGTTTATGCTGTGTCATTTCAACAACTGATGCAACCTCCACCTCCCCAAAAAGGATCTTCAATGGTTGAAACATACACAATGGGGACCTATTCTGAATATCTTAAGGATCTGCTAGAATTTTCCATCTAGACTGTCATGCTCCCAAGACCCTTGACCAATCTTTCTAAGTTCAAAGGGGAGGGTAATCCTAATTCTCACATAAAATCTTACACAATGGCTATTCAAGAGTTGTTCCCATGGAATGAATTTATTGCAAATATTTTCCCTAAGATGCTAGAAGGTATTTCTATCAATTGGTACTATTGGATACCAGAGGTTTCAATATACTCCTTCAAGAAACTTATGTTAGAATTTATTAAGGATTTTGATATGAACAACCTTTTAAGGATAGGAATTAGATAATTCCTTCATATTAAACAAGAGCACAATGAGTCCACAACCCACTTCATTCAAAGGTGGTGAAAGGTTTTCTACTCCTATGCAAGCACTCAAAATATGGATCAAACAAAGCTTTTTGATTTATTCCTCCACTCTCTCAATAGAGAGATGAAGGAACAACTTCAAAATTTCCTACTAAGGAGCTATGAAGAGGTGCTAGAAGGTACTCTCCATATTGATCAACCAGCCATTAACAATGGTCGTAAGACTTATGGAGGAAATGAAAGGTTAGTCACTCCTAACAAAAATAACCCCAGTTACTCCAACAATGTGAACAATAACTAGGTACCAAAGGTCCTTAATAAGAATCGTGGGGTTACAACAGATGGTGTTAGTGATCATCCTAAGAAACTCAATGTTGTTAATTCTCCCAATACGACTACTACCAACAAAAACAATGGCACTATTCAGAGGAATAATAATTTCTCACCCTCAATCAACATTGTGGATTCTAATTATCTTCAATAACAACAGCAAAAACAACCTCAACAGCAAAGACAAGTGCAAAACCAAGGACCTAATCAGTACCAAGGAGGGTATCTGAACCAATTCCAAAACCAAGGGCAAGGGTTCCCAAATTTTAACTATAACAATCAGTAGTTGAACAATAATCATAATTTCAGACCATAACAAGGTACAAACCAAAGGCCTCAAGATTATGATCCTGATTTTTATTGTGGTTTTCATAGGGTTTAAGGACATGATGCAATAGCATGTCATGATTGCAAAAAAATTCTACAGTGCTTTCTAGAGGATCAAATGTATTTCTTTGCTGATATGTTTTTGGAAAACCCAACAATGCCAATTGAGAACACTTGCACGGGGCCATTATTCCCATAGAATACACCACTTAGGATTTTTAAAGATCCTCTCCCCACTCACCCAGTAAATAGTATAATAGATCCTAATGGTTCAAAGAACGACATTGCAATAGGAACCAATGATCATGAATCCTCTAGTTTGTTAAACTCATAGGTGACACCTCCTATGGATAGTCATCATTAAACAAAAAAATTAGGATTGGTAGAGTTGGACACTGAACCTTATATTAACATGGCCACTAGAACCAAATATTATTCTTTGCATCCTATCCCAATCTACCCAACTATATAAGATGACATTTTTTATTAACCAGGAAAGCCAGTAGGAGCTTTTGACTTGATCAATGACCTGACCAAAACCTTCTCTCACATTTCCTTCTTGGATCTGTTAAATAATTCCCCTACTCACAGAGCCTCTTTATTAGAATCACTAGGTCTTGGACATCTGATTAATGTCACCCCTCCACAAAAATCATAGATAAATCAAATATACTTTTATGTTTATCCACCAGGGTATCCTGAAAGAGATGTTGGATTCATATTTGACATCATCAAGACTCCCACATATGCTAAAAAATCTTGTAGAGGTGATCCATTTATTTTTTTACAAGTTTAGATTTACAACAATTATTTAAAATGTGCAATGATTGATGATGGGGCAGAAGTTAGCCAATCCCCTTCTCTTTCCTTCAAATTTAGGTTATGGAGAGACCAATTACTCCTCAAAATGAAATATGATGAGAGGTTACGACAGCCTCAAAGTAAATTCAATTGGAACTATAATGTTCCCAGTAACACTTTAACCCAAGATAATTCTAAATGATTTTTATAGTATAGATCGGGAAACCAACTATAATATTATCCCCAGCCATCCTTGGATTCATAGCATGAAGGCGATTCCCTCCACTTTATTTCAGGAAGTAAGGTTCTTACATTTAGGGAAGGTCTTTGTGGCACAGGGTGACCC
Organism: Taxus chinensis; assembly: GCA_019776745.2. NCBI lineage: Eukaryota > Viridiplantae > Streptophyta > Pinopsida > Cupressales > Taxaceae > Taxus > Taxus chinensis. The sequence goes on from CM034154.1 coordinate 356,706,715, forward strand.
AAAACCCTTTGAAATACATCTAGCTAATTTAAAGAAGAGGCAAGGGGTTCATTCTAAGTTTGAGCTTCCTGAAAATCAATCAAATAAACCTACAAGCTCAAAGCCAGAAGAAAAATTGGTTCCTAGTACGGAGTTAGAAACTGAGGGTTTGATTGAAGGAATTCCTACCACAAAGGATGAAACTGTCATCATAGAGAAAGTGTCATTAGGAACCATAGCAAAGATTATCAAGTTATTGGAAAATGATTTACCTATTCTCCTTCCATTCAATTCTATGGGTGTGGGACATACCCTAGGACTCGGTTAACTTCCAACATATGAAGTTTGTATGGTATAAGTAACTAAGGTAAAGGAATAAGGCACAAAGAATGATCCAACATCCATGTTTCTGAGTAACTATTGGACTCTCCATTTTGATGGAGCCATATGTCATTTTCACATCAGGATAGGTGTGATCCTTACCTCTTCTAAGGGAAGGATTCTACCTTTTACCTTTAAGTTAAACTTTGAAAGTACAAATAATGGGGCTGAATATGAAGCACTCCTTCTGGGTGTCATCATAGCCAAAAGGATGGGTGTTAGTAATATTAGAGTGCTAGGTGATTCACAATTTGTTGTAAATTAAGTATCTGAGGTATATGAGACTAGAGTTGAGAATCTACAACTCTCCAAAACAACAATGCTAAATATAAAAAAGGGTTTAAGTTCATATTGATTGAAATGATTCCACGGGAACAAAAAATTCTCACAGACTCTATAGAAACTTCTTCCTCCCACTTCACTCCAAGAAGTGAGTTATAAGATACAAACTTCATGGTATCAGTTTGTGTTGAACCTTTGTTTTGTAAAGTATCGATAACCCTGATGTTGACATACATAGCAACCAAGAACAAGTCTATCATCTCAGACCACATTGAAAGTGATAAAGTATTTTTGGGATATATAAACGCTTTTTCACAATGGATTCTTTCTCATCACGAGTTTTATCTTTCCCTAATCCCATATTATTCTTCCTATTTAATAAATCTCATGATATAATCTTCTTTTGGGAAGGATCTTGAAATTTATGAGGTAGGAGAAGAGGGGGATTTAGAGTTACCTCCAACCCCGTTTGAGTTTGAGGAAGGAAATGTCTCCTTAATTAAGGGAATGATTGATATACTCATTGGGATGGAGGAGGAACCAAAAATCTTAAAGTTGGGATCCTCTCTAATTCTAGAGGATGTGGAAATGCGTACCTAAATCCTTAAGGAGCATGAAAAACCTTTTGTATTTAGCTACAAGGAAATGATGGGAGTTGTGTCATACATTACAGTTCAAAACCTTGTTACTAAGCCAGATGCTAAGCAAATCAAACAAAATTTGAGACCCATGAAGCCAAAGGTGGTCCTCATTGTAAAAGAAGAAGTGATGAAACTCCTACAAGTGGGGTTAATCAAGCCAATCAACTATTCACAATGGGTGTCTAATATCATCCCCATTCTCAAGAAGAATGGAAAAATATGCATCTGCATAGAATTTTGGGATATCAACAAGGCTTTCCCCAAATATGATTTCCCATTACCATATATTGATGTTATTTTTGACGCGATGGTTGGTTATTAGCTGTTGTCTCTCATGGATGGGTTTTCTAGATATAACCAAATCAGAATCTCTGATTTGGATCATACCAAAAATACATTTATAACTCCTTGGGGAACTTATTGTGATGTTGTCATGTCATTCCTAACGGGTGATGAATTATATATTCCATGATCTTATCCATAATATTGTGGATGATCTTATGGCTAAGGTTAGAAAGTGCTGAAAACACCCTAATGTGCTTCGTATCATTCTTTCTCACTTAATTGAATACGACATCATGTTGAATCCAGAAAAAATGTGTATTTAGTGTAATATGAAGCAATATTTTATGATACATCATATATTCATGAGGGATTGATGTAGACCCAACCAAAATCTGAGTTTTATTGGAAATGACCCCACAGTCAGATGAGTCTGGGATCAGATTTTTTCTTGGAAAACTCGGTGCAATTCAAAGGTTTATCCTTGATCTAACATTTTCTATTAAACCAATCAATAATTTTTTGAAAAATGATTTTTGAATTAATTAGATAGAAGAATGCAATGAGGCATTTGATTTGGTTAAATGGTTCTTTCTATCTCCTCTCACACTCATGCCACCTAGGTCAGATCGCCCCTTAATCTTGTATTCATGAGCTACGGGTGTATCATTATCCTACATGTTATCTCAAGAAGATGATGATAAATAAGAATGTGCAGTCTACTTCATTAGTCAAATATTTCTTGATTATAATACATGTTATACATAAGAAAAGAAGGAATGCCTTGATATATTATTTACAACAAAGTGCTTAAGACATTACATGATAAATAAAGAAATAAGGGTTATTATTAAATTGGATCATCTACAGACATTTCTCACATAAAGGTCCTTATCTAAGAAAGATAGACACTTGATAACTCTGATGGGTGAGTTTGAGTTAACATCCGTTAATCAAAAGTTCTTCAAAGGATACAAACCAGTTGGCTGACAACCCATTAGATGGAGGTGATCTGGTAAATCTGGAATTCCCCGACGAGTGTGTCTATTTTATGGAAACAAAGCCTCCCATTTATGTGTTCCCATGGTACATTAATATCATTAAATTCATATTGGACCATACGTATCCAGAAGGGGCAACATCACAACAAAGAATATGGTTACGTGTTATAGCCACTGAGTATGTTATCTTGGAGCAGGTGCTCTATCGTAGAGCCTTTGATGGCATGTTGTTAATATGTGTTGATGAAGAAGAAACTGAGAAGATTCTTTATGAATCGCATAGTGAAGTATGTGGAGGTCACTTCAGTGGCCATGCCACTACTTGGAAGATACATCAGATGGGCTATTTATGGCCCACACTAGAACATGACGTGGTGGAGTTTTTGTGCAAATGCCATAAATGTCAAGAGTTCTCCCATGAGATCCACATACCAGCATAGACTCTACAACCAATTGCAAAACCATGGCCCTTTTCCACGTAGGGCCTAGATTTGATAGGGAAATTCTCTCCCTCATCAATAGGTGGTCATAATTTCATAATCATGGCCACATAAGAATTTACTAAGTCGGTAGAGCCCATGCCTCTTACCACCGTGCATGGAAGTTTTATCGCTAAATTCATTTTGAACCAAATCATTTATAGGTATGGGGTCCCATAATTCATTATCTCAGAGAATGAAACATCTTTCAAGAAGGAGGAAGTACGTGAATTGTGTGAAAAGTTCAAGATAAATCACCATAAAAAAATTCTCTATTATCCTCAGGCTAATCGATAGGTTGAGGCTATTAACAAGACATTAAAATCCATTCTCCTTAAATGATCAAGGAGAACAAAATAGATTGGCATTTAAATATTTTTCCAGCCTTGTGGGCCTATCAGACATTGGTAAGAATGTTGACAAGGGAAACCCCCTTTTCTTTGGTATTTGGTGCAGAGGCAGGTTTACTGCTCGAAGTTGAAATACCTAGTCTTTGTATCTCATTACAAGGAATTCTAAGAGAAGAGGGCTATCGAGAGGTGCAAATCCCTCAATTATAAATTCTTAATGAATCTAGAACCAATACTGAACAATGTCATAGCATTTGCATTGACCAAATGGCTTGAAAATAAAACAAGAAAGTCTATGAGCATGAAATATATGAGGGAGATTTGGTTTTGATACTTGATAACCAAATAGACAAAAATACCAGCTGATGTAGCCTAGAATCTACTATATAAAACCTAGGTGCACTGACACATCACACAGCCTAAGCTGAGTGCTCACTTGAAGCGTGCAAAGGTACCAGGTACCTCTTTTAGATTTTCTTGTGCAATATGTTAGTGTAATGAAGATACAACATATTCAAAATTGTAAATAAGCATAACATTCCATAGAGCATATTCTAGATCTAGGTCTTAGAGAATCATGAATTAAACAACCATAATAATATTAACCTTACAAGAACCAGTCACAGTCATGTTTAAAACCATTATTCATCCAATATACTCCATTATATTAAACATTGAATTACATAGAAGCTTCTTACACTACAAAGCATTACCATAAGTTATGCACGTATTAGATCCAACAACATAACTCTACAATAATTCACTATTAAGCCTCTCTATAAGCACACAATTCACTACATATTTATAGGGGTGGGGACTTTCCCTTCATGGCCTACATACTTCCCAAAATAGGTCACATGCTGATAATAGCTATGAGCCTTCACAATACCATGCACACATGCAAGTGCGCTAATAATAGACATCTTATAGTTAACTGGAAGAAGTAATCCTATTATTATCTTGAACTCATATATGGCTCTTATTAGATGCTCATTCCAAAAATAGCATTTGTATGTCACGCAAGTATCCATCTCAATGTGTTCTCCACATGTTATCTTCCAAAAATAGCATGCATCCATGAAAATGGATAAGTCCCGAATCAACTTATCCTGGCACGAATTTCCTTCCCTATCCTTTCATGCCTTCAAGTACGCCTTGTTCCTGCATGTGAATCCTATGTGTGTATTCTCCTTAGGAAAATATTGTCTACTCAACATTACCCCATACTAAAGTACATTATCATCCTGATAATGGGGATTATTTATGATGTTCCCAAAGAATAAATAATAAGAATGGAATGAATATAATGAATCACTATAAAAAATAATATACCTATACTCTACAACACCTTCTTCTTCAACCGGAAGGATCAATTATAGATATTCTATTTTAATCACAGCCTTCAAAGTCTTCCATTTATCCAATGCAGTCCTTGGCTTCTCTGGAATATCTATGGAAATAGCTTCCATTTCATCTTAATTAATCTTTTCCTTTTCATTCTACAGTACTTGGACAACATTGGCCATAGCAGTCATCATTCCCTCTAAAATATCCATCTTCTATGCTATGTGCTTCCCAATCTCATATATTTTCTCCTTGTGTGGGTCTTGAGCTACTACAAGGGCTTCATGCTTCTATTTCACAAGTTCCAATATTTCTACGCTTTGCAGTGTCTCATATTTCATGGCCTTCAAAACATCATTATCTTCAACCAAGTTTATGATCCTTATCACTACTTCTGGTGCCACACAAATATTCAGAGCTTGGTCAAATTTATATAGTTCACCCTTCATATTTTGGAGCAATGCCTCATAATTTAAATTTTTCATAACCATGGAGGCCCTTGCTCTTTCTGCTTCTTGTTCAGGATCCTTTAGTGTTGGCATTTGAATTAGTCCATCTTCTAGCACAAAATCAACCAATGTGCGCACACAATGCATAATCAAAGGAAAATTCTCAGGTACCTTAAAATCAAGATGAGGTCCTACTTTTAAAATGTATTCACCAATTTCTTCTGCCATGCTAATGAAGGCCTCATTATTTTTCTATTCTAGGTCCTTCTCTCCTTTTAAACGCATTATTTCTACATTTTTTGCCTTGTTATCTTCAAGTAGTGCTCTAATGGTGACAACCTTATCAATGTTCCTATGTGCCACCTCTATAGATACCTTAACCAAACCATTTCTCACCTACTCATCAGACGTTAGAGTAGGCTTGACTGTCATGTGTCTTCTTTGGGGTACCTTCTTCACTCTCCTTGATACACAAGATTCCTCACAGACATCAAAATTTGGCTCGTTCATATGGGTCTACATGGATCATGATAATTATTTCCTTGTGTGAATGGTGGCCATGTTTTATCCATCATCTCCCATCCATAGAAAACCTTAAGGTCTATTGTGCTCTGAGACTTGGCGTGGATGATTTTTCTTGTGTCCTTAGTAAAGCCCATACTTGGCACAACATACTCTTCACTTGTTCTCTTTGTTCTTAGCCCCTTAGGAACTTGAGTGGAAAGGTTTAGAGTTATCCCTTCTCCTTCTTAAGTAGTAACATGCACGCTAGGTTGCTCTTTCACTGTCTCTTCTTCTTCCTTCATCCCTTACTATTGATCTTTCATTTCTTCATCTTTGGGTTCCTCCATATCTTCTGGTAGCATTGGGGTTCCAGACGCGCTCTCCTCAGACTCCTCCGCCTCCTCATCCAACTTCATCTTTCTCCTTCTCTTCTTCTCAAGTGCCTCTTTCTGAGGGGAGATTATAGGTGATATTATTAAAGGCTGTGGTGTTCCCATACCTTGGGTTGTGTTTCTTCTAAATACCTTTTTAAACCAACACTATTAAGAGATTGTATCCATGTCCAAGCCCTCTTCTCCCTCTTGGGCCTGTTGTGGAGTATGTGCATGCTCACTCTCCACTTTTTCTGTGGGCTACCTCCGGCCTCTATGATCTAATCCTCCACTATCTTTGTGTTCCTCTTCCTCCTCATCTATCTATATGGTCAATTCATGCTTTGGAGCTAGCACATTCTCCATTATGTGTTTGCCCTTAGGTAGCCCTGAGAGCATTAACTCATTCTCCACATACTTATTATTCTCCATCCTAGGCTTGAGCTAAAGATGTATGAGCATCAATCCAATGTTCCCAATAGATATCCAAACTTACTGGATTCATACTTATGATGTCTGAAATGAGCATCTCAATATAGGTACACCGACCTAGATATACATATGCTTTTCTGAGGGTGTGGTAGTCACAATATACCTTGTCTGCGTTGAATTTCATCCTACACGCATCAAAAAATCTATGAACAAAGGCCTTGAAGTCGTATGATATGAAGGAATAAGGAATTTTGGTCCATGGACTCCATGTCCTATCCTTCATGGTAAACTACATGATGCAGAAGTGTTGATACACCAAAAATTGTATTGCCTTGCCTATTACCGAAGGTATTTCCTTTAGAATATACCATTCCTCCTTAAACGCAGTGTGAATTTGGTCATACCACATTTCTACCCTTTGCTTGAATAGGCCACTCATTGATCCTTCATAAATATTTCTCGAACCTTTCCATGAGGGACTTCTTCTCAGTGGGGTATTCCAAAATTTTATTATTTGGCCCATCGAGAACTCTAATTTCTACCAAAACAAGAGATAAGAGGATGGCTCCAAAACTTATCTTTTCTCCTATGCACACTTCCTCAACAATGGTTTCTACAATATAGCATGCTAAGTTGTATATTTCTCCCTCTATCATCTTCTTTGCAATGTATAGCTACATTGTATTTACCTGTGACCATTTCCCTTGATCATTTAGCTTGGTGAAAAGATGCATGGCTACATGCACCACAAAATACTTCCTCAATATCATATATGTTCATTCCACGTGGTCCCTTGGTATACCCCAAATCCTTCCTTATGGCTATAACTGTTGTTTTATTAGTCAGATCACTAACATTGTCTGTCCATGTTCCCTTCAATCTTGTTAATGTTGTAATTAGGGATGTTGTGAGCATAACCCTATGTTTAGAAAAATATAATTCCTTATGGACTCTGTTCATAATCCATTGGTATAAAGGTTCATATTTTCCAAAATATGGGAGCTCATATAGTTGATAAACTCCTACCTGCTTAAGTAACTTTTCCCCAGTTTCATCATATACTAGCATATCTTCCATCATGCACTTGTTGTTCTTCTTATTTAGCAAAGCGTCCAAGTATCCCTTGTTATCATTGGTGTGGTGGTTATAATCATTTAATTTACATTTTTGGATGTGGGCATTCCAATATTTCCTGACTATTACTCTTTTTGGGTACTGCATCTCTGAAAATTTTCTCTTGGGAGCAATTTCAACCTCAACTTCCACCTTTTTCTTTCCTTTAATGCCTGCTGCAAGTGCTTTCTTTGGTGCCATCGTAAACATCCTTCCTTTTGTCTTTTGTGTCAAGTAAGTTCAAACCCTAGTTTTAAATCACATTCCCTAGCTGAAAACCACGTGCCCTAGCTCCTTCTCAATGCTTTTGCTTCACTCAAACCCTTCACCAATGGGGATGCAAGCCTTTTCCACGCACAAATCTACTCTCCACGTCTAGTTTTGAATTCTCTGCACCTCAACACTATTCACTTGGCTCGTTTGTACTTAGCTCACTCAAATACTTTTGATTACAAAGGTAAAAATGAACCTGCATCACATCATTAGATAAATTTTCAATATGTTAGTGCATTTATTACTCCTTCACCTACCAATAATCCTCTCATTAATTGACCATTTTAAAAAAAATTTAAAATTTCCACATGATATAATTTCACTCCCCAGCTATAACCTTCTAGCATACCTTCCTATCTTATGGCTATAGACTTATCTTCCATGCGCCAATTATGCCGCCACTACGCAATCTCATAGTAGTTTCCATAGATGCTTCTTACCTCACATTATACTATCCCATCATTATTTTCCATCTATGGTCTTCTTTAGAAGTAATCTCCTTTCTAATAGCTCCTTTCCATACTTGAATAGCACCTGTAATAGTTTATTCTCGTGTGTACCCATTTTTCAATAAAAACCACCCCACACCAATGGTATGTGCGGTCCTCTACGCATAAAAATACTTCAAATTGTAATTAGCTTCCAGCACGCAAATGCTCTTATTACACAAAACACCAAACTAAATTGAAAAAGCATAGCGAAGAAGAAGGAAATACACTAAAGGAACTAAAGAAAGGGAAACCTATACTAAATGGAAACACTTCCTTATTACAAACATCAAGAAGAATTATTTATAGTAGGCCTTTAGCCTACTCCCATTAAAGTAACCAGGTAACTACATTCCATCAAGCACCTCTAACTGGAAAGTTCCTGAGTCAAGTATATGAGTGATAACATATAGTCCCAAAAAATGCACCTTGAGCTTTCCTAGATGGCACAAAAAATTAGAATCATAAAGTGGTACCATCTGTCCAACCTCAAGCTTCTTATCCCTGATGTGTCAGTCATGCCATGCCTTTTGCTTGGCCTTTTCCTTCTTCTAACTCTAATGTGCTATGGCACACCTCTCATCCAACTATATTAACATGTCAATTCTTTGTTGTAACACTTTCGCATCAACTAGATCTCCAGTGTGTGTAATACATAAAGAAGGTAACATGAATTCCATATGAAGAATTACTTCTGTGCCAAACACCAACTAAAAGGGTGTGGCCTTATTCAACTTTATGTAGGTTATTCTATACGCCTAAAGCACAACATAAACTTTATCATCCCAATATTTCCTTCCAAAATCACAAATTTTTGTCAAGGTCTGGCTCAATATCTTGTTAAACACCTCAACACTACCATTTTCCTGAGGATGATAGGGTTTAGTCTTGTGGTGCACAACCATAAATGCATCCAGTAATACCCTAATTGTCTCATTCAAAAAGTGTGTACCCCTATCACTTGTCAAGCTCAGCGTACATCCATACCTACTAAGATAATTTTCCTATAAGAACCTAGCTGCTATAGTTGTTGTATAATCCTTTATAGGTACTGATTTTTCCCACCTTGTAAGATAATATGTGCAAGTGATGATATAGCGTGATCCAGTTCTATGCGCGGCTGGTGAAATAGAACCTACAAATTCTATAGCCCATTTATCAAATGGCTCTGCACTAGCAATAGGATTCAAAGGAATTTCATCTCTTTTCTTAGGTTTTCCAAGGTGCTGACAGTGATCACACGCCTTACAATACTCTTTACAATCCTTGTATAGGGTATCCCACCATAATCCACTGAGTAGAATCTTGTGCGCAGTGGCATCACCTACATAGTGCCCACCTGAAATACCACCATGAGCCTCTTCCATGATATCTTTGCGCTCATGTTCCAATACACACAAGCACAATACTTCATCTCTGCCTAGTTTGTATAAATCTCCACTGAACAACATAAAGAGTGATGTGTGAACTACAAGTTGTTTCTTATCTAATGCTTTCATTCTTTTTGGCACCATACCCATGCATAAAAAGATAGTGATATCCCTTAATTCTAAAGGCATGTAATGTAACCTGTATAACTGTGCATATGACATTGTATCTTTAATTATATGTGTGTCCTCCCCTGACTGAATCCTTGATAGGTGGTCTAGGCCAGAATTACTTTTAGTTGGTTATACCACTACTATGAAATCAAATTCCTGGAATAAGAGCACCCATCGACATATGTGCCCCTGTAAAACTATCTTATTTACCAAATATTTTAATGTCATATTATCAATATAGAATAGAAAAGGTGTTGCTAGTAAGTGCTATTTGAATTTATGCACCATGCAAATCAACGACAAGGCCTCGCACTTTGTTGTTGTATAATTCTACTCTGCAGGAGTCAACTTTCTACTAGCAAAACAGATAGGATGATCTATAATACCTTCTCTAGGTTGAGCTAACACTGCATCAATGGTTTTGCAAGAGGCATTCACATGTACATGAAATGGTTTGTTCCATAAAGGAAAATGTAGAATGGGCATTGTTGTAAGTCTCTCCTTTAATGTCTCAAATGCACATTGTTACAGTTCTCCCCAATAAAACGTCCCTTTCCCTTTTAGTAACTCTTCTAGGGGTGTATAAAACTTTGAATATTCTTTGATAAACTATATACAATACCCTATGTGGCCCAAGAATCCGCGCACCTCACTCTGATTGGTAGGCTCTTCTAGGCCTACAATGACTACAACCTTAGTTGGATCCACTAACAAAACTTCCTTGCAGATGATGTGCCTTGAAAAAGTTCCAAAAGGTGTAGAAAACATGCACGTCTTGATGTTTAAAGAGATGCTTAACTGTCTACATATTTCAAAAATCAAGAAAAAAATTTCACAATGATCCTTAACAAGTCCATACACTGTCCAATCATCCAAGTAAACCTGTAGGAAGTTGTGAATAAAAACTTGGAATGCTTGAACAACTATGCATGAAAATACAACAGGTGTATTTTTCAAACCAAAGGGCATCACAGTATATATAAAAATTCCCCAGTCAGTGGTGAAATTCATTTTCTCTTAATCCTCCTATGCAATTCTAACCTGATGATACCTAGAGAATCCATATGTAAAAGAATAAACTTCACACCCTGCAACACCTTCTAATATTTCCTCTATGAAAGGTGTAGGAAAAGTATCAATCACACATGCAACATTCAATTCCCTGTAATCCACACAAATCCTAATCTGACCATTTCTTTATACTGGTCACCATGGGGCTAACCCACTCTGATTCCTTCATGGGCTTGATGATGCCAGATTTCAACATTTTGTCAATTTCTTCTTTAAATTTGACGTGCAGTTTAGGGTTCATCATGTAAGGTCTCTTCTTGACTATGCGTGCACCTTATTTTAGCTTAATCTTCATCTCTCATAATGACTCATGCAATCCTTTTAACTCATGGTATCCCCTAGGAAATAATTTCCTAAAATCCTGTAGTAACTCAATCATATTTTCCACTTCAAAATCAGACCAACAATCCCCAATTTTTGCCTCCTTAGGTTCAACATCTACACCAATGTTCACTTTCTCTTTCTTCATAGGTTCAACATCTGTGCCAATGTTCACTTTCTTTGTCTTCATAGTTTAATGATAGGAATGAAAATTCTTATCCACACTGTCTAACACTTTGTGTGTGCCTACTAAATGATATATATCTAAATTTTCTACTTCTTCATCATCCACTAGGTAGACCATCTTTCCTTTTTATTTCTCATAACAACCACGCTTAAGTAGTGTGGCATTTGTCTCTTCTACTTGATCAACACACACTCCTAAGTCTACCTCACCAAATAACTCCTGAATGAGTTCTTTAGCCTTTACACTATCTCCCATAGTTAAGTGCTTTATAAACCTTAATGCCTCTTCCACCAGAGGTTTAGTATAGGAGTATTCAAAATTCTAGGTCATTCCTGCAATCAAGTCCTGTCAATTTCTAGTCTCCCTATGAAAGTCTGCATAAACATACTAAGATTGTGCACAACATTGTAAAGTGGAATAAAGTTTGTGCCCCAAAGTAAAGAGGGAAAATCTTCCTACCCCTGTGTCCAGAGTCTCACACACTATTGAATGTGGTGTTAAACAGGTTGATTACCATGATATGTACAGATTGTATTAGGTGCATTGTTCCTAAAAAACCAAGTGGTTAGAGTAATTCTGACTTCATTCCATTCCATAAGATTATCCTTTTGAACCATCCACAAACACGCTACTGTCCCACACAAGGTATATACTAAAATATTCCTTATTTCCACTTTATTTGTCCACTTCTCCTCCATGGCACGTAAAAATACCATTGGATCTCCTTCTCCAGTGTATCGAGGTATAAGGTTGTTACCTATTCTCCAAATACATTGAGGTTTACTTCTCCACGCAATTGTACTTCTTACTTCATGCCTAACCATCTCATAGGTGCCATGTGCCCAATTGTCACAAGAAATACTTGTAGCATCATTAATAGATTGTGCATCTTCCCACTGGAGTATTCTTTCCTTTGATGGATCAAGTACTTCTTGGTCTCGAATGGCATGTACATAAATTATTTTTAGGTCTTCCTCGCTTAAAGGTTCAACATAAGGTGCATATTTCCCATCTATCAAAGGGATAATTACTCTTTCTTCCTTATTTTTAAAACTTATATACCCCTTGTTGAACAATAAATAAGCATTATTTTCATAACACCAAGGCCGCCCAAGTAGATCTAGGAAGTTTAATTATTCTTCAAGTGCTAAGACCTCAAAGTCCCAAGTGAACTTGGTCCCTTGTATAGTAATGGATGCACCCTTTAAAAATCCTATGGGAGTGGCCTTAGTTTGATTGGCCAAGAATAGTACATTAGAGGATGGTTGTAATGGAGGTCTACCCATCTGTACCCATGCATCTAAACTAAGCACATTAACTTCCACACCTGTATCAATCAATATATTACTCAAGACCCACCCATCCATGACAGCATTCAGAGTGATCTCCTTGTCATAATCCAAGCTATTAGGGGGAATATTAGCATGCAGGATATGTCATTCATTCTCAATACTTATGCATAGATTGTTTCCCTTTAGCCAATTCCCTAGTAATGGAATGATATTCTCTTGGCACAACATTTTGCATACCTCTTTCAAGTCATAAATATCCAATTGAGCTATCTCTACTACTTTATTTTGTTCTAAATTCCATGATCGTTCCTTCAAATAATGTATCTCACCCTGAATATTTATGCATACCTCCATAGTGTCCTAATAAACCTCCTTCTAATGTGTAGGATCTAGGTACCTTGCATGTAAAACTTCCTCCTTGGTGATGGTAAGATTATGTTGTAATACCTTTCTGGTGTGTGCAACTTCAGCACGTGTAGTAATCTTCACAGGTAATACCTCAGGTTCCAGTGCTAGATTTGTAATCCAATGATTTTCTACAACACGTTGTATTCTAACCATCCCTACACCTTTTTCCTTTTGTTTATGCTGATTTCTAAGATTCTCATATAAGTTCGGACATTCCTCATAGCTTTGATTCTTCCCAAAAAAGGACAAGTAATATTATGAGGACATTCACACCTATAGTGGTCAGGAGATATAAATGTAAAACATGTTTTGTGAGGTAACTCACCTCATCCACCACCATGACCTTGACCCCCAAGTCTACCATGGTATCCTCAACCTCTACCATGACCTCCTTCAAAGCACCCTTCGTTCCAATCATAGCGCACTTGAGTGTGATCACAATCATGGTGCTCACTTTTACCTTTAGAGTTATCTGATACTCTAGTCTATTGCACAATGATATCTATGGTATCATGGATCTGACAAATCAACCTGCATTCTTTTGTATCATGAGTTATGGATTAGAAAATTTTACAATAACAAGATACATTCTTCTTTATCGTGCATTGTAATAATGGTCAGCAGATTACATCATGGTCTAAATGACATATCTCATAGTCCAACAGTAATGAATGCATTGATATGTGAGGACAAATATCTTTGGTGTGCCCTTCCACTTCACAATTTGTACACCAAATCCCAGTGTGTGTCTCGTGTGCTGAATTTGCCGATAGTTTCTCCAAATTCTATTCCATAGTTCCAATCTGTGCCTCCAGGAATGGGCTCACTCTAGTACCTATACTTCCAACTACCTCATCACATAAAGCTACTTCAAGTGCTTCGTATAGGTCTATATAATTCTTATCTAAACACACCCTCCTAAAAGGTGTGATCAAGCCCCCAAAAAACCACTGTGCATGCTAGATTGCATGAACGGACATCATATTCACAAATGCTCTTACTAGTTCCCTACTTAATATCCTTGAGCACATTTATACTCTTCTTCTCAAACTCAGGGATATGAAACTCCTTAAGTAAAGTATCCTTTAATGTTACATAATCTACGCAATTCTAATCAAGGTCAAACTTTATGTACCAACTGTGTGCACATCCCTGCAATGTAGTTGCAAACCGACTTACCTCACACTTAGAAGTCATAACTCCTTTTACGCACCATAGTATCTCACACACATATACATTTTCTGCAACATCTTCTATGCCCTTATACTCTGTTAGAAAAAGAGACATCTCCATGTAAATATTATGGGGTTGGTGTGGACACTACCCACCTGATCCAAAACCTCTCATGTTACCTCTACCTCCAAAACAATCAAATCCACTAGAACTAGATCCACCTATGCCCCCTAATCCTCCATCTGTATCTAGAAGTGGACCAGTGGATGTACTACCCTATATCCCAATAGTCGTATGAAAATGAACTCCTATATTTTTTAAAGTGGTACTACTCCCAAAAGTGAGTTCAAGATTCTGTGTGCTTGAGTTCTGTGTTGATGATGCACCTAAAAATGTACCTCTAAAAAACAATGAATATGTTTTCCCTACTATATATGTACTTGTAATTGGACTTACTCCAACTCTTCTACTACCCAAAATAGCTTGTTGACTACTGGTTGTACTAGATACTAGAAATCCAAGTGCAAGGGATAGGTTACCAGGTAGATTCAAATGCGCACCTGCGGCCCAGATCATCTTTGTTAGTGCACTCCCATGTGAGGCTGAGGAGGGTTCCCTATTATGATTTCCCAAATGGGGGAGTTCCATATGCTCTAACTCCATGCCTCTTACATGAGCTTCAAATCCTTCAAGATCCATCTCTCTCTGCAATACCATATGCTCTACAATATCACGCTACTTCTCTATCTCTCTCTCACATGCCTCATTATAATTAATCCTCCTTTTTTCTCTCTACCTCTATGTCGCTAGGTCTGTCATCTTTCACCAAAATTGTTCATGCCCCCACGTGTGGTGGGGTTTAACTAGACATCATTTTTCTTCCAAGTTTAGGGTTACCATAAAAAAATTTATCGCTAATGAAAGGCCTTACAGATGAGTTCCCCTTAGATAACATAAAAAATGGAACTCAGCTACCTTCAGGCAAGAATAAATGGAAATTGAGTACTCCAAAATATAACTATTCAAAACACCATAAAACCAAGTATATAAAGCACGCATCCAAATGAGATCAGCATCATAAAGGTCTTTAAATTATTCTTTTGTCCCAACAAGCATGCGACACCTCCAATTCCTTTTAGACACATAAGCAACCAGCCATTCATACAGATCTACCAGAAAAATAACAAATAATCTCTCATACGTATAGTCATACAAATTATGCTCCACCCATGCGCATGTGTCAAACTCATATACATTGTTGAACCTCTGAGCATACTCTTCTTCCATATCCTTTATCCACTCCTCAACACTTACTAAGGTAAAATGGTAGATCTTCATCATGAAGCATCCTGAAAATAGGTGAAAAAAGAGGTCCCGGCAATAGAACCAAATATGCAACCTAGAATCATGAAATAAACAATAACCATAATAATATTAACGATTCAAGACCATTTATATTCATATTTAAAACCAGTATCCATCCAATATACTCCATTATATTAAACATTGCATTACATAGAAGATTCTTACAGTACAAAGCATTACCATAAGTTATGCGCGTATAATATCTAGCAGTATAACTCTACGATAATTCACTATTCAGCCTCTCTTTAATTACACATTTCACTAAATATTTATAGGGGTGGGGAATTTCCCTTCACCGCCTACGCACTTCCCAAAAAATCTTGCATGCTAATAATAGCCATGCACCTTTACAATACCATGCACACATGTAAGTGCACTAATAATAAACATCTTATAGTTAACTAAAAGAAGTAATCCTATTATTATCTTGAACTCGTCCATGATGCTTATCAGATGCTCATTCCTAAAATAGAATTTGTGTGTCATGCAAGTCTCCATCCTAATGTGTGCTCCGCACATTATCTTCCAAAAATATCCCATATCCATGAAAATGGATAAGTCTTGAATCAGCTTGTCCTTGTGCATATTTCCTTCCCTATCCTTCCATGCCTTCAAGTACTCCTTGTTCCCATGCATGAATCCTATGTGTGTATTCTCCTTAGGAAAATATTTTCTGCTCAACACCAACGAAGGAAGGATATTTAGGCCCAGGTGGTTGGGTCCATATCGAGTAATAGAAGACTTCAAAAATGGGTAATTTCACCTGTTTACACTAGAGGGTGAGGATTTTAGTGAAACTGTAAACTCTCTTCACATAAATATGTATTACGCATGATCCATTAGCATTTTCATATGTACATTATTGCATATGCATTGTATTTTCATCTGCCAGTTCATTTTGTAAAAAAAATTATCAAGGGAATTATTCTTATAGTAATTCCTAAAAACTTCTAAAAACATTGGAAAAACATTCAAATCATGTCTCTAATAATCTTCACAGTGTCATCAATTGTTTCCAAATCGGTGCTTTAATTCAAGTAAGATAAGAAAAATATTTGAAAATAATCATACTAAGGCCTGCATACTTGGTTCTGCTCATAGTTTCTTCTAGGTTATGTGTCTTTGCCTATAGTATGTTCTAGAATCTTCATGGTGTCATATCTATCCCAGATACATCTATTTGGAAATAAGAACATTCTAGCCACTTTTCCTAGATAAATAAGTCAAATGCAAATCCACAATATTTTTTTATTTTACACATTTATTTTCCCTACCAACCTTTGGTGTTCAGCTTGTGTCTCTTATTAGTGGCGTAGGGTTAGGAAAGGAGGGAAATTCCCTTACTCACCTATGCCTTGCCCATGGTGATGAGCCCATACTTCCTACTGATAGCATGGGGTAAGGTGTAGGGGATCTATTTGAAAAAATTGAAAGTTAGAAATAGTTCATTCAAATATTGTGAAATAATAAGTCAAAACAAAGTGAATTAGATGTCCAAAATTCCAAAATAGATTAAAACCTCAAAACCAAATTTTGTCAACCAAGTGGCCATCTATGGATCTAAGTCTAGAGAAACTGGAAAGAAATTCACATTTTAAACTATGAAGAAAACTTGAGTAGAGTGAGGTTGTAGTGTCTTAGTTTGGTTTGGTCAAATCCTTGTCTTTCTCTTATCATTACCATTCAACAAATTTTCATAACTTGTGCCCTTTCTGGCTCTTGATGTTGAGCCCTCGCATCTTACTAGTTGTGTGGAGTTACAAGTGGGGAAATTTCATTCACTTATCATATCACTCATTCACCACATTTTTCCAAAACAATACAAAGTACCAAAATTTTCTTAGAGAAACAAAAGTTCAACATTACAATGTGATTATATTATCATATATCAGCATTACGAAACACAAAAAAAACATTATGTTAGCATTCATATCCACTTCATACATTCTAAAAATCATATAAAAATGGAATTTATAAAAATCTAGAGTACACATGTGAAGTGAGCCAAGAGGAAGTCAACTCAAATACAAAGAATTGTTGAACCCAAAAATTGAGGAAGTTTGTATATATCATAATAATTCAAGTTTGTATATAATGTCATCATGTGCTAGGCTTGGTCAAATCGCTCACAATGAGCCCGAAATATACAAAAAAAATCATATAATGCCCAAAAAAATGGAAATAAAGCAATAAAATGCCCAATTGTCTGTCAGTCCCTATGGGATCCCTTGATTGGTGCATGGATGTGTCCAAGAATCCTATTGTGGCTACGGAAATGGGAACAAACTGAATGGTGGGAGTGCTCATGGTGATAGTCACTAGCTATGGTCTCGCTATGATAGTTACTCCACCTCATCAATCACTCAACTACCTCATACCCAACCACCTGAGTATGAAGAGAGGTCATCACCTCCACTACCCTCTGGATGGGTGAAAACACATAAGTTTATTTGTCAGCTGCAAGTGGCTAGACTGAATCCTCTTTCATCTTGGATCAGGTATTCCCCGAGGGGATCAACAGGGTTTCCATGCACACCCATCAAATAATATCTCACCACTCCTATGTAGTCGTTGTAAACAAGAAAAGAAGAAGAAATGAAAAGTTAGAAAATTACAAAAACAAAACAAACAAAAAGAGATACCAACTAACATTTCCAAATAACAAAGTGAAGGGAAGAGTATCAACATACTTGGATCTCCAAACATAAAAGTAGGGTCAATGGCTGTTATGTCTACTGCTGGTGGCTGTGGGGAATCCCCAAAGCCAGAGGTGAGATGTTGTCCTATCACAGACTCAACATCTCCCTCTTCGTCTCGAGGAAGTGGTCCCTTCGAGACCAAAGTATCTCTCTTCGTGCTTTCCTCCTCTCACTCCACTTTCAGCATATCTTGAGTTTCATGTCACTTGGGGTCACTTTCCTCTACCTCTATATGAGCTATCCTGGTAGCCTCACTACCTAGCCTTTCATCATCTTTCCCCTCTCTAATTGACTTCTCATCGGTCGCATCTCTTGCATACTCCTCAAATTCAGAGTCTACATCAATGGGCTCATCCTCTTCTACACTGGGAGCATGAATAACCTCAATTTGGAGTATGGATGCTCAAGGGGAACCAGTTGCTTGTCAGGAATAAGCCACCTACCTCACTGCAATGGTAACTCCTAGAGTAACCACTATTTAGCCAAGATCTCCTCTAGGGCCCTTCCGGTCCTCCTGAATATTCCTATCTACGGGTGCCACTAGAGGAAGCATATCAACATAAGGGAGGCCAAAATTTAGAGAAATCTGGTCAAATGGGTGAATCTTGACTCTCATTGTACTTTCAAAAAACTGACCAGTAGTGGAGAAAGCTACCACTGTGGTCACCTCCTACCCCCAAAACCTGTCATATCCTTATAAGGTATGGCAACTATGTCCATTGTAGTCAGAGAAACCACTAGTTGATGTGGCATCTGAAGAATTGAAATTGTTGTCCACCTAGCTACTTGAACAGCCCCCGGGTCCTGCACTGGTATTCCCCTCCCATAATGGCTCATACGCTCATATACCTAGATCATGACTAGATTGGAATGGCTCAATGACTATCCTTGTAATTTGAAAACCTTGTATAGGTCATGATAGGTGGTCCTAAGGATATTTGGTCTCCAAGCATAGATGTGGCCATGACCCTTAATCTATGCGATGATTAAAGCCCGACAGTAAAAAAGAGTGTCACCACCCTTGTCCGCAATCAAATGTAAGGACAAGATAACCATGATAGCTCTGTGAATGATGGGACTAGGAGCATTGGAAATAGATCAGACCTTTATCCCCTTCTTTAAACCAAATGATACAATAGCATCCCCCATGTAGGTGGTCCACTAAGTCATCACAGACCTAGATCCTGTTGCCTCCAAGGTGAGTATTCTCCCAAGTATCGGAAGGCCAAGAATGTAGTACATGTCCTCTAAGGTGATAGTCCACTCACCCCTGACACCTGGAAGCCAAAAAATGTTTTTGTCTAAATCCTAATAAGAAAGAAAGACACACATTATATGACTAGCAATAGTGACATGAGGCACCTACTTAATCCTCAAAATCCTTTCCCTTTTGAGGGTATTTTTCTTGTCCTGAGTTATCTAGTCTAAAATCTTTGGGAGCTAATCACACTCCCTCTCACGACTCCAACAGATGTATTCCTTCTCCTTCTACATCCTCCAAAACATAGAAAAAGAGCAAGTTAGTTACATATTTTAGGAAATAAGCACAACAAAAACATGAAAAAACATTAAAAATTCAAAAATATCCAAGTTAGCACGCATTTTGGTCTTTCTGTTTAGAACCTCTGCCCAATGCAGGGTAGTGATCCTGGACTACTTTATACGTTTTAACCCTAGAAAATGCCCAAAAATGCAAAAAAATACCATTTTAGATGAAATAAAAGACTTACCTATGGGCCCCTCCTAGAGACTCATTTAAAATAAGAAATTTTGAAAATGATCCCTCTTAGTTAAACTTTTCAACATTTTTACATTTAAGCTTTAAAAACACAAAAGTGAAAAAAAACCAACCTTAGACCATGCGAGTAATTATCCCACTCGTGGGGGCATGACCACAATCTTGTAATGGATGTTTTGGCTATACTCTCATCGAAAACAGTCACCGTGATTTCAGAGCTCTAAAATCACCAAATCAAATATGCGCAAATGAATTGAAAAATGAGTTTATTTTTATATATATGTTGTTTTGACCTCATTTTGAGTGTATGTGTTCATAGGGCTAGAGCGTTGGTATCATATCTCTATATCCCCACACAAATAGTAATTCCTCTTGTCATTTTAGATTAGTGTTTATTTTTCAATATCTTATCTATATGCACTTGAGTCTTCTTTTCATCTTGCAGGTATCGAGAGTTTGGACAACGACATTTCAACACATGGGCATGTTAGGTATAACTTCTAACTCCCCATTTCGGGAATGCCATACTCAAACTCTACGTTTTATGCCTTTTCATGGCTAAGATGCTTCTCCGAGGGGGAAATATGAACACACCCAAAATTGCATTTGCTACATTTTCATAAAACAGTTACAAATGTCCTCAATGATGATTCATGTCATTTCAGAAGATGTTCAAGCTCCTAAACCCATTCACAATGTATATTTTTAGCCTAGAAATCCATACTTAGCTTTTCCATGCTTTTTTCTAGCTTCGTGCTTCATTTTGTGCATGTTTTGGCCTTTACTGTTAGGACCACTGCCCTACTTGGGCGGCGGTTCTGCCGCTTAGGAACGGTGGCAGTCCTGAGTGATTTTTCCATATTCTATCATGCATGTTTTTGACATATGACTCTTCACTTAACTTTTAGGATGTGTTTGTGAACCAAATTTCCTAAAAATAGTCTTGATTTCTTAGTTTTCCTTCCTTCTTCTATTTTTAAATAGATTTAATTAGTTTGAATTGCCTCTTCTTTCCTTGTGCATGGAGGCACATCCCATCCCAATTCCTATATATTCCATTCTTATATTCAATCAAAAGGCTTGAGAATTTGTGTGTATCTTGTATAGTATTGTTGCCACAATCCTGCTAGGAATTACATACCCAAGCTCAGATCCCTTGTGTTATCTCTCTTCTACTTACATTGCAACTAGACTACCTTCAACATACCATTTCTCAAGTGTCTTCTCTTTTTGTTGTTCTTGCATTCCCAATCCCTTGGACTTATATGAACACCCTGAGAAAGAAAGGAACAAACTGAAGGGACAGATATAACCAAATTTTTCAAATATTTTACTTATCCAGGTTGGAATCATTTGCTTTTTTTACTTCAGTTGTCAAATTATAAATTATGAGTTATCGATTGTAAACACATATGAAATAGAGTAGTGAAATTGTTTGTTTCAATTGATTAAGAAATTACAAATAGAGTAAGTCATTAGATAGTTTTCTCTTTGACATTACCAGGGAAGTTATGGGGAACAATAGCTATCTAGGGTTCTAATTTGTTCTTCACCTCTGAGGTAGGGTTTAAAGGGTTTTTGATTAAGTTATATTAGTTTTTTTAGATCTAGATTCACTTAATCACATAGATAATTAGCTACAACCAGCTAACTGTTTGTGTTTAGTTTTGTTTATTAGATTAGAAACATTTCTTA
The DNA here is from genome assembly GCA_019776745.2 of Taxus chinensis. Lineage (NCBI taxonomy): Eukaryota > Viridiplantae > Streptophyta > Pinopsida > Cupressales > Taxaceae > Taxus > Taxus chinensis. The sequence goes on from CM034154.1 coordinate 356,728,574, forward strand.
AAAACTAGAAAAGATTAAAAACATTTAATTTTTTTTATTAGTTTGCTTTCATTTTTTTGTTCTGATATATTGTGAAAAAACCAAAAACATAGATTAAATTTCCTTTAATAATTCATTTTTTTATCAAATTAATTCAATTTGTTCCATATGACTATCAACATTCCACAATAAGAGAATATGTACGGTTGTGATCCATTGGTCTCGTAACCCAACAGGCTGAAATTGTTGACTGACATTGATACTAGTTTACACTTATTAGTTTTACGGACACCTGCTAGGTATTTAGAAAATATTGAAAAATTAAACACGTTAAACATTTTGGCTAATCAAGCGTATGATTATTGGACTTCTGTTGGAAACAAAGTTTGATTGTGCGCATGACCATAAAATGGCCACATCCTCCACAAGTTTTTAGTTGTGATCCCCAGGCCACAAAAAACCAAATGGGCCTACTGACCAACTATACATTGACACTAGTTTTTGTGCATCAGTATTTATATCATCACCACTTCCACCTAATATCATTACAAAACTTTCTTTATTGAACATAGCAACCGGTTAGGCTAAGAATTTCTGGACTAGACCAGAAAATTATCCATAGTCCATGTGGTTTCATTATGCCTCTCCTTCTTACTTGCATGAACTTGTATGGAAATCTATACGAGGTGCCCACATGTCACTTTCCACATGTTCAACAACCAGTAGATAGAATCCTGACAAAGCTTTATATTGACTGGAGCCTCCGTGTAGCTATTATATCATACTGATCCATCACACCACTTCATCTTAGGAGTGCATTATTTTCCTTAGAATCATATATCCCATTATTACGTGTGAAAGATATAAGGCTACCTCATTAGCTTATCCTTCATCACTGCACATACACTCATTTCCATTCTACACTGGTTGTCTCGGCATGACCTCGGGAAGTCAAGTGCGAAGAATATCACGTGTTGATTTTCATTCATACAAATTGGTGAACCCAACGTAAAGATCTAGTCTCTAAATGTTTCCACTTTCTTCATCCATCCTTTATTATTCGGGTATTATTTTACCCCCTGAATATGTCAAGATATGATGATTAGACAACAATAATCACCTTCACTCTCTACATGGGCAGATAACAATTTAACTGCTTAGGCTCCAAATCCTCTTCTTCAGGGAACCAATGTTGGTTCCTCTTTATGTATCGAGGAGCTTGACCAAATCACAGAAACGCATCCTCCTAAATAGTCAAGTTTTAACAACATGAATTTCACTTGGGAGATAAGTTCATCTCCTCATGTTTTGTTCCAACATCCCATTAGCATGCAGTCGTACCAAATCCATCCTCTAGATGATGATTACTTAACATGATAAGCCAGGTGAAAACAACACTTCCATAATATAAAATAGAATTTTGACTGGTTTCAAGGACATATTAATGTCTTACTCCAAAAAAATATCACTACCCCTCCAACAATGGAAAAAATTGACAACGAGGGGTGGCAGAACAACAAACAATTCATAACAGGATACCGCACTCCTCAAAAACCTCCAAATTTTCAAAACACCACCCCATAAATGAGTGATGTCATCTTGGCATTACTAGATAAAGTCAAAGAGTTAGAGTTTTCCCAACATACTCAAAATTGATACATAGGGAAAGTAAGAGTTTCTGACTATCCGTAGAATTATAGACAAGTTCCTACTATGCAGGCTCCTCCAATTTATATGAGCACTCCAAACCCTAGAGATTTGATAACTAGGACATGCACCTTGGGTATGCCCCGTCATGCCACTTAAGGATTTCTACAATAGGTAGCAGTCGGAAGTGTGTTCTCAAATGCCATACTACCTAGAAATGCAACGTTCACTGGCTTTGTGCCTTCGACTCCATATCAAAGTAGTCAACCCCCTTACATACACATGTACTCTAAATGACCATAGTGGGATATGTACACTTACCTAGGTCCGTATGTACATCCACATGGGATTCCATATGCCCCAAAAAAAAATTATGTTGTGCCATTTCAGAAATTGATACAACCTCTACCTCACCAACAAGGATCTTTAATGGTTGAAACATATGCAGTGGGGACCTATTCTGAGTATCTCAAGGAACTGATATAGTTTTCCATCCAAAGTGTCATGCTACCAAGACCCTTTCTTGATCTTACAAATTTCAAAGGGGAGGGAGATCCTAATGCTCACATCAAATCTTATGAAATGGCCATTCGAGAGCTACTTTTGTGGGACACAATTGGTGCGAAGATTTTCCCTAAGACGTTATAAGGTATTTCTCTTGATTGGTATTATAGGATACCAAAGGATTTAATACAATCCTTTAAGAGACATGTGTCAGAATTTATTAAGGATTTTGATATGAACAAACTTTTAAGGACAAGAATTAGATAATTCCTTCATATCAAACAAAATCAAAATGAGTCCACAACCAACTTCATTCAAAGATGGTGACAGGTTCTCTACTTCTTTGCAAGTGCTCCAAATATGGATTAGACAGAGATTTTTGATTTGTTCCTCCACTCTCTTAATAGAGAGATGAAGGAATAAGTCCAAAATTTCCTGCTAATGAGCTATGAAGAGGTACTAAAAGGTGCTCTCTGGATTGATCAAGCAGCCATTACTAGTGGTCGTAAGACTTATGGAGAAAATGGAAGGTTAGTCACTCCTAACCAAAATAACCCAGGTTACTCCAACAATTTAAACAATAATTAGTGACCAAAGGTCCTTAATAATAATCATGGGGTTATAAGTGATGGTGTTACCGATCAGCCCAAGAAACCCAATGTTATTAATTCTCCCAATACGAATACTACCAATAACAACAGCAATGACAATAATCAGAGGAATAAAAATTTCTCACCCTCAATCAACTCTATGGATTTTAATCATCCTCAACAACAATAGCAAAAACAACCTTAACAAACAAGACAAGTGTAGAACCAAGGCCCTAATCAGTACTCAGACGGGTATCCAAACCAATTCCAAAATAAGATCACCTGTTGATTTTCTTTCGTAAGTAACCTCTACTAGATCCTCCTCTAAATCACACTTCTCTATAGAAAACAAAATGCAAAACACAGATGGGGATGGTCTTCCATGTGGGTCAATAGGAAAGAATGACTCATTCACTATAGATGTTGGTAGCTTCAGAGACGATCCAAAAATGTTTCCTTCAATTGGTCATTGTTGAAAAACTCATGAAAAATTTAAGTTCCAAAGGAAAGGAACACACCCAACACCAAACTATGCTCTTATACCACTATTGGAAAAAGAAAAAATAGTAGAAAAAGATTGAATACATTACACATTGAAATATGAGCTATAAATACAAGGCATGTAAGAGCCACAATTTTATATCCAAATGACAGATTGATAACTGAACCTTGGAAAATTAATAATTTCCCCCTAAATAATGTAGTACATGTTCCATATTATGCTAACAATATTGACCCCGAAAGTCACCCAACAGATTGAACTTATGACCAAGCACTACACTACATCTTATACTCCATGTATTTCTTTTACGTGTGTGTATAAATTTTTCCGTAGGAATATCTTATGCAATATGCACTTGATAGTGAACGATAGCTAGATATACCAATACAAATAGATGTGTGGATGGTAAAATGAACTTTCCCTCCTATGCATGTATGTAGAAAATTCAGTCCCTTTTCCCTTGAGTGAGGGCTAGATGGATGCCATTGAATCTCTTATAACTCTTTTGGATGTAATATTAGGTGGTGATAATATATGTTTAGAGTTTGGTCCTTTATTATAGTCACATAACTTTATATTTATATGATTCCCTTGTTTGAATTTTATAATTGACAACTAAAATGCCAACCCATAAGAAAACAAGATTCCCAAAAGAGGTGAGTAAGATACAAATAGATCGGGGGTTCCCAAAGGGGATGAGGGTGCCTCGATGCTGGTGTCTAAATTCAATAAAGATAAAGCAATGAAGATCAGACTGGGCTATGGAGTGAGCAAGATCAGAGAGAAAGAAAGAAAGAGGCCAAAGATAGATGTCAATTACTATTTTTCTCATTTAGGAATCATATGAATAGTATTATTTTATTTGTACCTAGAAATATACCCAAGTGCATGATTTTGTGTCTACAAAAGTACACTATAAAATTAAATATATTAAATGTTAATACTTTGCATAAAAAAGAAATAAATGAAATATTACATTTGACATATGAACAAATATAACCAATAATAATCTCAAAACAAAAAGTTCTATAAGAATCATTGTATTTCTTCTTTAAAAGGAACACAAAGTTTCCTTCTCTTCATCAAAGTCTTCATAATGATCAATCTCCATGGAAATTATCTAAACCTAAAGGTTTATTTACTTCCCTTTCTTGAGACCATAGGACACAAATTTCCTCCAACCTCCAATAACCTTTACAAATGATCTGTAACTTCCTTTTATAACCCACAATTTGGTTATAAGGTAGTTAGTGATTACATGACATCACTTTAGGGAAAAATTAGGCCACATTATAACTTCATAAAGTTTTATTTTAATAAAGTAGAGTCACTTTATTAAAATAAAATCATTTTATCACATAAGTGACCTAATTAAAAGTATTTATTATGTTGAAACAATAAAGTGGATACATGTGGACATTAATAAAGTGACTTGGACATATACCTAGACACCAAAATGACACCTAGATCAACAACATGACACCTATTATCAGTTCCATATCTGTTAGGCCAAGAGTACGTCTATATTGATTATATAAGAAATGAAATCATTGACCATATTGGATTTGTGACGTGTTTCATGATCTTCACTTTATGGAAGATCTGGGTCTGCAACTTAGTTACTTTCTTCAAATGTAAATTAGCCAATTTTTTGGTTTGTGATCATAAGATATCACTTAGATATACAACATGAATAGATCGTTTATCTCCCTTTTAGCATGATTATTTTGTGGAAACATTTCTTCAAGTCCAAAATTTTTTCACCTAGGTGAATTCATGACTTTTTATGAGACCATAATTATTGCACCATATTGGTTTTTCAATAAGCAATATCTCCATTGAGCTATTGGAGCTTGGCTCAAGTTATGATGTCATTTGGATGTTTATCTTCAAGACCATTCTTGACATATCCATGGTTTGATTACACCATTAGTTTAATATATTTGCAACATAATTGTTACTTTCCTAGTGCTCATCATCTACTTTGTAAATATCTCAAAATCATTGAATTCCATGAGACTACACTTCTTTGATGCATTTTGAAAAACATTTCATGTTCTTAGTACTTGCTTCCATACTTTGAATAGATATCTACCAATGCAATTGCAACTATACCAATCAAAAAAATTACACTTTTAATTATGTTTTGAGAGTTTCTCATACCCTTCTCTAAAGCTCCAATTCTGGCACAAGTGGGAAGGATGCAGGAAGACCAACATGTTATTCATCTCATATAATAATACAATATGGTAATTTGGACATCATCTACCCAAGTTGATTATCACATATATATATATATATATATATATATATATATATATATATATATATATATATATATATATATATATATATATATATATATATATATGCCTCTCATTGTGAAAGAGAATACATAGTCTCTTTATTTTATTACAAGCGTGGATTTTAGTGTGGTTTGTTTAATGCATTGTTATCCATGTTGAACAAAACCACCTTATTATACACTTCCTTGTAGAAGATTTTATTTGAATTAAATTTAATGCATCTAGGTATTACATGCCTTATTTCATTCTTGGAAGGATTTATATACCTCTTTCTATATGGGATCAAAAAACTCTATGTGGTTTAGTCTCCTAAAACTTTATTTCAAATTTTTTTTTTTTAACTACTCTTGGCATAAACATAGCAGACTTTATTAATTTATTTTCATTTACACAAACATGGCCTTCCAATTATATCCACAAGTCTAGGAATTTATTCTTATTTTCAATGCATGAATTTGGTTTCATAAAACTCCAACAAGGGCTTCTTCGTTCCTTACTTTCCATGTGTAGGCTTACTCTTTCTTTTATATTTAGTGGAAATTGTCTTTATTCTTGATTTTATACTAATGTATTTTTTTATTTTTATGTAGGTATTTTATCTCGATTTATCTTTGGCACTAGGCAGATACCTTTGTTACTTTCCTTTCATATATGCACTAAAGATTTCCATTCTTGTATAAAGCATAACTGTTGTAACACCATATGTTTCATCTAATTTTTGATTTGGATGCATGTCGTTCACAACACCCATCCATCCTCCAAATTTCATTATAATGAAATCATATATTTGATACAGAGCACTTCATATTTTCCCGTTATCAAAAGGTGGTGTTAGGTTTGATGTTCATGCATAACATTTTCCATCCAATTGATATGCCTAAATTGAGTTTTTATTCTTGGAAAATGGTAAACTTGAGGGTTTTAAAAGAACCCACATCCTTTTACAAAAGTTCCATTAGACTTGATATAAAAATAAATCATACAATGAACATGTCTGAGGATAATAAAAAAATCAAAAATAAGGAAACCCAAAAAGGGGTTACATATTAAGCATATTCTTAAGAGTAGCAGATGCATCTTTGGTTGTAGCATTGGGATTCTAGTCATCCATGGTGTCAGACAATTTGATGAGCTCCATATAGTCATCCTTAAGTTATTTCCATGTTTTATCAGTATGTTCCTTCCATTCCTTAATAATTTTAACAGCTCCGTTGAAATTCTCTAAAACATTGAGAATAATATCAGTAGAGTCAGTATCATGTGTAGTCAAAGGACTAGTATCAAGATGGACATTTAAAGTTTCATTCATATTAGTATCAATTCCTAGGATGATAGGAAAACTCAAAAGAGTAGGAGGAGGAGAATATGGATACACAATAGAGAGACCTAGAATAACCTTCGGAATGTCCTGATCATCCAAGGGACAAGGAGATGTCGTACCTACACCCATGGAAAAATCCAAAGAAAGGATGGGAGAAGACAACACACATTAAATCGCCACTAGAGAAGAAGTGGTAGGGTGGGGAGAAGGGGATGGAAGTAGAGAAGTAGAAATATGGAAAATAGCAGCATGGTGCCCCATGATTAAGACATCGTAGTCAGAGTTAGGAAGGAATTTAAGGTAGTGATAGAGGTGACGAGATAGAAGGAGGAGGATAGAGGCCACGATGAGAATTTCCAGACGTAGGTGGAAAGTGAGCCAAGTATCGAGGGGAAGTAAAAACTTAAAATAATAGAAAGAGGAGACCTTGATGAAAGAGAGGACCTTCATCTTCGCGAGCTTTCCTAATTGAAAAATCTAAGGACTAAAACAATTTTTTTACCAAATTTACCTTTTTCCATGGCAAAAATGGTCCAGAAGGAAGAGTTGCAGCCCATAGATGAATGTTCACCTCCCTTCTAATGTGAAATACCTCATAATATTCTCCTCTACTTTGTTCCATGGGGAAGGCAGGGAGGCACGTTCATCACTAGACTAGTATTTTCTCATTCATTCCCCGTGATGTAAAAAGTATCCCAGTTCAACTTTAAGCAACCTCTTGAAGTAAATATCACCATCCGTAGGAAGGCCAATGGTGGCGGGAATGGAGTGTGTTGAAATATAAAACTTAATCTGACCCACCTTGACTTTCCTATTCTTCCACGAGGTAAGGATACTATTATAAACTCTGACAGAATGTCTAGAAATCCACTCCATGAAAGGAGTAACCTCCTCCTGTAGTAAGTTTCAAACATCTAGGTCCTTCCATAATTCATCACAACTAGAAAGCTCACCTCTACGAAGAGAGATCCCTTTTTTGACAATATAGAAAGTGATTGATGATTCAAAAAATATTGCAAGGGGATTTTAAAAAGGATCATAAGCTCTATCGGACCAGTCACTCACATTTTCTATAGGGTAATATGACAAGGGACTACCATAATTAAAAAATCCCCTCGAATGAGATATAATTAATAAATCCATCTCACATGCATAAGTATCTTCATAACAATAAATGGTAATTATTGTGAAATAATTGCTTCCACTGATGGCTGGGGGAAAGGCTAGGATTTTTTTTTTGCTGATACAAGATAAAGTAAATTCAGAAATGACTGGAATAAGCAACATCTCCCTAAGAGTATTAATATTTTGGGGTAGAATAATTTACCAACACCGAAAGTAGGTTCCCAGGAAAATTTCCAATCCATATCTATTGATTTTTAGATAACACCCCCAAGTTAGCTAAAAATTCAACAACTTTGTTTCCTTCCCTATACATATGTTGATAGATGATATTTTGGAAGTGAAATTGCATGTTGTAGATGTAATAAATTATGTTTCTTATAGTCCAACTTGGAGGCTCATTTGAATTGAGGATGCAGACCATGTTGAGAGAGTATATTTCCACTATAAGTTGGCTAGATCCAATTCTAAGAGCCAACTCCATCCCTTTGAGAATAGCAAGGGATTTTTCTATGTTATTAGTTCCTATGCCAAAATTAATTTTAGAAGTAGCTAAGGGTTGACCCATATCATCTATGAGAATAGCCCCACCATCAGAGGCTCTTAGGTTTCCTTTTGCAGCTCCATCAACATTAACATTAATCCAACCAATAGGAGGGGGGGGCAAAAGGTATTTTCTCTAGCTGCAGCATAGGAAGGTGGATCCAAGGAAATGTGAAGTTACTTATACCAAGGATAAATTAAATCAAGGGATATTTTTTTCTTATATTGCTTCTAGATGAAGCAATTTAAATTCTCTTGAAATCTAGAAACTACTTCCATGAAAACTACTGCATATCTTGATTCTAATCCTTAAATATTCTTCTATTCTTCTCCTTCAATAAATTCCACATCGTATGTAACTTGAGGAGTTTATAAACTAGAGAGAAAACTAGATGAGTGAATGGGGATTTCCATTTAAGAATAGAATTCAAAAGAGAGGAGGAGAATACTGAAGAAACCCCAAATCTATCCAAAAGGAGACTCCAAAGGGCGTGAAAGAAAGGGAAATGAAAAATAAGGTGGGAAAAAAATTTCAAAGCACTAAGGTAGAGGACACATCGAATTGGGAGAGAAAATCCTCTACGTTTAATATTTTCTCCTGGGATGAATGAGTCATGAGAGGCAAGCCAAGGAAAAAGTCCAATTTTGAAAATAACTTGTGGGATCCATATTTTATTTAGTGGAAGGCCAAAATAGGGATGCTAGATAGAAATATAGGTAGCTTTAACTGAAAATACTTCTAAAGGGGAGAGTCGATAAATGTGATTATCTTCCACTAGGTGAATTAGATGTATTGTGAAGAAAATAAGGCCTTGAGACTGTCAAGACATTGTATTTGGATTGAGCTAAAGCCATCCCAGGATAGCAAGAGCCAGCAAGGTAGGAGTTTAGAATTTTTAATGTAAGCATTAACATTTCTACTACATAATCTAGTGAGATGATGCCTGATAGGATCCCAAAAAGAATCATAAACTAAGGGCTTCTCACCTGTCCAACAATATTTCAAGAAATCAATGTGCCTACCATTACCCAACCTCCATTTAGTGCCTGGCTATAGTAGGGATTGAATTTTGACTATGGAATTCCAAATAGCTAAGCTACTTGAAATATTAGAAGAAAGGAAGTCTTCTTGAGAAGAAAGGTATTTATAAGTCAACAGTTGTGTCCATGGGGGTTTACCTTTGGAAGAAATTATTAGAGTAGGTATTTACCTTAGCTCATGTTCACTTAGGTACATTATTATATTTATCCTCACCCACTTGTGTGTGTGGATATTTCTTTTTATTTATTTAGATATTAGGATATATTATCTAGTTGTTAGGTATAGTTATTTCCTTGATCTATGGTATTGACTATTTCTTTCCTAGATCTATGGTATTTTTAAGATCCTTGATGTCTAGCTCTCTCATAAATCTATGGACTTGACTAGTTCTTTGATGACTAGTTCTTTCCATGATTTATGGCTTGATCTATGACTTTGACTGGTTCTTAGATTGTTATTCCTTGCCTATATAAGCAAGGCCCATTCTCATTGTATTTCATTGAGTTTCATAATAATATATGATATTGCTACTCATTTATTTGTAAAACCCATTAAAATCCTTAGCCCTTGGTCATATGGTATGGTCATATGAGGGCTTAAAGCTTGTGATTTCTACTAGTAGGTGCTTAACTTCAGCTCCCTTTAATTTTATTTGTGTGGTGAAGGCAACAACAATTTATCTTGTTTCAGTGGCAACTAAAATAAATAACAGACCAAAATATTAAAAAGCTCGTATCTTTTGATCGGTAACTTGGTTTTGAGTGCCATTTTTTGCAAAAGTGCTTTTTTTCCGTGCTCTTTCCATTGGTGTTATTTATTTTGATACTTGAACTATAATTATAAAGTGCCAAACATGGAGGAGTGTTGTAATCAATTGTGGATGCAATTTCCATTGAGCCTGACGTCCTAAATTTTTGGGAGTTGCAGTTTGTACCTATCATATATTATGAGAATGATATGCTTTTCTCTAAATTATGCGGACTTCAAGAGGATATTGTAAAATTTGTGGAAGAAAATAGATCCATCAAGAAGTGAAATTCTCTTCTAAAATCACTCATTCACGATAAGGATACAATAATACACTCCCTGCAGAACAAACTTGCTAGCCTACAGCATCACCATATATTGTGGACAACCATATCCATGCTCCTAGTCCACTTGCAGTTGTTGCTCTTGTACCCACTGACACTGACATGCCAATCTTTGATCCTGAACCTACTTTTGATGCTTCTAAACCTATGAGGCTTGTTACTACATGCTCTTCCACATTTGTGCCTATTACAATACCACATGTTTTGTATCCTACTTCTGCTCGGTTGGATGGCTTTTTTAAGAAGCATACCACTGCATTTAGTTCTCGCATGCTCCGTTCTATGGGTCTCACTAGCAGAGTCATTCACAGACATTCACAGGGTATTGTTTCCTCTATTCCACATGTTAAGTGGAATTCTCATCATGACATCAGGGTTCATTTCAAGAGACCTCCTGGAAATCGGAGGTGGAGAATACCTGGCGAATATCCCCGGAACCGGTTTCACGGGAAGGCAAATTTTTTGGGGGTTGTATATCAAAAATTTTGCCTGATTATCAAGCACTGCGACAGAAGGCTGCAGACGCGCGACGGGAGATTTTGATGTCGTGCGTCAAAAAATGCAGTGATGCGCGTCAATAGACCTTAGTGACGCGCGTCAATAGACCTTAGTGACGCGCGTCAATAGACCTTAGTGACGCACGTCAATAGACCTATTGATGCGCGTCACTGAGGATGTTGTCTGACAGCATCCTCAGTGACGTGCATCAATAGGTCTATTGACACGCATCACTAAGGTCTATTGACGCACGTCACTGCATTTTTTGACACGCAACAGAAAAATCTTCTGTCGCGCGTCTGCAGCCTCCGACCTCTGCTTTCTCATCAAAAAATCTCCGTGTCGCGCATCAACAAACTCTTTTTCGTGCGTCTGCTATGCGTCAATATGTGTTGTAACTCCTTGTTGCGCGTCACTAAGGCCTATTGACGCGCGTCACTAAGGCCTATTGACGCGTGTCATAGGCCTTAGTGACGCGCGTCAATAGGCCTTAGTGACGCGCGTCAATAGGCCTTCGTGACGCGCATCAATAGGCCTATTGACGCGCGACAGCAAATATTTTGTCGCGCGTCTGTAACCTCTGCCCTCTTCTTGCTCATCGAAAAAACTCCATGTCGCTCGTCAACAAAATATTTGTCATGCATCTACTATGCATCAATATCTACAGTATCTCCTTGTCTGCAAACCCTCCTTGTCACGCATCAATAACTTACCCCCTTGTCGCACCTCTATAATACGGGATATATCATATTGTTAAAAAATGTGAAGTAGAAGTGTTCTACCTGGCGAATAATCTAGGTTTATATAGGGGATAATTCTTTGCTAAGGCCAAAATGATGAAAATCATGAAGGAAGAATAATTATGGCCCACATTGTTCATGGATGCACATTAATTCGAGAATGTTCTTTACTCACTATTAAAAAGAAAAGGAAGTCCTTCCCACTTCATCCTATTAAGACATATGAACATTTTTCTCAATAGGGCCTTGATTTTATAGGTATTATTAATCCTCCTTCACATACAAGTCATAAACGGGTCTTCATGGAAACTGATTATTTTCCTAGGTGGATAGAGGCCATACCACTCAAGGAAGCTACGACGTCATTCAACCTTGATTTTCTTGAGGACATTGTGACAAGGTTTAAGGCTCCCAAAACCATCATCTCAAATAATGATAAATATTTCCTAGGCTATAGGATTTATGATTGGGCCCTTAGACATGACATATATTTGAAGACTTCCTCCAACTACTACTTGTAAGGTAATGGCTTGGTAGAATCCAATAACAAGAAGAGTGATCATAGGAATTCATTGAGAGGACAGGATAAGCATGGAGATCAATCCACTATTCGACCTCTGGAAACAAAGGTCTAAACATACTACATTGTGATGCTAATAAGTTTTGAGCATTCAAAAATAGAAATTGGAAATTATCCTTTCAATCTTGTGTGTATGGTAGAGAATTTAGGATCTCTATTTTCAACACTTTTGGAATGTTGACAGTATCTCATTATGAGCTAGCCCAATAGTTCGAGTGCATTGAAGATGTTAGAAAAAAGAACAATAGTTCAATGATAGTTATTTAGATAACTCATACAATAGTTGTAGTGTCATTCCACCCATGATAAAGTTAGTAATAACATCATGTGGTGTTCAACCAAACAATCGGGTTTGACAAGTCCTTGCCAAAGCATAACATCATGGCTATTGTAAATAGGATCAAAATACTCTTGAGTTTGTGTCCTTGCCTTGATGTTTTGAAGCATCTGAAAATCATCGTTGGATCGTGGCATTCACTTATTTACAGTCATTGATCGAATTATTTTTGGTGTTATATTGCATATTGTAAAATACTTCTGTATTTTATGTTTTTTTGTATGGAGCTATTCTAGTGAAACCTAGTGTCAGTTGTTTTGTAGTTTTGTGATCGAGTACTAGATTCAGACCATAGTGCATTTCATTAACTCCTTTTGTATGGTCATGACTTTATTTGTAATAAGTGCATATGTACTCTGTGCATGTTTCACTTAAAATATGTATCATTTTCTTGTTTATACATAGTTTTTTGGCCCTTTTTTGTTGTCACACAATTCTAATTTTAGAGTAGGTTATACAGGTGAGTACCTCACCAGGCCTAGTTGTCGGGAGTCAGTACTGTCCACATTTTTACTTCAAATATTTATAGCCCCTAACTTCAATCAATGAGGGAAGTTCATTCAGATGTAGGAGACATGATTTAAAGGATGATATCACTTATCTTCAAGGTTATGATTAACTCCATGCCCAGTGAATGCTTCAAGGATACTAGTATTCATCTTCTAGCATGAAGATGTCCCTCGAAAGTCATCAAATTGTTAGTGCATAGTTATGTTCTAGTTGTATGGTATTGCACTAGATGGACTTGATGTCTAGTTCTCTCATGAGTCAATTCACTTAACTAGTTCTTTAATGACTAGTTTTTTCCATGAATTATGGCTTGATCTTAAAACATAAACCAGTTCTTACCATTGTAATGTCCTGCACATTTACATTACATTTCATTCAAATAACCATAACCATGAGAGAGATGATACACCATAACATCAGATATAAGTTGGGAAAACCTCAAGGGAAAGTTAACCTAGTGAATTTCTTTCATCTTATTGATAGCTGGTGTTTCATTAGCATCTTTGTTCTTGAACTAACTACAATAAGGAGCACCATTCCTTTCAGAAATAGCCCAACCTAGTTTAGTGAAGCACAAAATCCATTTTTTTAGCTAAAACCACATCAAGATGATCAATCACCCACTAGAGAAATAAGCTTTTAGACGAAGATATCCATGAAACCAAATGTTTTGTTTCTGCAACGTGCTAATGGAGATCTACCTGAATTCAGCTCATACTTGTTGTTAAACCCATTGTCATAATCAAACCCTCATTCATTCCTAGCTCACTTTTCTATCTCATATTCTTTCATTTAATAAAATTGGATTTCTTCTTTACCTTCCAAATCTAAATTCATCTCTCATCAATGCCTAAACCTTTTTCAAACTCTCTCTATCTCTGAATAGATTTACCTTCATACCTATGGTTTCAAACACATACGTGGGTCATGGACTTTTTACCTCTCTTACAATTTTAGTACAAATCTTGAATTACAGGAACCTTCACTTTTATATGCACATCCAGCTCAGAAATGAATAAAGAAAGTTATTCTAAATCATTTAGCTCAATGATTACATAGTTCATAAATTTATCCAAACATTCATAAAAATGTCTCTATAATTACGTTGTATCCCATTCTAGGTCATCCATGTTTCCAAATGCACCAAACAAGTTTTTTCTTATAAATCCCACCACCTGGATGTAGGAAAAACCACAAACCTAATTACCATAATTATGGATCAGGAGCTTCTCCCAAATTTAGCGAGAACATGAAATAACAATATGACATGAAGAAACCAATTAATTATTTCCTTTGAAAATAGTTACATTCATTTACGGAAAGTGGAAATTTAATTTAGTAACTCACTCAGAGAAGGTTCATATCCTTGGGGGAAATGGGTTGCATTTTTAGGAATTTCCAAATCTATACATTGTTGGGCCTCAAAGACTTCCCTGCAAGATCATCTCAACCATGGAATATAACAAGTCATTGGATTCCTATGAATATGTAGACCACATACATGATTTATCCAGTATGCTCAAGTGTGTCAATACATCTATAGTGGGATAAAATACCACATTAGCATTCGTTCAACTGTGAGCTTGATAATTACTAATATTTTTATAAAAGTGATATCATTACTAGCTCAACTAGTTTACATCTTTGAATTGTCACTTAATAAAGACCTCAATAAGGCCTTATATATGAAAAAAAATTCATCCTTATTAAAATATTAATTTAACTAATACTCAACGACATCAATTTAATCCATCTCATGCCTCATCTACCTCAATAACTTCTAGCCAAATCAATATTACTAATTCATGAGAAACATACATCCTTAAATTAAAATCCACAAATTGAGTTGTATGACCCATAAACATATAATCATGCATGAGACAAAACCATGTATATAGCATTGGAAGATAACTCCGAAGGGCAATATTGTCCATAACATCTTAGTGTTTCAATAATCAACAAATGGGTTAAGGGGAAAGCCTTCAGACCAAGTCCAACGTCTGAGAACTACTGCCAAAAGATGCCCTGGTGAATTACCTTAAGACCACAATCTTAAAAAAATTAATAGGGCACACTTTTCCCTCTATAAAATCAACCAGTGATCTGATGACCATAAGTGTATATAAATTAAAATTCCCATACTGAAAAATAATTATCCATATGGGTCATGTAATTTCAACTCCTGATTAGTGTATTCAACCTTACCTCATAACTGGTACTAACTTCAGAAACTTGCATTTATTCAGGTGGGGTCCACTCACCATGAACTTTCTCTATAAAACATATGTCTGGAAACATGGAGGATTCATCTATGAAGCAAGGATAATCATACAAATTTTTAATATGCATAACCATATCATATGAATAGGCACTCACCAAGAAATATATCCTACCATTTTTAATCTAGGGTTTTAAGCACACTAAATGAGTTATTTATCCTTCATGAACATTCGTTCATAACCAATATGATCAGTATGAAATGACCTCATTATTTTATAATGAAACCTATATAAAACTATAATCAAAAAATAAAAATCCTGTTAAATCACACAAGGTATCATGCATTGGAAGCACATGGTCATATTCAAGAGTGATAATAGAATCATAAAGGTGTAATTCAAGATGGAAATCACCTTCTATCTGGGATCTTGTTTCACCAATGAAAAAAACATAACTTGCAAAATATAGAATCATAATGAATTAATAACTTTTCTCGCACCTCATGAGTAGGACCCATTTGATCTAATCACATTTATAATAATCATCATGGATCAAATATGTCCCCAGTCTTCTCAACCTATCTCATATTAGCAGTGACATAGCCATTGGGGTATTGTACATGGTTTTAGTGCTAATAGGTTCAACTAAACCAACAATATAAGTCATCAATTAACCTCTCTAAGAAGTACTAAACAACCTTAATAAATCATTTGGGTAACTTACCTACATGACTCCATGAGATCATATGTTATCTGTAACTCATCCTCGTGAGATATTAATTCACCTATATCTAGGTCTAGATGTGAGCGCTTGCAACTGGGTCTTCCACCTCTTACCTGCACTATAAAACTCGTGTGATATGCCTAAACACTCTATAAGGAATGTTGGAGTCATGATTCTCAACATGGAATCTCAAGTCACCAAGCCACACAAACCATCATACCTTTAACATCACCTAGGAAATCTAGTGTCAACATGACTAGGCTTGCTACAGGATGGAACCCATCTCATCAAATCACTTCATGTTTATCATGAAACCACCTGATTAGTCTCATTCCACTCAACCTAATAAGTATGATCCATGAACTCTTCCTCCATCACTCCTCACTTTTTCCTTAATGAGATTCTTACGTAAATTAAAACACCTAGGACTCAACATGACAGCAATCTCCCCCTTTTTCATTGATGGAAAACCACCTCAATATTTATTCCCCCTTTTTACATTAATGAAATAAGTACATGTCTGAATTTTTCTATCTATATTAATGATTTATTAGCTTATTTAATTAATACATTTGGTTTCATGAAAAAATTAATAAATTCCATCATCTTAGCATTACAATCCTTAGCTCAACTCTAATTGAAATATGTTTTATGATTCCACTAATTTCAATGGCATTTGGTCACTATATGTTTTAAGATTTTAGAACTGATGCATACACACACACACATGAAAAAAATGATTGAATTTATAGCTAAATAATGTATTTATGATTACTGTTATCCAAAATGTGCCCCCTGCTCATTTTTTGTGGCTAACTCCTCTCATTCTTCCCTCTCTTGTGCCTCAGTCCATAATATTTTGCTTTTTAGGCACTCAAAACCTTCTGGAAATGGTACCATTTGGATAGAGCTCTTTCTCAGATTTCCAGAAAGGTAAAGTTTTCCTCCTAACTCCATGTATTTTTAAAGTTATGGCTCGGCAGAGTTTTTTTTGGAAAAAAAATTCCCCTGAAAGGCCCGTGGCCAATGATATGTCGCCACGTGACACCTAGAGTGGTGGAGCACAGGGAAATTTTGGAAAATTTTCCAAATGACCAAAAAAGGTGCAAAAATTCAAATTTTTGCCCGCCAACCTGATTTGGCCTTGTTTTGCCCTAAAACGTCAAATGGCCATATCTTTCGATCCAGAGCTCGGTTTTTCATGTTCTTTATATCAATGGAAAGACTGGTGAAATTATCTACAAGATCCCATAGGGTCATTTTTGAATTTTGATGGATTTTGGAGAGATAAAATTTAAAAACACCTCTTGCACGTGGTCATGGACAAAAATGACGTTTCAACCACCATTTTTAATGAAGAATGGATCGCATTCTCTCCCAGCATGGCTAAAAATGTCAGGGGATGGGTTTGTAAGGATACGCATGCTGTTTTGAATGCATTTTGGTCAATGGTTGAATCCCTTCCACATTTTCCTACATTTCTCTCTCCTGGGCTCGTCCCTTGCACTATAAAAGCCATATTTGGCTCATTTCCAAAGTGTTGAACCTTTTTTTGTGTATTGCAGGTCCCCTTTCTCACCTTGGAAGTGATTTTTGGTGGAATATCAGACCTTTTCTAAGAGTTGTAACTTTATTTTTTCCTCTCAGGTGTTGTAATGCAAGTGATTTTGATGATTAAAATAACAATACAAGCCTCTATGATTAAGTTTTCATCCTTTGCCTGTGTTGTTTGGTTAATTTATGATCCTTCATTACAATTATCAGTTTGTGCATGTTGTTTTCTTTGTTGCATTTTTATGGACTTTGTGTCAATCTGCAGAAGTAAAAAATGCTCACCACTCCTTTGGTGCATCACCTATTAGCATTAGTTTTAGCTTTATTTGCATTCTCTATCTCTGTCTCCTTTGGAATTTAGGGTAGGGTTAGGAATATAGACCTCTGCAACTTGTAAGTGATAAATATGACCAGAGGAACTAAGGAACCAGCCTCTAAACTGGAGATTCCTTTCTCATTTTGTAAGTCCCACACTTGGGGAAAGGATTCAATGTTGTGCAATCACACTGGATGCTAGTATGATCAAACTAGAAATATGATCAACATCCAGGGGGTGCTGCTGATTTGCAACAATAGTTTTGGCACACCCGGTGGGAGCTTAGAGGTTTTCCAATTTATCTTTGACAGGTTGGTGTGTTCCTGTTAAAGATTTAGCCTTTTGGAGGCACTTTCAAAAGCACATCTGGTGACTCCATCTGGTAAACAACTCATTCTCTAAGTTGCAGACCTGTTTTCCATTCATTTCCATCCATTCTTCTTTCCATCATTTTCATTCTTTTCCATTCCATGAAGTTGTGCAATCATGACTTCATTTCCATCATGGAATTCACATTTACAATAGCAGTATATTACACCTCCAACATGTTTTACAAATCCTCCAAATCAGCATTTTGATCAAATTCAAAATCAGCATGTCTACCCATATGAGCAGCAGTGCCAAAGTCAGTTTGGATATGAAGCATGTCAAGCACAAGGGTATGCTATTTGTGAGGGCAATCAAGAAGAAAATGCAGATCTGCTAGAACAAATCCAAAAGATGGAGGTAAACATGGTGCAATCCAGGGCTCAAGCACAAATGAAAGCATTTAGAATCGGTTGTAGAGCACCTTTTCCATGGGTGGGACCTTTTCCAAGGCATTACAACCCTCAAGAGAAGCTAGACTTCATGATTACAACACTAACATTGCTTGCAAAGTGGACTGAAGGAATAAAGGTGTATGAGAGGAGTATTCAACAACCTTGTCAACAGGTAAGCACACCACCTCATGCCTTTTCTCTCCCTCTTTCCCAATATTTTTTATCTCAGCAGTGTCAAGTTTTAAACTCTCCATCTGTTGTCACAAGTGTTGAATCAATTTCTCCATTCCCTAGTCTTCCACCCCATCTCAATTCTTCTGTCATTTTCCCTTCTAAACAGCCATTCCCTCCAAAGAAACAAGAGTTCCTACCTCCTCCACCACCACAAAAAATTGTAAAATCAATTGAGTTACAATCCACTTCTCCTCTTGCATTCCTAAATCCATGTTGGGAGAATAAAAATAAGAATGCCAATCAAGGAAAACAGTAGCAGAAAGAAGAGCCAAACATGGATGAAGAAATTCAAATTCTGAAGAGTTGGGCTCTTAAATTCAGGATTACAAAAATCCCCTTGATGGTGAAACCAATAGAGGATGTTGAAGTTGGAGAACAAGTGAAAAACAAGGCTGATTTTATAACAGTAGTGAAGTGATAAAAACAGCAGTTTGTTGGTGATGATTCGGGTGTCCATGTTGGTACTTGTCCCAAAGAAAATGTTGATCTAGTTTGCACTGCAAAATCAGCCATCGAGAAGGAAAACCATCTCAAAACCCCATCTTTGAGGAGCAAATGGATGAGGTCAAGTCAGTTTTTATAACAGTTTAAGAAGGAACCATTATTGATACGTTTTTGCTTTCATTTGAAGGGGCTGATTTGATTGATGAAGCCATTATGGAGGTGAACAAAACAGGTCCAAATTGTGAGCAAAAGGCACAAGAAATTTCATGCTTCTCTCCCACTTCATCTCTCCAACAATCTAATTTTTGGGATGATTTTGGATTGACAAGTTTCATGTTTGAAAATGAAGTTATACAGGGTGAAGAAAATGTAGATTTGGAGGCCACCATACAAGAGGGAGAGACTTTGTTGCAGCAATACATTCAAGAGTTTGATTTGCCATCAAACTTAGAAGAATGTTTAGATGAAGAGCTAGCTAAAATTACCATGTTTCCTTCTTCACCATTCGTTCTCCAACAACAAGAACTTGCTGCCATGGACAAAAGAGTTCAAGGACAATAACCTACAATTTGCAACATGCCTCTTGAATCAAAGCTAGAAGAATTTGATCTTCCAAAAGCTACAATGGAGGAGCTCCAAAGCTAACAATGTATTGCAGTAGGTAACAACAATGCAAAAGCAACTTCATTAGATGTTGCAATCAATAACGAGGAGTTGCACACTATAGAAGAGTTCCATGTTGCCATGAAGGAAGAGAAAGGGTAGAAAATTCCTACCATTGCTTCCACATCACCCACCCAAGAAGGTCTACAAGAAGACTCCATTTTTGGAGTTGAAAATTAGAGCTATGGGCATATCAAGTGGATCATACCTTGCCCAATAAGGTATTTGACTTCATTAGAGTCAAAGGAGAAGTCACAACCAGTCATGCTTGCTTCTAAGCATGAGGGTGAGCTACCAAGTACAAAGGATCAACTGTCATACCTCTTCAATCCAAATACAGAGCAACTAAAAGAGGTATTGGATTTGTTTTTAGTTGACACCTTGATGATTTGGGTAAAAGAACAGCTTCTTGTTGATTTTCCACTCATCCAATCAACCATGTTCAGTGCCAAATTAGTTGCATGGTTGTAACTTTTGAGAAAGGAAAGCTATTTATCCCAACTAGTTGTAGGGTTTGTTTAGCCCACTTTTGCTTCCAGTTAGAGTAGGATAGGTAGTTTTGCTTTTAGTAAAAGAAGTGCTTGTGCACACTCTGCATGTTCCATTTTGGAGCATGTATGACCTTTAGTTATGTACATAGTTTTTGTGGTGCTAGTTTTGCTCTTGCACAGTCCATTTCAGTGGGTTTCCAAGTGGCTCAGAGAGGAGGTTTTCAAAGTTCAGATCAGTTTTCAGGCTATAACTCATGACTCCATACCCAATGGATTACTTCAAGCAACTGGTAACTTCATCCAACAGGCAGATGACCCCTCTGAGTAGCCAAAATTGTTATCCAAAATGTGCCCTTGCTCATTTTTTGTGGCTAACTCCTCTCATTTTTTCCTCTCTTGTGCCTCAATCATAATATTTTGCTTTTCAGGCACTCAAAACCTTCTAGAAATGACACCATTGGATAGATCTCTTTCTCATCTTTCCATAAAGGTAAAGTTTTCCTCCTAACTCCATGTATTTTTGAAGTTATGGCTCAGCGGAGTTTTTTGGAAAAAAATTCCCCTAAAAGGCCCGTGGCCAATGAGATGCTGCCACATGGCGCCTAGAGTGGCGGAGTGTGGGGAAATTTTGGAAAATTTTCCAAATGACCAAAAAGGTGCAAAATTTCAAATTTTTGCCCACCAACCCGATTTGACCCTGTTTTGCCCTAAAACTTCAAATGACCATATCTTTCGATCCAGAGATCAGATTTTCACGTTCTTTATATCAATGGAAAGCTGGTGAAATTCTATACAAGATTTTAGGCCAATTTTTGCATTTTGATAGAGTTTGAAAAGATAAAATTGAAAAATGCCTCTGGCACATGGTCATGGACAGAAATGACGTTTCAACCACCGTTTTTAATGAAGAATGGCTCGCATTCTCTCCCAGCATGGCTAAAAATGTTAGGGGATGGGTCTGTAAGGATGATCATGTTTTTTTGAATGTGTTTTGGTCAATGGTTGAATCTCTTCCATGCTTTCCCGTGTTTCTCTCTCCTAGGCTTGTCCCTTGCACTATAAAAGCCAGATTTGGCTCATTTTCAAAGGGTTGAACATTTTTTGTGTATTGCAGGTCCCCCTTCTCACCTTGGAAGTGATTTTGGTTGAATATCAGACCTTTTATAAGAATTGCAACCTATTTTTTCCTCTCAGGTGTTGTAATGCAAGTGATTTTGATGTTAAAATAATAATACAAGCCCTGTGATTAACTTTCCACCCTCTGCTTGTGTTGTTTGACTAATTTCTGATTCTTCATTACAGTTATCAACTTGTGCATGTTATTTTTTTTTGTTGCATTTTATGACTTGTGTCAATCTACAGAAGTAAAAAATGCTCACCACTCCTTTGGTGTATCACCTATTAGCATTAGTTTTAGTTTATCTGCATTCTCTATCTCTGTCTCCTTTGGAATTTAAGGTAGGATTAGGAATTTAAACCTCTACAACTTGTAAGTGATAAATCTGATCAGAGGAGTTGAGGAACCAGCCTCTAATCTAGAGATTCCTTTCCCATTTTACAAGTCCCACACTTGGGGAGAGGATTCAATGTTGTGCAATCACACTGGATGCTAGTATGATCAAACTAGAAATCTGATCAACATCCAGGGGGTGCTGCTGATTTACAACAACAGTAACCTTAATACATCTTATTATCAAACTTAAGATGGTGTGCCTTAGTCATTTTAATATCTATGGGTGGAGGTATTATTATCAGGTCATTTTAAGTATCAAATGAAACCCAAGCTAAATAATGAAACCCTATATTGGCATAGTTCAAATGATAATCAAGTTCAAAAAAACTAATACAAAATCAAGTTTTATTACCTAATGTGATGTACCATGTAATAATTATAATTTGGGACTAGGAAAAATATTCCTAGTACTATAATATTATGCTACCCTTATATTTTCTTAAAATATTGTAATGATGAATTAATAAATTATAATTAGGTTTTATATTTATATATAAGGAGCCATAATTATGTGACTAGAATTTTTAAAAATTTTCCTAATGTGTATTAGATTATTTTAACACTTCTCACAAAATATCATGACCTAGAACTAAACATATGAATAGTTCACATGTACCTAGAAAACTTGTGGCCATACCTATCTTTAGTGATTTGAACCTATCCTATATACCTACATACCATATTTATATGTAAGGATTTTATTCACATATCATTGGGGTTTGATTTATGGGTCTATTTATTTGTGATTATTGTACTAAAATGAGATATGGATTCTACTTTGTTGAAAACCTAACTCGTACTCTTGAGACCTAAAATGGGTTAGTAATGAATGAGATACAATACATCACTACACCCCCACTAATAATGTGAAGAGGGAACAAGCTACATGTAGTTATCCCAATGTTATGTTTGTATTAATTTAATATAGAATAAACCAATAGAAAATGGAGAAATCAATGGAAAACATGTAAGGGAGATCTCATTTAACTCACATTTGTACAAAACACTTCATTCCTCTTTAATTTTTTTAAATTAAAATGGAGAGTGGGAGAGAGAGATAATGATTCTAACTCATGGAGTCTCTTATTATTCTACTCATACTGAATTCAAAATAACAAGAGTGTTAGTCATCATTTAAATGATACATATATATTTAGTCCTTATCATTAATTCATTAAAAAAATATGTAAATATATACTAATATTTCAAGTAAAATCTATAATATAAACTTCATATCATTCACTACGTTTTAAAACAACCTGTAAAATTCTAAAATTAAACAAGGAGAGTATATATATTTGAAAGACTGATTGCAATATCTTAAAAGAGAGATAAGAGTATTTATTTATTTATTTATAAGTTTCACACACTACAAAATATAGTGCTAAAACATCAAGATCTGTGTCGATTTTATTTCATTTCATATTTAAATTGTTTCATTACAAAAGAAAACTTCATGCAATTATGATGCAATAATAATGCTACAAAAGTGATGCAAACGTGATGAAAATTTGTGTCATATTTGGTGCATAATTGCATCATATTAATTTTTGGACATGTGGCCCCATGTTGCTTAGTTAATCATATGTAATCGTCATTTTCACTACCAAACATAATTTTAACTATTTAGATAAAGGAAAGTGATGTTAAAGACTCAATGTTTTCTTTAAATATAGAAGAAAAGGTAAGTTTTTTGTTGTTTTTTAAACTTATAATTATTATTTTTTAGATGAGTGATATCAAGATGAATTTATCTTGTGATTTTATTTTGATGTCAATAAAACAAATTTAATTAATTAATTTCATGAGACCACATATCCACGAGTCATTTTATCAAATACTTCATGTTTTTTGTATGATTACAAACTTTATATACATATCTACTTAAGAATTAATAACTATAAAACTAGACAAAAATATAATTTCCATTATATTTTTATGGATGAACACACCCTAAACTAAATCTCCCATTTTGGCATTGGCTTAAAGTATGCTAGAAAGGTTTTGGACTCTATAGTTACACCTCCTAAATGAATTTTATTAAAATTTCAAAGGCCTTTTAAATGAAATCATTTTCAGCATATCTTGTACTCATTGCAATCCATAAGATCAAATATCATCAAGGCATTTTTTGAATATTTCATGTCTAAAAAATGAGCATTATGTTACAATTAATCATTATGTGTACATGGTTGACATTTTTTGACATGATGGATAGCTTAAGGAAAATCTAAACTTTATCATCAGAATGCCAATTGAAATTTTTGTAGTTATGTGAATGTGGTATTTTGGTCTCTGAGAGAAGTGATTACACTCAACCCAATTTGATTATATCACAGTAAAAAAATTAATGTATATTTTATATAAATATTCTCTAAGAGAAGGGCTTATACTCAACCTAGTTTCATTCTCTCATAATGAAAAAACATTAAAATATATATGATACATCTATCACTTCAAAATGAAATTAAAAATTAGCTCTTTCTCTAACCTTTACTGTTTCCGCAAACCCCATATCAATATATTAGATATGTTACTCTCCCAACCATGTTTCTCCACCAAATATTAAAAAATAACTCCTCCAATTTTCGTTGCATTTTTCAAAGCTCATTGGAATGCAATCTGGTCAATTGTTCAAAAATTCTAAACATTTTTTAATAGTAACTAAAACCCTAAGAGGCCCAATTGTACAAATTATAATATCTAAGTTTCTTTTGTAGTTTATTATTTCCAAATTTAAATGTGTAAATGTATAACTTATAAATTCTATTAATATAATATTATAGCATTTTAATTTAATAAGAAACTATAATAAACAACATCTCACAAAAATTCACTTTCCATTATGATTGGTTAAATGTTTGTGCCCTATTATAAAGCTTCCATTTTGGAACACGCTAGGAGTATATTGAAAAATGGTATGGAATTTGGATTTAAATCTATCAAATTTGAATTCCTATGAGTTTGGTAGGTATTTGAACAAACTCATTTTATGCATATCCTCTTCATTGCAGTCCATGAGACTATATCTGATCTAGATTTTTTATGAAATAGTTTATATATATTCTATATGATTCCACAATTTGCATACATTTTTACAAGGGGACTTGTAATTACAACCAAAACAATTATTTTCCCATTATGTTATGTGTAGGCTATGCCTTTTCTAAAACTCCCATTATGACATAGGCTAGAAGGCTTGTAAAAAATGTTATCATATGTGGATTTATGATACCAATTACATTTGTTTGAAAAATTTAAAGTCCTTTTCAACAAACCCCATTTTGTAAACATCCCATAATAATTGTAGTCTATTTAACTGCATTTATTTTAGTCATTGTTTCCAAAACTCTTTGTTCATTGTTATTGCTATCACTTTGTACATACATATCTACAAAAGAAATTAAAAGAAAAAAATCTAATAATAGTTCCCTCTCCAGTATTTTCATACCCTATTTCAATGATCTTATTTGGATAGAGGCTGAGAATATGGTGACAAATTTGAAATGGTCATGTTTGAAACCTGATGGTTAAATGTTGTGAAAAATTGTCAATGCTTTGGCAAAAATGATTTTCTCTATGATGTCCTTAGATTTGGAGGCCTTTGGCATAAATAGGGTAAATTTTAATACCCAATAACAAACCATAGATATTACTTGGATAGTTTATAAAAATAATTTTTGAAATATTGGAAAAATCCACAAATTGAAAGGAAATGTTATTGAGTAATAACAATTGTTGTTTGGTAGCATAATGCTACCAAAAAACAACATTATGTTATTGAACACTAGCATTATTCTATCGAAAGACATCATTATTTTATACAATGACAACATTATGCTACCATTCGGTAGAAAATTTCTCTTTTGTGTATGCAATAAAGGTGATTTGAATATAAAACTTGGATATTACTATAAATGTTAGGTGAATCAACCCAAACAATTAACTTATACCTATTAAATTTCGATGAAATAGCAAGTGACTTAACACCTTAAAAGCAGCTGGGTCCAGAGTTTAACAAACCAAATATTTGTGAATTAAAGAAGATTCACCACTAAAATTTTCACTAGGCATAAATTATACCAAATTTGATGGAATTTGGTGAAAGTATCAAATTTATGAAATTTAGAAAATTAATGACAAAAATAGAAATTAAGAAAAATAAGGAATATTACATAAATATGTAAACCATAGAACATTTGGTTAAAATTAAACTAAATTTTAGGATGTTTTTACAAAATAATGAAATTATTGTTATTTTCTTATTATTATTTAGATTTGGTTAGTATTTGCAAAAATAATGAAATTATTGTGATTGTTATAGACATGTCAACATATAAATATTCATTTTCTCTTCACGACTAGATTTGTGTACAAACTCATGTAGAAAATATGGAAATATTAGATGATTATAAAGACAATATGAAATTAACATACAGTAGTATGGGAAAAAATTTTGAAGAGGAAGAGGTTGAAAGAAGTTTCACTAGTGCATGGAGAAATGATAGGTTGCTAAATTTTTTGGATAATTTACATGCAATAAGGGAGAAGATTTATAGTACATGTTACGAGTATGAATCCAAATATGATTTGGAACCTCCACCTAAGTCGTTAAATAATTATAGATATGAATTTTCCAGTGATGACACTATGGGGTGTGGTTAATGGATAAACCACTCTCATAACCTTACGAAGAATTTACATTTTAGAAGTGAGGTATATGATTAATCCATCTAGTATTCATGATATAGGTCTTATGTTATTCACTTTGACAACAATTAATATCAATTCTAACATTTAATATTCATTTGGTATACCAATATTACCTTTTTATGACCCAATGTACTATTTTTTATATTGGACTCATGTGGTGAGCTACAAAGTTAGCATGTTGAGATATGACATGTATTGCAATAAGAATTAAATGAAGGAGAAGATTCGTATATCCCTAAATGGATTCCCTTATGGATGGATATATATATATATTTCATTAATAATACACATAATTGTTCACACTTTGTATCTCCTAATTTTCAATTTATAGAGGGTACCAATAAAAAAACTACAATGAAATGAAAGGGTCAAAAATACTATTTTATGTCATTGTGGAAGCAATAAAAATATAAAGATGGTAAAGAGATTATAATTAGCTATAGTTTTAGAGGAAAATAAACGCCATCTATATTAAGGGAAAATAATGATGACAATGATGATCAATGTATGTATATGTGTGTGTGTATTCACATTATTATAATTTATATAAGAGTAAAAGAGGAGTTTTTTATAGTAACTCTACCCTAGTACAAAAATGAACCTACAGATGAAATTAAACAATAAGAATAATGGATTAAAACGGGGAAAAAAATCAAAGAACAATATAAATAACAAAAAAACACAACAAAATAACCCCAAACATATGGAAAAACACAACAAATAGAAACACACTAAGGTTTTTGGAAAAAGTCTTCTTCATGTTCTCCATTCCATTATAGAGATTATTCAATTATACCATATTGGGATCTACTACCTTAACCTTTCCCAAATCCTTTCCTTTTCCTTTCTTATCCACTTTGACAGGTTGAAAATCATTGGCAACATAGACTTGGTTCACCTGCAAAGAGAGGAAGTCCAAGACAACTTTGCACAAAGAGAGAACATCACACTACTTTTTTCTGATATTAGCATGTTCCTGTTCGAGAGAGAAAATTTTATTAGAGAGGCCCTCCCAGTACTTATCATCCACATTTCCTCCTTTCATCAAAAATTTACAACCCTTATCCATGTCTCTAAAATCCCTAAGGTCCTTCCTTAACCAAAAAATCATGTCCATGTATAGGTCAAGCTCAGATCTAATAGAGGGATCCCTATTCTTTCTTAGGCTATAATTTTTTTCCAAAGGATAAGAGAATAATATAAACTCATTACCCCTCACCATTAGTGGGAGACAAATCATTCATGGAATTCTTGTTCTTTAATGACTGGCTATGCAGGGTTTGTTGATGGGTTTCCACTCTAGGACACTTCTTCTTATTCGAGTCTACAAAGGGATTTTGAGAGGGGAGAGTGATAGGCCCAATAGTAAGAAATGGATTAGAAAAGTGGGATTTAGGGTTGGAAACCTTGAAATTTTTGTAGAGGAGGAGAATAACCACTTGATGCAGTAGGAACACATTCTTATCCCATTATATGACCTTAATGGAATGATAAAGAGAAAGCAATATGTAAAAATGGAGACTAAAAAGAGCACGTCTTAAATTTTTTTAAGTAAAACGAGATGATGGTAGTACATTACCTGATAAAACCCTTTTAAATAAATGAATTTTATGCTGAGTAAGCCCACATCCCAAAAAGGCTTAGGGATAGAGCTAAGTAGAAAACCCCCTTTAGTATGAACCAAGGTTTCATTATTCTCCAATAATTTCCTCTCTTCCTCCACTCTATCAAAATTATTTTTGAAGAATTTAATCCCTTGCATGCTAAGTCTAGTAACCCAAGCAATCAATTCTTCATTTATTTAAAAATGATGCCCCCTAAAGTTTACAACATGATTATTGCAACTCTTAGCAAATTCAGTGGACAGGTGAGTGTCAAGTCTTGTGACACACACACACACACACACACACACACACACACACACACACACACACACACCATAGTTATAAAACCACCAACCTTTAATATTTAATGTATCCTTATGTCCTTCTTCCACACCTCATTGAAAAATGGTTTCACAAAAAATAATCTCTGCCCATATTTGAAACTCTACACTTTCTTAGATAAAATAGTACAATATATTTGATGTCACGAGGATGGAAATAAAGGTCACTATCTCTCTCTTCAATCTACTAATGATAAGATTCTAGATCATAATAGTATAAAAACACACGAAACCCCAAGGGATTCTTGCCACATATATAACATTTATTTAAAATTGTGAGAATACATCCCCCATACCTCTCGAGATGAGGTGAGAGAAAAAGGTAATCATTTAATATTATATTTATCATTTTGGATAGTGGCTCTAAAAATAGTAGAAATATCAACTTCGTCAAACCATCAAACATAAGAAGGGGAATTGACGCAAAAGTTGGAAAAGTGGTCAGTAACTCTATTTCCTTCTCTAAAAGTGTGTTGAACAATGACACTAAAGAAGTTAGAAAGCAACAAAATAGCCTCTTCCATGATATTTCTCACATTCCAACTTGAGGGATTCTTATGAAGGAGATAATTTATAATGTTCATGGAATCTCCTTTAATAATGAGGTTTGTAACCTTCTTATCCTTGGCTAATGGAATGCACCAGAGGGAGGAAGGGGATTCCAACTAATGATTAGACTTGGTCCCCATAGGCCCAACATATGCCATAATAATCCCACCCTTTCTATCACAAATAATACCACCACCCCCATCCTTTCTCATATTATCTTTAGAAGCATTGTAAAAATTCAACTTGGCCCAACTTTGGGGAGGGGGTTTCCATTTGACCTTATTTTTGTCCTTACTTTCTATTTTTCAAAAAAGTGAATCAACCCAAGAAATATTCAATTTTCCCATAATCTTGAGTTCGGTATGGTTAGGATCTTGATTTTTAGAAGGTATAAATTTAATAATATTCTCCCTAATATTTTTGTGAAATATTGAAAATTTAAGGAGTATAAATATCATCAAATATTTTCAAGTTATGATCTTTCCATATCTGCCAAAGAATGTGAGGAAAAAAGAGAGTCCAAATATTTCTAAGAAAATAATGTTTGAAGGGGGAGTATCATTGAAGCAAAATAACACTAATGATTCTAGGAAAACCTACTTGAGACCACGTAGTTCAAAGAAATATCCCCAAAGAGAGGATGCAAAAGGGCAGTGTAAAAATAT
The DNA here is from genome assembly GCA_019776745.2 of Taxus chinensis. Taxonomy (NCBI): domain Eukaryota; kingdom Viridiplantae; phylum Streptophyta; class Pinopsida; order Cupressales; family Taxaceae; genus Taxus; species Taxus chinensis. The sequence goes on from CM034154.1 coordinate 356,758,677, forward strand.
TTGATCAACAATTTCTTCACTATTCTAATAGAGAATGCATCTATGGGGGATAATTTGGGATCTCTTAACAAGATTATCCATGATCATAATTTTATTTTGTATGACCAACTAAAGAAAGTGGTTTATTTTAGGACTAATTTCTCAAATTCAAATCTTATTCTAGGAAAATATAGACTTCGAATCAGGGGAGAGAAGCATATAACTTGACTTAACAATATAGTTACAATCAAAATTATCCTCCCAAATAAGTTCATTGTAGTTTTCTAATGATCTCAAATGGTTATTATGAATTAAATCTTAAAGGATATTAATTCTAGTATCTTCCTCCAAAAATTCCTAATCCTAGGAGATATTGCTCCATTTTCTAGTTTTGATATCTTAAGTGATGTAGCTACTGACCTTATCTTCATATTTTATGGTGATAGAAACCCTGCATGTAGTACATGTCCAAGTTTGCCCTTGGTCCGGTGGAATTACACATACCTAAAAAGAACTCCAGTTGGAATAGGCCTGGGGGAAATGTTGTTAAGTTAAATTTTGATGGAGTTTCAAAAGGGAATCTGGGTCCTGCTAGGGGAGGGGTAATTCCAAGGAACAGTGAAGGAGATTGGTTGTATGCCTATGCAGGTCTGTTAGGTCGATAAACTAACATCATAGTAGAATCTAGAGCTCTTCTTTAGGGGGTTTTGTTGGCTAAAGAAAAAGGTTTCAAGGACATCCAGATCGAAGGTGACTCTCTCCTCTTAATTAATGCCCTCAATAATCAAGGTTCCATTAATTAATCCATTACAAATATCGTCAATGATGTGAAGGAAACTTCAAAATTTTTGATAGCATTTCTTATAATCATACCTTACATCAAGGGAACAAATGTGTGGATAAGATGGCCAATTATGGAATCAATTGTAATGATTATAGGATATGATGTAAAGTCGATAAATTACCTACTGACATTAATGAGACCATCAGTATAGATAGAGGGCACTAAGTTTTATAATTTTAGCACAAGTGATCCCTATGGCAGTGACAACTTAATATCTTGTTCTCCATGATTTATACTAGTATGATTGAAAAAAAAAATTGAACAGTAGTAGCAAACATAAGAATTTTAGTCTTGTGAAAATGGGGGGTTATAGGATTAGAGTTGAACCTGCTAGCCAGAGCATTGAATATTTTAATCAGCCTCTGTGGAACAAGCTTAGGATTGGGGGTTTCAGTAATTACATTTCCAGATTATATGGTCACGACCCCTCCTTGTCTAAGGATTTTGGAAAATCTTGAAAAGAGGATAAGTTTGAAATCAAAGGGATGGAAATTGAGGTTTCTGAGTCCACCATCACCCTGGCCACAGATATGAAAATGGATGGGCTTAAAAATTTTAAGGACAGAACCCACAGAGAACAGGAAATTGAGTTGTTATTCATTGGCAAGGAAAGATGTTCTTTCTTTACAGATGGTTTTGCCAGGTCATGTATTCTGGGTATTTGGAGAGACGTGTTCCTTCAAATCATGAAGTACATCACTCTGGAAGGAAAATACAAAAAAATCTATACTCACCATATGACTCTTCTGAATGTGTTATGCCATAAGGTCATGGTGAGCATCCCCTTCTTTCTATTTATGTCTCTGACTAACTCTTTGAAGGCTTTCCAGTAGGATAAAGTGGAGATTCCTCTGCATGAAGGGCTCATTCTTCTGATGTTTGAAAATGGGAAACTTGCTCTGTCCTCTTCCCTAAAAGATCAGGTGGATGAGGATGACCTCACTCTCACAGATTACCTTACTAAGATGAAGGCTAAAAAATGCAAAATTGTGGGGGAGGATTCTGGTAAAGAACTGGGTGAGGATGGTCATGGGGAAGTGAGCACCTCGAGAAAAATAAATCAGGATGGTAATTTAAAGGTTTTTGAGGATTTGAGCAGAAAGGTCCAATACTTAGGAGGGGTTCTTCATGTGATGGAAGAAACCAATGTTGGTTAAAGGGAAACAATGATGGATTTCATCAATGCTTCTAAGAAAATTGTCACTACTCAGGTGAAGTCCAAGCATAAGTTTCTGGAGATGGAGGACCATGTCAAAAAACTAAGTGACAGGCTAGAAGGGATGGAGAATGGAACTAAAAGAAGGAACGTTAACTTGTGCATCAGTATCTCCAAGGACGAGCTGAAGGAAGATATTAATGACAAAGGTTTTGAGGGAGATGTGATCAAAGATAGTCACGATGGTAGAAGTGGGGGATCTCTAAAAAATTAACTTGTGGTTTCTGGACTGTTGGCAGAATTTTGGTGAACTTCTGTTGTTTTTTTATTTTGGAGACTGTTTCTCCTTCTTCCTAGTTTTCCCACTTTGGTACAAATTCTGGTTCATAATTGTAAGAATTGAGCATGTGTGACTCCTTACTTGGACTTTTTCATTTCCTTCTTGCTTGTTGTTTTCTATTCCTCGTCTTATAATGGCCCCCGGGAGCCGATCCCTTTTTAACCTTATCTAATAAAAAATTATTCTACCAGATTATTGACAACTAATGATCATAAGTTTAAACATGCTAATATTTATTTAGACACTTCAATATAAATGTCATCTTAATGCAAAAATATAAAACATTAACATGTTTATAAACCATGTTATAACATATTACCACTTGTTAATACATATAATTACATAGTATGTATAAACAACTTAATCATGGATTTAAAGTTCATTTATAGACTATGAAAAAGGATCTAGGAGACCTCTACAGCTTATTCAAATTTTTAATATAATAACATTCTACTTAATATAACTAGATAAGATCATAGACACACATATGAACATAATTTTAAATAAAACAAAATATAACCCATAAAATGTTTACTTGGTTATATTCATATTTGAATTTAAAAATGTTTGACATGTCATTATTTCATCAAGACTTTTGGAAAACTACACTCACCATAAATGGAGATATAATAATCCCATGCACTTAATTTCTATGAAAAATAGTTAATGGTGGATATTTCCATAAATCAAAAATCATATAAGACACCTTTGAAATTTTAAACCACAAAATTTGAAACCATGGGCTAAGCATGAGCACATGGACTTTGATAAAGAAATCAGAGTATAGAAATCAAAATTTTCAAAGAGGATCTTTGTGTTGAAATAAATACTCTAGGTTCATGTCCCCAAGCTAGAGAATGAATATGTGGATGTAAGGTGTGTTGGAGGAATAATTAAAGTTTTCAATGCAAAACCAACACTTTCATATTTGTGTTTAATGTTAAAGATGAATGATGAAAGATATCAATGCAACAAATATAAGAAATTCAACATAGATGCAATAAACCAAAGTTGACAAATCCTAACGTAAACATAGTGTATCCATAAAATTGTGATGTTGATTCAAATCCAAAGGAAAAGTTATGAAAAAATTCAATAGACATTTGGGATCAATGTGCCAAGAGTAATAGAGTGACAATCCAAAATTCAAAGTGAAAATGTGATGGAATCCCACACCTAAAGATATGAAATCTCAAAATACCAAGTGACATTGATCTAAATAACCTATATAATAACAATAAATGTAGAGAAGTAATCTTATTACTAAATTATTTCTCAACAAATAATGTGTTTCATCTATATGGGTGATAATAATATCTCTACCCCAAATAGAATAATCATGTTTATATTAGATGGAGTATGAATTCACTCTAATACCAAATGTATCTTTTGGTTAAATCTATATAAATAATAACACTAAACAACTCTACATATACTCAATCAAAATACTCAAATTCTTCAATTCATGTATGAAATTTTATTTATCTATATATTATATTTTTATACCAATTCTTGGTCCTATAATCTATGAGTTAAGCCTTATCTCTTTAATATTCCTCATATATATAATATATAATCCATAAAAAAATTTAAAATAGGTAAAGGAGGGTGTAGGGGGGCCTACCTCGTAAAAATTTTGTAGATCAATAGAGAAGGTTCAAGTGGATGGCCATTGAAACCCTCTTAGATCCATAGATCCACACAAAGAAACAACACTAGAAAATAAAGGCCTAAAGGACTATAACATAATAACTAATAGCAGAAGACAAGGAACTAATAAAAAGACCAAAAATACATTTAAAAACATCCACCAAAAAATATACCACCATCATTCATTGATCAGTTCACCCACCATGTGCATACATCCATTCCATTCCTTAACCAAACTAGCAATAGTAAATTTCCAGAATTTGTAATTCGGTTCAGCTATCTCCACTTTTGGACCAGACCCATATTTTTCTTTGTTCTTCACTATTTCCATGGAGTGGATCATCTTAGCAAGTAGTTTAAGATGTTGGATAGTATTTTTGACATTATGTATGTGAACATACATAATCTAAAGAATAATCCCCTTCATCTTTAGCATATCATTCTCCATGGCCAACCGTCTTTCATTGGCAATTTTAAGTTATTTACTAAGAATAATAGAAGTGAGCTTCTCAACTTTTTCTTGCATCTCCCTTAGATCAATTGTCACCATTCTAATCTTATGTATGTTGATATTGATGTCTGACCTGCAATTCTCGAACTCCCACATGAAAACATTGGATTTAACCACCAAATCCTAGGCACTAAACAAATTATTCTGGGTAGTTTTAATATCATGCAAACTTTCAATGGCTTCCTTAGTATTTTTATATATTTTTCCCTAAGAGGATTCATGGTCATGCCCAAACTCCTTCTCCTCACTACTTTCCTCTTGGAAAGCATCTACTTCCTATTTTTCACCCGTATCAGCATGACCCAAGTCATCTTCTTGCTGCTCCTCTAAGTCTGAGCTAACTTCCAAATTTTCACAAGGTTCAAAAGTGCCACTCTCCCGACACTGCTTCTTAATTCTTTCCTTGGCCATATGAGATCTAGCTCTTTTTGCCACCAACTTCTAGACATCCTCCCTACTAGCATGATCCCTCTCAATTTCCATAGTATCTATTTTCCCCTCGACACTGGTACAATTTTCAATAAGGGGGGTACATAACTTGATCATGGCTTTGATGAGGCCTTGATACAGAGGCAGGGAGAAAGTGACTTTCTCAACCTGAGAGAGTGATTTTTCTAGAGAGAGGAATAGAAATTTGGGGAAATTAAAGGGTCTACAATTCCTAACATGATTCAACATGGGAAAATGATACCCATAAATTACTTTATAATGCCCTTCAAGGGTAATGTATGCCATGATAAGCTGAATAATTTCATTAAAAGGATGGGGTAGATCCCCTCTTACATAACCATTATGGATAATTTTAGGCATCCCCTTACCTTGCATGAAGCAATCCATATTCTGACTGTAGTCCAACTTGGGCTTTAAATAAATTTTTCCTTCCTGAGGCAGACTAAATATTTTAGCTATGAACTTTGGAGAGATATTGAAAGAAAAATTTATGACCCTAACATGACCATCCTTCTAGGTTCTCGCGACCACTTCACTCAAATTTTCATCATACCCGTCAAGGATGTTGAAGAAATTTAACAAACCATCTCTATCTAGTAGCTCCTCTACCTCTTTAAACATCATCAGGATCTTACTTGGTTCAATTCTAACTAAAAATCTTCCCATAGTGCTTTAGTTACTCTTCTTCCTGCTGAGAAAGATTATGTCCTTGTTTTGGCTCCCTTCAGGACACTTAGATAGATGAATCAAAATAAGAAGAAAATCCTCCCAAAATCTGAAATGATAAGAAATAAATGTTTGCACAATTTCAAGATTCATAAAATCATGGTGCATCACCCAAAGGGCATTATTACCTTTTTCCATCCTCATTAGAATAAATGTTGTTAGGTGCACACTCCCACTCCAAGATATCTATGAATTTGGCTTCCAAAAAGGATAGTTCCTTAACCACCTTAAAAGCATTAGCTTCCACCCCCTTCCTTTCCATTACATCAAAAAAAATTCCTTCACGGTAAACATGATGGAAAGAGATCTTTAAAAGGAGGATAATTTATTCTTAGCACTATTAATAAAGTCTTCGATAGAAATAGAGGCAGAACTTTGACCCCCCCTCATACACAAAATTATGTTCAATGAGCTTCCTTCCACAAGAAGGGTTTTGAACCCTTTCTCTTTAGCTATCTTCACTCCCCAGAACATCGCTACAGCCTCTGTAACATGGTTAGATTGTATGTCCAGAATAAAGAAATAAGAAAGGATAAACCTCCCTTTATTATCTCAAAAAAATCCTCCTCCTCCTACCTTTCCTGGATTCCCTTTAGAAGCACCATCAAAGTTTAGTTTAATAACACCTTCACACGCAGGAATCCACTTAACCCCAACTCTAGGATTTCTCTTTCTAGGAGGAGGGTCATGGGTTAAGTTCCATTTCTTTATGACATATTGTTCACAATCCAATACCTCCACTTATTCATTCTTAAGGTTAGAAAATTTATTTCTAACATCCTGTAAACACTTGTTAATAATCAACCTATTAGGAAGTTTCTTGTTAAAAATCCTCCTATTTCTCTCTTTCCAAATTTCCTGCCATAAATGACCAAGGCTTATAATCCATAGATTTTCTAGACCTTGACTGTTGAAAGGACATTTCCATTAGTTCCAGAAGGATTGGATTTCCTTGGGATTAACCCACTTGACCGAAAACATACCTAGAATATGAGACATAATATGGAAAGAAAAAGGACAATCTAAGAACATATGATTCACTATTTCCAAGTTTTGTTCACATAGAACGCATCTATTGACCATATGGAAGCCACATTTAGCAAGGTTATCCACAATAAGAATCCTATTTATCATCGTTAGCCAACTAAAAAAATTGACTTTGGGTTATATTCTTGTTCCAAACCATACCAGCAATAAGATCTTCCTCTCTAGTTTCCTCTTCAAAGAATAAAGTATAAGTAGATTTAACTGAGAAGTTACAATTTTGTTCTCTATGCCACACAATTCGATCTTGTTCCTTGTTACTAGAAGACACATAGTTTTTTTAGAAAAACATTGAGATTAAGCATATGTGCTTTAAATTCCTACATGTCCAATTCTATGTGTTTCCAAATCTGAAATCTTTCTTGAGTTTCCATATAATTGTTTTTTTTCCCCATATTTTTCTTCGAGCAATCTCGAGATTTGGGGAAATTTTTATTTAAGAGTAAATTTTCCATCCCATTTATCACTCTAGAAACATATTTCATTTCCTTTCCCCATTTTCCACTTGCTTCCCTTAACAACGAGATACTTATCCTAATTAATAACTTTCCAAACACTTGACCTATTGAAAGATGCCTGTTTGAAGATCCACCTTTTGTAATTAGCATCCACCCAGTATTTTTTCCATAGAATTCTTGTCCATACCCAATTTTCTTTTGTAAGCCTCCATCCAATTTTTTTCAAAAGAAATTTTTTCAATTTAGTCCAGTTTCTAAGTCCAAGTCTCCCCTATCTTTTTAGGTTTACAGACTCTATTCCAAGCCACCAACGGAATTCTTTCATTTCTTTCAATGCCACTCCATAAAAACCTTTTTTGTATCTTTTCAAGTTTTTCTGCTATTATCCCCAGGCGTTGATATAGAGACATAGAATACACTGGGAGACTTTGAAGTGAGATCTTAAGTAAGGTGATTTTCTCGGCCTAAGATAATAGATTAGCTTTCCACCCTGCAAGATTCTTTTCTAATCTTTCAATAAGAAAGTTCCATTCCACACAATAAGGTATATTATCCCCAAGGGGAATACCTAAATATAAGGTAGGGAAGGGTTTATATGCACAACCCAAAATCCCAAAAATCTTCTTGTATCTACTTTCCAAAGTGTTGAGGAAAAAAAGATAACTTTTTCTATAGTTCACCGACTGACCCGAAACCTCCATGTAATCATCTAAAATGACTTTAAACTATTTTTCTTCAGGAATGGATGCTTCACCCACCATAACATTGTCATCAAAAAAATATTTATGAGACACATTCTCCATACCCCTCGTTAGGGATATCCCTTTTAATGAAGCCATTGCTAGTTTCCATATTGAGTCTTCAGTTGATAGCTTCTGCCAGAATTATGAAAAGAAAGGGGGAAAGGGGATCCCCTTGTCTTAATCCTTGGGATCTGGGGAAGAAACCACAAGGGTTCCCATTCATAAGAATAGAGAAATAGACATTATAAATACAGGCATTAACTAGACTCTAAAAGGAATCATCGAAACCAAACCGATCATGAATTTTGTGTAGAAAATTCCATGAGACCCTGTCATATGCTTTAGCCATATCCATTTTTAGGATCATAGCATCGTTCTTGCTAATTTTAGCTGAATGAATTGTCTCTTTAATAGTAATGATCTCATCTTAGATTTTGTGTCCAAGGACAAAAACTCCTTGTTGATCAGAAATGATAGAAGGAAGGATTAGTTTTAAATGAAGAGCCAAGAGTTTCGTGCACATTTTATAGGTAGTATCACAAAGGCTTATAGGTCTAAATTCTTTTAATTCCATGGCATTACCTCATTTTGGAACTAAAGAAAGGAAGGTACAATTCATATCTTTTAGCATATTTTTTTGATTGAAAATTCTTTCACAGCATTATATATCTTTTTTTATCGTATCCTAGAAATGTTCAAAGAAGAAAGCTTGAAACACATCCAGGCCAGGAGCCGTATCAGGACTAAGTTGTTTAACCATAAATTCCTTCTCTCAAAGAAGGTCTCATTAAAAGAAGATAATTATCTTCCTCTGAAACCAAGGGAAGACTACATTTTAGAAAATCTTTCTCCTTGGCTAGATTAGGAACATAGTGATTAGTGAGCGAGTTTTTAAAGAAATAAATAGCCTCTTTATTGATTTCTTCCTTCTCTTCCACAAGGGAGCCTTTCTATTTCCTTAATTTACATATTCAATTGAAACTTCTACGCTTCAAGGTAGATAGGTGGAAGATCCTGGTATTTTTATCCCCTTCCTTGAGGCAAGTGACACAAGATTTATGTCTCCAAAAAATTTCCTCTTTTCCAAGGATATTGTGGTATTCCGAAAGAAGAGATCTTTCCTTATCATAGTCTTCTAATTCTAGGTCACAATCCCCCCCTTCATTTTTCCTTTTGAGATTTACCAAGTCAGATTTGATTGGCGCTTTCTTCTAAAAAATATTTCCAAAAAAAATCTTGTTCCAGATTTTGAGATTCATTTTGACATTCTTAAGTTTTTTAGTTAGTCTATACATAGTAGTTCTCTAAAACTTCAATTTCCACCATTCACTAATAAGATCTTTCATATCCTCACTTTGGAGCCTCATGTTCTCAAAGTGAAAAGGTTTTCTTCTTATAGAGGGGTTATTTATCATCAACAGAATCAGATTATGATCATAACCTATCCTTGGAAGAGAGAAAAGAGTAATATCCTGGCATAATCATTCTTCCAAAACCAAGACTCTATCCAATCTCACTTGTATATATTGTAAACCAGTTCTTCTTTTGGACTAGGCATATTTATTACCTTTAATATCTATGTCATAGAGATGAGAATTAGAAATAAAATTAGTAAAATCCTTCATGCCACTGGTAAACTCCTGGGAGCCCCCTTTTTTCCCTAGGAGACAAAGGGGAGTTAAAATACCCCATCACAATATACTCAGAGCCAGTGATGTGGTATTTAAAAGTTAGGATATGTTGCCACAATTTTTTCCTTTCTTTGTAATGGGTAGGAGCATAGATGTTGGATAAGATCCATATTTTTTTGTTTTCTAGATTTCTTATCATAACAGCCATATGGTGATCTCTTTTCACGAGAAAATTATCCTCATAAATACCAGGATTCTAGACCATAGCTAACCCTACCAAGGCCCCTTTGGAACTAACAGTAAATTATTTTGAATTATTCCAGAAGTATTTATAAGAATTTAGGAAAAATTCTTCTTTCATTTTAGTTTCTTGCACAACTAACACATCAATTTTTTTTCCTTCAATCAAGTATTTAAGAACCCTCCATTTCATAGGGCTATTAAGCCCTCTTCCATTCCATGAGATGTAATACATTTTCTAAGATTGGGTTTTTTTTTTTAAAGACCTTCTGGTCTAAACATAATTGTATCCCTAAGTCTATTTCCTTCTAGGTAGATTTTTTCCTTAATTCAAATTTGTTAGGCCTACCTTGTTTACTAATGGTACTTTCCACATTAATAGGATTTTCTCCTTCCTAAAATTCTCCTTTTCCCAAAGGGGAAATTATGGATTCATTCTTTTTAGTAGCATGAGCTACTTTTCTCTTTCCTGAATGAGTTAATTCCAGGGGACCCCCTTCTTGCTAGGAGTGATCTCCTCTGCTTTGCTTTCCTTCACTTGATTAAGAAAAAAATGAACATTCATTATTTATTCTATGGAGAGATTAATAAAATATCCAATTTTCATCCTTTCTCCCTTTGGGTTAGCCAAAATTTCATTTGGCTTTTGTACCTCCTAAACTAAAGTCTTGTCCTTCACTATTTCCTCTGGGGTGGAGGCAATCACCAGTAAATCCTCCTTGGCATTTTACAGAGAACTTTATTGACCACAAGATTTGCTCCCATTCCCTTTATTTGAAGTAAAAAGCTCCATCTTTCATTCCTTTGGGGAATCCTTAGCTGATAGATCCTTCATTTATTCCTTAACCTTTAATTCTGACCAGGAGTAATTTTTAGATCTCCTTCTATTGACCACCAAGGTAAATCCCTGCCCATATGTTTCTGAGATTTAAGTAGGGGTTCACTCATAAATCTATTTTTTCTTGGATTCTCAAGGGATTGAATCCTTAAGTAGGGTTAATCGAGAAATCTTTCCTATAATCTACTGCACTTTACATGATGCCTTTACCTTTCTCTTCTTTCCCTTCATTCCCTGTTACTACGATATACCTTTTGGAAATATTGAAATTATAGTTCTAAGTCGAGTGACCCCAACCATTGCATTTGGTGCATTTAGCTGGGTAAAATTCCATTTCAATCTTCTACTCCCAAATCCCTAGGCTATACTTGAGATTGATTATTTTAGGGATATCACTATCAGCAATCGTATAGATGTAAAATCTTACACAAACTAGTCTAGTCGAATGCAGGGTAACATTATCTATTATGACCAAAGAACCCAGAGAGTTTGCTATTCCTTTGAAAATATCTTCATGCCTAAATTCTAAGGGAAGATTAGGAAGATGAATCCACAGAAGGAACTAATTAGGATTTTCTTTTTTTGGGTTGAAATTTGGTTCCCATTTCCTAAGATACCATCCTGATTTTCCCCAGAACCAAGGTCCTTCTTCCAAAACCTTTTGTATATCTTCTTGAATAATGAATTTAAAAAGGAAGAAACTGTTTGACAGAGCACTTACCTCCAAGTCTCCTTTTTGGTTCCACTTCAGTTTGGACCACCTTTTAACAACATCGATATTTGGTCTCCCACCCACAAGTTTCCCAACCAAAGCTTTGTTTAAGTTTTTAGTAGTGATTTTTAGAAGGTAGTTTGGAATTTCCAAAACACTTCCCGATGCTTCCTTGACCACATGGAGGAAAAAAATTGGTTCTTCAAGGATGTTCCATTTTTTATGCGGTTCATCTAGGAATCCATAGTTTTTTTTGGGTGGTCCCATTTCAAGGATTCCTCTTGACCTTGGATCTCACCTTCTTCTACAGTTGCAAAAGGATTCACAGCTCATTGCGGGGTTTCCCTACCATCAGTTTCATGCTTGTCAAAATATAAAAACTCACTCTCCATTAGTAATTCTTCACTCTTATCCATAACATCACTCTACAAACTCCTAATATATATATATATAATGATTATATATGTGATTTTATCTCAAAATTTACTCACATAAATAAATAATATGAGTTTTTAAATGGGGTGAGTTGTAGTTCTGGTCCAAAAATGGTGTCAGGTTTCAATCCTTTGGAGACTGTTGTCAAATAATACCTTGTCTAAGTTTAGTTTCCTGGGCTCTCGTTGGAATATTGGGACTTGGATATCCTACAAGGGATTGCCAAGGATATTGGATCCCTGGTCATTATTGATCTTATCACTTGCGCTAGAACGAGGCTTTTATTTTCTCATTTTTATGTTAACGTGGCCCCTAAAACACATTTACCAAGAAGCATTTAGACCAAAGCACCCTAAGGATTACATACCTAGAAGATAGATTATGAGTTTTCCCCATTTACGTTTTTTTTCTTCTTTAAAGTAGGTGATAATTTCAAATCATGCCCCAAAGCAAAAGAGGAGGCTGCTTAAAAATCCCTTCTTAAGAAGACTAAGAGCTCTAGTAAGGAAGATCTGAAGGGAAATGGTCGTATGAAATCAAATGGAAATGGACCATTGAAGTTCAATGCCAAATGGAGACAGATAAATAAGCCAGCAGAGTTTTATAATTAAGTTACAGAAGCTTAACTTCCAAAAAATAAAACTGATGAAGAAGGTCAAGAAAACTACAACAAAATGGAAGATACCCAAGAACCTGATAATAATGATGATATAGTGATATTTGAGGATTTTTAGGAGGATTATATTGTGGGTTCAATATTTCTGAACTCTCTCAAGGAAATTTTCTTTTTTTAGAGACCAGAAGAAGCATTATTGGTAATCAATATGTATAAAATGTTTGATGTTAATCTAGAGTACATCTCCACAATGGAGGAGGATTCCCAACATGAATAGGAGGTTGCTAAGAAATTTTCAAAAAGAAGACCCAGATGAAAGTAAGAAGGCAGAGGAAGTCATAAAAGAGAGTCCAATTAAGGTGAGCTCAGATCTCCACATCCCATAGACTAGCACATCCCCAAATCAAATTCAAACACTAAGAACTAGATCAAAGGTGGATGTAGGAGCAAACAAGGCATCCCCTGGAAGATCGATAAAAAAAAGAAAAAAGGGACAAAGTGATAAATAAAGACATCATGGAAGGTCTCCAAAAACCATTAATGTTTGGTAAGAAATTCTCCCATCATAAATGATTTGCATATCTTGGAATATTATTGGGGCTTAAATCATCCCATTAAGCATAGGATTTTTTGGGATTAAAAAACTTATGTGTTAATGTTACAAGAGACTAAGATGAATGACATTAGCATGAAATATTTTAAGTCTTATTTTTGGAAGAATTCTAGATTTCATTGTCAACCTTCTCCTGGAGCCTCCGGAGGTTTGTTGTGCTTATGGTAAAAATATAAATGGGAAGGATTACCTCTTATCAATAGTCAACATCATATAGCTATTTCCTTTACAAAAGTTATAACTAGAAATCAGTTGATTCTATCTAATATATATGCTCCTAATACCTCAGTGGGTGGAAGGGAGCTATCGTAGTAGTTGACCAATTTCAGAAGAATGTTTAATGAATTAAATTGGATAATTGGTGGAGAATTTAATACCCCCCACATTCCTTCTGAGAAGAAAGGTGGAATTAATATTTTCATGAAAAGTATGGAGGACTTGGGTGATGTCATGGGCTGGAATGATTTAATAGATCTGAATCTCAGTGGATCTAAATACACTTAGTCTAAAAGGAGATAGGGGAAAACTTAATCTAAATAATATTGGACCATTTTCTTGTTAGTACCCAGTGGGTCCAGCAACAAAAATACACTTTATCCTCCCTTCCTCGGATTGGGTCAGACCATAACCCACTAATCCTCAAAATGTGTGCTAGAGAGCATCCTATGGCAAGGCCCTTCAAGTTTGAAAATATGTGGACTGCTCACCCAAACTTGGAATAGAGAATTAAGTATTGGTGGAGCATTGAGGTGAGAGGTAATAGTATGTTCAAAGTGACCACAAAGCTTTAAAATATCAAATTTAATATGAAAGTTTGGAACAAGGAAATTTTTGGAAGCATATTTCTCCAAAAAATTAGAATAATAGAGGATCTCAAGATTCTCAAAGAATACATGGAACAAGTAGGTTGGAGCTCTAAGGATAAAGCTAATGAGAAGATCCTTCTATGTTATTAACAAAATGTTTTCCACCAGGAAGAGGTTTACTAGAAATAACAATTGAGAATCACTTGTCTTAATGAGGGGAACTGGAACACTATTAAAGCCAATAAACTATGCATTCAAGAGATAAAGAAAGATAATAGGGATATGGCCACTGAGGATAAAGAAATTACCTCCATCATATTTTCCTTCTTCAAAAACATTTTTTTTGAAGACCTTCTCAATAATGAAGTTTCTAGAGAAGAAATCCTTAATATTTTTGAACCTGCTATCAGTCTTGATGAAAATAAAGAACTAATAGCTATCCCTAATGAAGAGGAGATCAAAGCTATTCTAGATTCTATGGAAGGTGATAAAATCCCAAGCCCAGATGGGTTTTCAACATTTTTTTCCAGCTTTATTGGGATATTGTTAAGACTGAAGTGGTCTCTGTTGCACAATAATTTTTTCAATCTAGTTGCTTACTCAAAAAATCAATCATACATTTATTTCTCTCATCCCCAAATATCCTAGAGCTAAGGATTTTGGGGACTTTAGACCTATTATTTTGTGCAACACCATGTACAAGCTCATTTCTAAATCATTGTCTTTTAGACTAAGAGAGACTCTTAGTAACTTCATATACCCCAACCAAGAGGCCTTCGTGCTTGGAAGACAAATTTTGGATATCATTATCATAATTCAAGAAACCATTCATTCTATGGAACTTTCAGGAAGGGAAGATATGATTCTAAAGTTGTACATACAAAAATATTATGTTATAATTTCTTGGGAATTTTTGTACTCTCTTCTCTCTAGGCTAGGTTATCATCCTCATTTTATTAAATAGATTCAATCTTGTACCAAAGATCTAAGATTCTCTGTCATCATGAATGGGAAACCTAATGTTTTTTTCAAATCTGAAAAGGGATTGAGATAAGGGGGCCCTTTATCATCCTTTCTGTATATAATTGTTTCTGAAACCTTGTACAGGTTATGCCTTAAATCCCAAAGAGAGAGAAACATGGAAGGGATTAAGGTGACCAATGGAATTGAAAATTAATGTCTGTAGTAGTTTTTTGATGACACGGTCCTTTTGGGTCATGTTTTTGTTCAAGAATACAAGACTATCAAAGGAATCACTAAGAAGTATGAAAGAGTTATAAGGAAAAAAATTAACTTTCGAAAAAGTTCTTGTTTCTTTATAAATGTAGAAGATGATGAAAAAAAAGATTGGCTACCATCCTAGAATATAATATCAAAAATATCCTAGAAAACGCGATGCAGGAGGATGGAACAAACTCATCGAGAGATTTCATAAAAAGCTTGCTTCTTGGCAAAGATCCTTACTTTATAAAGCACAAAAGGCATGGCTTCTTCAGAGTATCTTACAAGGTATTCTTGTTTATATCATGTACATATTTATTCTTCCAAGCAGAGTCAAGAAAGCCATTGAAGGAATTTGGAAACGGTTCCTTTGGATTGGCTTAGAGGATAAAAATAGAATACCTTTGGTTGTTTGGGAAAAGGTAACTCAACCCAAGGACAAGGGTGGCTTGGGACTAAAGAATATCTAGCTTATGAACCACACCCTCATAGCTAAGGTGGGTTGGAAGCTTCAAAAAGAGGAAGAAATATGGGTGAGAACTCTCAAATTGAAATATTTACTACCCTTTGGCAGAAATATGGAATTCTTCAGTGATATGGTGTTACTGAGAGGATCTATATTTTGGAACAACCTGTTTCAAACTAGAAAATTGTTAATCAAGGGGTAAAAATGGAACCTTGGAGATGGGTCTAAAATAAATATTTTGGAGGATCCTTTGATTGAGGATGTTACCCTTAATTCAAATAGTCCGTGGAGTGAACTCTAACATTTCTTCTCTATCGAGCAGGGAGCTCTTGTTTGTAATTATTAGGATGAGAAATAGAGATGGATTCCTATCCTCTCCCCTCCTTTCTATCATGGGGATATTCAACCCTTTCATGAGTTAAATAGGAAACTCAAGTATCTTCATATTCTACTTGACAGCTTCCAGGATGAGCTGATCTGGAGATACAGAGACACAGGGGATTACAAAGTTAAATCAGGATATTTGTTAAACTTTGAATATTTGGGATAAAATATCAAATGGAGGAAGGTTTGGAATAAGCATGTTATCCCCAAGATTGACATTTTTTTCTGGGAATTCATCAAAGGTAAGATCCTTATTATGAATAGACTCAAACGTAGGGTAATGATCATCATAAATAGATGTGGGTTATGTAAGGACAAGGAAGAATCCATTAGGCACCTATTTCTAGAATTTCCCTTCTCTTTTCAAGTCTTCGTCAAGATCCTTTGCATCTTCAAAGTATATTTGGTCCTTCCGGGAGACATTCTTACCAGTGCAGTGGAGCTCTAATTTTCATAATGACATGGTAAAAAAATGTGAAAGTTGGCCCCACCTCATGTCTTATGGGGAATCTGGATTGAACGCAACAATAGGATTTTCAAGAACAAGTTGGTTATACCAAGCTGGGTAGCCAATAAAGTGAAATAGGATCTAAAGGATAGTTACCAAATCCTTTAACCAAAACAGGTCAAAGTTTGTCTTGAGTGGGAAAAGGATATCCTTAGAAATTTGGATGTTGAACCCATTAAGAAAAGTTTGAATCATAATATAAAATGGACTAAAACACCAAATGGAAGATGCAAGCTTGAATTTGACGGTTCAACCCATGTGAATGAAAAAGTGGCTAGTGGAGGTGGTCTTGTTTGTTAACATTCCCCTAGATATGCTAACATTCCTATAGTACTTTAATGAGAACCCCAACCCCTAGAATCTTTTGATCATTTTTGCAGATCTTTTCCTACTCTATTATGGTTTCCACACCATGCCCCTCTTCTCCCCTAGCTCTCTCGACGATGCTATCTCCAATATGGTCCTCTCTCCTCTATATTTTTATTCTACCTGAACATCTCTATAAATAGGTTTAACACCCACCGTGATGCCTTCCTAAAGTAGCAGATCAGTTGCCAAGTGTTAAGGTGGTCCTCCAATGGAGCATGCTTCTTTTCATTCAAGCTCCCCACTTTCTGCAATGATTTCTTTAGGAATGTTCCATGAATGGAATATTCTTTCCTTGACCACCTTGTCACTAGGCTGTCACCTTATCCATTTAGCATGCCTAGTCAGGTCACATTTTTCCTCAAGTGCCTCTTGGAAAGCCAAATGTGACTAAGTCCTGAAATCCTTTGCTCTTCCTTGCACGTGCATTGTGGTTTCTATTAAACCCTTATAAAACCCATGTTCTGCACACTTTTCCCCACAAACCCATCTTCTTCACTAGTCCCACGTGTGCACGTTCCCTTTGGGACTTAATCAGTACTCTGAGGCCCAACATCACCCCACACTAAGCTTGTTCTCTATCCTCAGAAACATCTTCTCCAAAGAATAAATAATAGCGGGACTTTGAATGGTTAGAAATACATAACAAAATAATGAAGAATGAGAAATGGAATCAATAAAGAATCGAGGAATGAAGAATTTGATTATTGCTAAACAATGAGTGGGAAATCCTTCCTTATATCTGCTCCAATCTTCTCCCAGGAATTCACCTTGCCCTTCACATGTTGATAGAGGTCATCTACTAAGGCACTCACCTCTTAAAATCCTATTTCATCACCCTTAACATTTAGCGTATCAGCAATGTTTTCCAATTGCTTCCTGAGGTCATCCAACACATCCATCCTGCGGGTGATCTAAGGATATAATTCTTCGGATGATTTTTTATCGATCCTCTCAAGGTCTCGATGGCTTCATACTTCTTCTCTACCTTGGCCAAGATCTTATCCCACTCTACCCAATTCCCCTTATTCTTCTCCTGAAAATCCTTGAGGTCTTCCTCATGGGTGGAAACAAGAATGCTTGTCACTCTATCTCCATTCACGCAATAGTAATAAGAAGCTTCAACTATCTTTGTGGTGGCCTTTACATTGGCAAGGAGCTTAGTGTACTAAGTGAATAATCTCTACAACCTTCATATTCTCCTCTTTCTCCTGGCACTCTAATAATTCTTCTGTTTATTACAAATAAAGAGATTACCTCTCCATGGTGAGGATGTGAGTTAGGTCTTCGAAGAATTGCAAGTTTTACTCATACTTCTTCTCGAGTGGTGTTAGGTCTAGATGCTTTAAGAAAATAACATTTGTAATCATTTCTACCTTTTTATATACCTCACACACCCTATCCTTTTCCTCCTTCATCTTGTGCCTTAATATGTATTGATTAGTTCCTCCTACTTCAGATCCTTTCTCTTTTCAACAAGTTCCTCCTTTTTCTTCTCTAATTCCCCTTCTAGGAATCTCACCCGGTCATTCCTTCCAAAGAGCCTTGCCTTAACTTCAACTAAAACCCTGTTAAGTGAATTATAGACTTTCTCATCAGATAACTACTGAGAATTTACCTGTGGGTTTATACCTTTGGTCTCTGACACCTTCATCAGCGCTCCTTTGTTAACTTAGAAATTAGGTTCATTGACATGGGACTCAAAAGCCTAAGATAACATCTTCTTGGTTCGTAGGTACATGCCTTCTTCCTCAAATGAATACATTTCTAGGAGTTGGTCTATTGGCATGGTGCTCTAGAAACGTGCACGTAGCACTTTCTCCAAATCATGGATATAACCCATTCCTTTACCTTGTGATGCTACCACATTTTCCTTCCTATGTGTGAAACCTTTGGAAATATTACTACTAAGTTGGTGTCTCCACCCATGCTGCCATACTCCTTTCCTATGCTTTCCTCATCTATCTCTTTCATTAACTTCATCTACGTACTGCAGTCTACCTCATGTATCCACCAACTTTTTTGATAATTCACTTCCACTTCTCTCTCCATGTGGCCTCTTCTACCTACTACTTGGTGAGGATTGGGGGTCCTCTGGACTCCCTATCGTGTTAACTTCTTCACTCTCTAGCCCCCTTTCCTTGAGTGCCTTATTAATCTCCATTCTTACCCTTCATTTCACTTATTTCTTCCTATGAATCATGTAAATCATACATCTGGATGGTCCTAAACCTCTTCATCCTCATCATCATCTCTTATCACCCTTGTAGGCCTCCAAGATATTTGTCTTCCTTAGAGTCTATGCCTTCCCTTCTAACCTGTTTATTTCTTGCATACCTGGGGATTATCTCTCTTCCTCAGGAGTTGATTCCTTTCTATGTGAACTCTTCTTGTCATGGCACCTCTTCCTTAGGGTGTCTTTTTCCTTCTCCTTAATGGGATACTTCTTCATATGCATGTGTATGTGCTTTACTAAGCACCTGACCTCTGGTGTACCCACAAATTATGGTGTCTACACACTTGGTGCTTTCTTCTCTAGTGCCTCTTTCTCCATGGTCTCTTCCCTTTCTCTCTTCTTTGGTGTGGCCTTCTTCCTACTAGTGGGATCCTCTTGGATGGAGACATCAGTCTCCAAGTAAGTGCCCTTTTCATACTTGGGCCTAATGCATAAGTATATTCTTGCTGTGGTCCCTTCAAGCAATTGGAAGCGTTAAGGGTTTTTTCATGCATACCTCATGGGAGACATACTTCTCCACTTAGGTGTGCTTCTTTAGATATTCTAGCTTCCTTCAAAAATCATGGTGGTCTTGGTCCACCTCACTAAGGACAAACCTTAGTCTTTTATCTTCCTTTAAGCGATTTACCCCTACTTGGAAATACTGCATGGGTGGAAAGAGAAGGGTAATTTACACCATGGGCTCTTGGTCCCATCTGACAGAGTGAATCTGCCAATGTTAAGAAATGCTGATAGACAAGTGAACTCAAGGTTCTCCATTTACTAGTGTTGGAAATTGTTCTGGTATCCTCCACTTAGCCCTGAATGCATCGTGCACATTCACTTGTACCTTTTCTCTAGGCATGCTTTGTGGGTGGCTATCATGGTATCACATGTTTATTTCTCAAACCTCTTCATGGGGGAGGGATATTCATCTGGATACTCCCATATGAAATTCTCTGGCCCATCAAGAACTCCAATTTTTGAGAAGACGATGGTGAGAAGAACATTTCCAAACATTATCTCCTCTCCTTCTTGCGTGGCACTGATAATATCTTCTGCAATATAGGCGGATAGGTTATAGATGGTCCCTTCTGAAATTTTACAACATATATTCAACCATGCCTTTTTTATTTTTGTCCACCTTTCTTTCCCATTCAGCTTGATTACTAGGTGCACGGCCATTCTCATCACAGCATTGGGGATATATGAGATATCAAAGTAATGTAAACCCTTTTTATAATCATACTCCTCCACAGTCTTCTTAATAGCCTCTTTATCCTCCAGCTCATCATCCAAGTAATACCCTTCATAGATAAGGCTGGTAAACTTGGAGATGAACTAGGGAATTATGCGCATTCTACGACCCACAAACTAGAAGTGGTCCTCGTGTCTACGCAACATCAACCATTGGTATAACCTCTTGAGCTTGCCAAAATAGGGAAACTCAAACAGTTCTAGCAGCCCGACCTTCTCCAATTTTACTTTCACTTCATCACTATAAATTGGCATCCCTTTTGGTGTCCTCTTATCCATTGGATGAACCAACTATAGCACCATTTTATTCTCTTTGGTATGTGTGTGATGATTATAGTTGTTCATGTCCATCTTCCTCAAATAGGATACACATTCTTTCCCAAGTAACACCCCATCTAGGTATTGTATCTCTGCATACCATTTTTCATTGAAACTGGTAGTGGCAGTCTATTTTCCTTTTCCTTTTCCCTTCTGAGGTGAAGCGGTCACCTTATTTGGTACCATCTTCTTGTCGGGTTAAAAGAATAAACTCTTAATCCTTGCTCTCCTTCCTCACTTTGATCAAATCTTATGCCTCAACTCCGTGAAAGAATCCTTTTATAGCCATGCCCTAGCTACAAAACCCTAACATGGAAAAATATTCAAAAATACAGTGTACTTCACTAAAACCTTCTTCCCTACACCCGTGTACTCCTTCCACTTCTGGTTTGTAGATCACCCTAGTCATGCACTTCATATTTTCACTCTTCTTTCTTCGTAAAAAAAATTCTTCATGGATGACCTATTTCACAAGAGCTCTTCAAACTCATAATAGAAAGGTAAATAATGGTGTTCCTAACCCTTTACTTATAGATTTTTTCCTATCTCACGCAATAAATGATATGCCACCTACTAACATACTAAGCATTAAATGTGTATTTTTCCACTAAATCCAATCTTAAATGCCTTTACCCATGCATAAAGTCCTGAAACGTGAAAAACCCTCTACAACCTTTGGCACTCAAAAATCCTTAGTAAACCGAAGACTCTTATGCGAGCATCTGCAACACCGAAGGCACTTCTTCTGTTGATCTGATTTTTTCCCTCACCTACCTCATGTTGTTCTTACACTTCTTATCATTTATATGTGGTCTTTGTTAAAGCCTTCTTGACACCAATTTTTTTTTCCACCATTTCCCCATACACTCTTCCTACCTTATGAGATTTTGATCTTTCAACTCTGGGCCATCACAACTACTACCAGCTTCTTTCTCTCTTCTCTTCTACTCCACCCCACACTAAAATAGATGTGCACAATCCTCTACGCATAAAAAACCTTAGAAATTAATGTGGTTAATGGCACACAAGGTGTGCAAAACAACACAATATAAAGTAACAATCGGTAAGAAAGGAAAGCACAAGAAAAATAAGTGCATTAAGGGAAATCCTAGGCTAACTGGAAAAACTACCTTATTTACAAACACAAGGAAGACTTATCTATAGTAGGGCTTCAACCTACTCCCATTGAAATGACCTGGTATTCTCGTCCCATCCAAATCGTTTGTAACTGGAAAGTGCCTAAATCAAGGATGTATGAGATGATGTATGGTCCCAACAAATGGACTTTCAACTTCCTAGGATGGCACAAAAATTTAGAGTCATATAACAAAACAATCTACCCAACCTCAAATTGTTTATTTTTAATATGACAATCATGCCATGTTTTTTTGTGCCTTCTCTATCGTTTCAATCAATCTAGCAAGTTATCATCTTTCATCTAACTTCATTAACTTATTAATTATTTCTTTGAGTGCTTGTTCATCAGCCAATCCTCATGCTTGTGTTATACGTAGTGATGGTAGTATAAATTTAACCAAAAAAATAGCCTCTGTGACAAACACTAATTGAAACAGTGTGGCCTTGTTCAATCTCTTATAGGTTGCTATGTATGCCCATAGAATGGTTGATACCTTGTCATCCCAATCTTGTCTGTCAACATCAAAAATCTTAGTAAATGTGTGACTTAGTATCTTGTTAAATGCATCAGTAAATCCCATGTAATTGCATGGGTGATAAGGGGTGGTCTTGTGATGGGCCACCATAAACTAATGCTAACAAAATCCTGACCTTTTCATTCAAAAAAATGTGTACCCCTATCACTAGTCAAACTCAATGGACATCCATACCTGCTGATTATGTTTTCCCATAAGAATCTCAGTTGTGTTGTCAGTGCTGTGCAATCCTTTGTAGGCACTTGCCTCTACCCATCTTGTTCAATTAATCAGTGCAAGTGATGATGTAACGTGATCCATTCCTTTGCATGGTAGGTGAAATTGGTCCTACAAATTTAATTGCCCACTTTTCAAATGGTTCAAATCTACCTATAGGTTACAAGGGTATTCCATCCCTCCTTCTAGTTTTGTCAAGGCACTGGAAATGGTCACAAGCCTTGCAAAACTCAATACAATCCTAGTAGATACTCTCCCACCAAAGCCCTACAAGTAGTATCTTCCATGCGGTTACATTTCCTGCATAGTGTCCTCCTACAATCCCACCATGTGCTTCCTCCATGATTGCAATGCACTCGTGTTCTAACATGCAATGGTGTAGAACCTCATCACGGCCTAACTTGTACAACTATCCACTAATCAACATGTAAGGCACAACATGTATAGCCAACTAATTTCTCTCCAAATCCTTAATTCCTTCCGAGTGTAAAACCACATCTTAAGAAACACTACAATATCTTCTAAGTCAAAGGGCACGCACCTCAACCTAAATAGTTGTGCATTTGGCATGGTATCCTCAATGCTCTGTGCATCCTCCCCTGAGTAAATTCTTGATAAATGATCAGATTCTGAATTACACTTTCAAGGTTTTACCATAACTAAAAACTCAAATTCTTGAAATAATAGGACCCAACGACATATGCGCCCTTGTAGAATGGGATTGTTTACATAGTACTTCAATGTCATGTGGTCCATGTAGAATATGAATGATGTCGCTAGAAGATATTGCCTAAAATTATGTAACACTTAGATCATTGACAGTTCCTCGTGCTCACTAGTTGTGTAATTCTGTTATGCCACTGTCAACTTCCTACTAGTAAAACACAAGGGGTGATCAACAATCCCCTCACTAGGTTTTGTTAGTACTGCTCTAATGGTTATTACCAAGGCATCAACATGCACATGAAAGGTCTTACCCCAAGAAGGAAAATGCAATATGGGTACAGTGACAAGCCTATCCTTCAATGTGTCAAATGCCTTCTATTGTGCCTCTCCCCAGTGAAAGGTACTCTTTTGTTTAAGAAATTCCTCCAAGGATGTGGAGATCTTGGCATATCCCTTAATAGATTTCCTATAGTACCCTGTATGCCCAAGGAATCCATGCATAACACTCTGAGTGGTAGGCTCCCCCAATCCCACAATCCACCAACAAGCCCTCCTTACATATAATATGCCCCAACAGGGTTACAAATGGAGTAGCAAAGACACATTTATTAATGTTGAGGGATATCCTCAACTGCCAACATCTCTCAAACATCAGCCTCCAATTATCACAATTGTCTTTTACTATCCCATACACAGTCCATTCATATAGGTAGACCTAAAGAAATTTATGGATGAAGTCCTGGAAGGATTTTACTATGATGTGTGAGAACATAGTAGGCACATTTTCAGCCCAAAAGGCATGATCATGTAGGAAAAAATTCCCCATTCAATAGTAAAAGTTTTCTTTTCCTGGTCTTCCTTTGTAATTCTAACTTGGTGGTACCCTGAGAACCCATCCGTGAAAGAATAGACCTCACACCCGGCTACTCCTTGAATAATTTATTTAGTGAAGGGGGTTAGAAAAGGGTCAATGACACATACTACATTCAATTCCATGTAATCAACATAGATCCTTATCTCTCTATCCTTCTTAATGCTTATGACCATTGGAATCACCCATTATGATTCCTCCACATCCTCAATGATTCCCAATGCTATCATCTTATCTATCTCCTCCTTGACCCATACGCGCAAGTTTAGATTCATCCAATATGGTCTATTTTGAATCAGATGTGCACCTTCCTTCAAATTGATCCTCATTTCCCCCAAGGAGTGGTGAATTCCTTTGATCTCATTGTACCCATGCGGGAAAAAATTCTAAAACTCACACAAAAGATGAATGATCTTATAAACTTATTTCTCTGATCAATAATCACCAATGATAGCTTCCTTAGGTTATGCCTCAAAACCAATGTTAACCTTCTTTGTCTTCAAGGGATCATGGTAGGCGCGTGCTTGCTCATCCACATTATCCTTAACTTTACACATTGCTTCAGAATGGTTAGCATCCAAAATCTCCATTTCTTCACCATCTATCACATAGACCATTTTCCTTTTTCCTTTTCCATGCACATATGATCAAGTTGTGTCTCTTATAATTTTTCCTCATCAAAACATGTCACCAAACCAGGCCCACCTAATATCTCAAGTATCTTATCTTCTACAATAACACTACCTCCCATTGTAAATCGGTTGACCACTTGCAACGCCTTATCCACTAATGGTTTAGTACTCTGATACTCAAAATATTGAATTAGATCAACTGCCAACTCTTTCCAATTCCCTTTCTGACAACGCATCTTTGAGTGAATGTACCATGCACATGCATAGCCTTGTAAGGTGGAATATAACTTATGCACCCATAATGAAGGTGGTAAATCTTCTACACCTTCCATCCAGGCCTTTTCACATGCTTGGACATGACATGAGGTAGGTTCTTTTCCATGGTAGTTGTGTATAATAATGGGTGCATTGCTTCTGGAAAACCTAA
Organism: Taxus chinensis; assembly: GCA_019776745.2. Lineage (NCBI taxonomy): Eukaryota > Viridiplantae > Streptophyta > Pinopsida > Cupressales > Taxaceae > Taxus > Taxus chinensis. The sequence continues at coordinate 356,783,689 of CM034154.1, forward strand.
CAGAGAACGTGGTTATCACCTCATGCCATTCTAGAAGGTTCTCACAATGTGTCACCCACCAACGTATTGTAGTCCTGAGCAGGATATAGCTGAGCATACCTCTTCTTTCATTATAATTTTTCCACTGAGCCTCCATTTCTCGTAAGAAATCATCAGGGTTAGCTCCTCCAGAGTAACTTGGTATCTTCTTCCCTCTTAGGTGCTTAACCAAGCACATTTTTGTTACCCTTGTGACCGATCCTCTCAACCATCACCCAATTAATTTGTAAGACCTGTGTAACCAATTGTCACATGTTATGCTAGTTTTGTCATTCATTGACTGAGCGTATTCAAATTGGATAACTCCTTCTGTAAGATGAATTACTTTCGGGTCTCTAATAGATTGCACATAGATTATGTCAAGGAATTCTTCTCCTAAGGGCTTAGTATAGGGTGTTTATTTCCCATCTGTCAAGGGGATGATGACCTATTCCTCCTTGTTCTCAAAACTAATATACCCCTTGTTAAACCATAGGTCAACATTATTTTTATTACACCAGAGGTGCCCAAGCAATGCTGGAAATTTATTCACGTCAGTTAGTGCTAAGAATTCGAAGTATCTAGTGAACTTGGACCCTTGAATAGTGATAATTGCATCCTTCAAGACACTAATGGGAATTTCCTTCATCTTGTTTGCCATATACAACACATTTGAATATGGTTGTAATGTTGGTCTTCCCATTTGATTTTATACATCCAAGGTGAGAACATTGACTTCCACACTCGTATCGATCAAAATATTTCTCAGAAGCCAACCATCTACAACAACATTTAAAGTGATTTATTTGACATAATCAAGGCTATGGGGAGGAAGGTTAGCATGCAGAACCTACCTCTTGTGTTCTCCTCAAATGCACAGTACATTCTCCCATAACAATTCTCCTAACAAGGGAATGATATTCTCTTGCCTTTAAATCTTACATACTTCCCTAACCTCATCTAGATCCTTCTACGGAGCTGCAACATTATTCCTTTACTCTAATTGCCTTGACTACTTCAGACACTAGATCTCTCCTTACAAACTCTGAATCACTTCCATAGTCTCTTAATACACCTCTTTTTTATGAATAGGGTCTGGATACTTCCCATGTACCACTTCTTCTCTTGTAACCAGTGTTATTTGTCTGGGTATCTCCCTAGCACGCATGGCCTCTTCTCACGTCATCACCAATATAGGTTATATTCCTAACTCACGTGTCACCCTTGGCATCCATTGTGAGTTGGCCTTCTTTATGCTTACCATCCCAATGCCCTTACATTTCTAGTGTTGTTGGCTCATGTGCTCAAATATTTCAGGGTACACTTCATACTTATGTTTCTTTCCACACCACAAATATTGCAACAAATTAGAACACTCACGCTTATAATTCTCTATAGACCCACAGTTATAACAGGCTCCTCGAGGGAACTCACCTCTTCCTCCATAGTTTCTACAACCACGAAATCCTCCCCAAAAACCTCTTCCATGCGGTCCTCCATCTACGTGCCCTTCATAGTGGAAATAATCATCCTTAGAACTACTTGCAAGGCTGGTTTAGTGCACACCAATATCAATGGCATCATGTATCTAGTGAATTAGTATACTATCCTTGGTTTCATGGGTTGTAGTGGTACAAATATTGCAATAGAAAGACAAATTGTTATAGATTGCGCGTTGCAATAGTGGACACCTACTTGCATCATGATCCCTGTGGAAAATTTTACAATTATTATCATGGTGTGTACCAATTTCTAGGGAAAACTATCCTTTACATGCCCCTCTACCTCAAACTCTGTGCACCACAAACCACTGTGAGTCTCATGCGTTGAGTTCACAGATAACTTCTCCATTTTATTTTCCATTGCAAAAATCAGAGCCTCAAGGAAGGGGATAACACTAGTATCTATGCTTCTAATAGCCTCAGTTCTTAGGTAAGCCTCTAAGAGCTCGCGTGGGTCTATGAATGTATTATGTGAAAGTTCTCTTCTGAACGATGTTATCATTCCTCCAACAAACCATTGAGTATGCAAAGAAAGATGAATATCATAAGATAGTTTTGACAAGAGATTTTTGAAATGCACATCATATTCCTGCATACTCTCTACCATTCCTTGTTGGGTCTCTTTCAAATCATTAATTCTCTTCTACTCAAATTTAGGGATATGGAATCAGCTAACAAGGAATTTTGCAGCGCGGTGTAACCTACCACTGTTTGATAGCGGTCATACTTTTAGTACCAACTATACACGTTCCCCTACAATGTCATTACAAAATGACTTTCCTTTCACTCTGGGGTAGTGATCCCCTTCACATGCCATAGAAATTTACGCCTGTGTATATGCTCTACAACATCCTCAACACCCTTGTAATCTGGTAGATGTAAAGACATCTCAAAAAATACTTGTGGAGGTCGTTAATGCCCTTGTCTACCTAATCTAGATTCTTGATTCCCTCCGGTCTTTCCTCCAACACTAGATCCACTAGGTCTTATAACTCCTGAGTTACCAGATCCACCTCTAGATCTGTCAGATCCACAAGGTCCTCCTCCTATACCTGATAAAGATTCTGAAGTGGTCATGCCTAGCATTCCCAACATTCCATTGAATTATGCATCGACAATGTATGATACTGCCCCACTACCAAACATGTATCATGTGCCACTCTCAGACGTGATACTAAAACTCTATGTACTTTCACTTTGCTTAAAAATCCCTCCAAACACAAGAATTGTTTGTGCGGACATAGATGTTGCAAACAAGAAATTATACCTCCTAGGTGCAGATCGGTCACTTCCACTGATACCAACTGGGTTAGAAATACTTGTGTCTTGATTTGGAAAACTAAGCACCAAGGTTTGGTCACCAGGTGGGTTTAGATGTGCACCGATGGCTCTCCTTTTTCCACATGATGAAATCTCATCAAAAGCTGAAGGGGTTTCTCTCTCATGCTTACCAAGATGGGGTACCACAAACTGCTCAGGTTCCATGTCCTCTACGTGAACCTTAATTCCTTCCCGCAACATCTACCTCCATAGATCCATCACTCCCACAATCTCATGTTGTCTAGCCAACCCCCTTTCACGCGCTTCACTATACTTGAGTCACCTCTCTTCCCTCTCATTTTCTGCCACAATGTTTGTCATCTTCCTCGCCCATTACCCAAAGAAGCTTAGCTAGCCATGGGGAATGCCTCTAAACTTAGCATAATGATCAAGATCTTCATAGCCAATGGGATATCTCATAAAAATGAACCTCTAGGTTCCCTTAGGAAATCAAACTCGAAAACCTATGGACAAGATTATATATAAATGGCATATTCCAGGGTATAACTATTTATCACTCTTTTCCAACAGTGATCAATAACACGTGTGCAACTCAGATCTACATCATGCATCCTTTGGTAATCATCTTGATTCCAAACGCATGATTCATAGTACTAGATCAATCTAGATGTATATGTTGAAATCCATTTATACAATTCTACTATAAAACAACAAAATGAGGTCTCATAAAACTCATGATATAGGTTTTCTTCTACCCATGTACGTGCATCAAAATCAGGTCTAGTACTAAATATTTGAGAAAACTCATCCTTCATGCTCTTAAACCATGCTTCGACACTTTCCAAGGTCAAGTACTTTATCATCACGTGTCAAAGGAACCAAGATGTAGTCATCTCTCACAAAAACTTCAAAAATTTATCCCGAAAATGGAACCAAGATGTAGTCATTTTTATGCCAATAGAATAACCTTCTAACCCCATGCACACCATCCTATCACCTAATGAGTGTTGAGCACTCACCTGAGGTGCGCGTGGGTGCCGAGACCCTCCTTTATGTGAGCATTGTGATAATATGTTGTCATTGATGATGGATTAAGTTTAGAAAAGTAAATGATCATATGCATATATTATGAAAGCATAGGATGAATCATTACACCAACATACCCATTTAGATAACAAAAGAAACATCATGAATTCATTGTGAATACCCAAAATGAATTTGATTCAAGCAAAATATGGATGACTGAGCTTACCCCTAAAATAAACTTTTTCTTTTGGCTTGTTCTCAGAGGTAGAATTCTTACCAATGATAACATGGTTAAGAAAGGATTCATCATTCCCAATAGATGCCATCTCTGTAAAAAATATTCTGAAGATATTAAACACATGCTTATCCACTGTGATTATGCTACCATGATTTGGAGCCATGCCCTTTGTAAGTTTAATATCCTCTAGACGGTCCCTAAGGACTTCATTCAATTTTGGACCCAATGGAACCCCCCCTTTAAACACTACATTGTGAGAATACTTTGAAAACTAATCATGCCCCATATTATCTGGAGAATATGGAAAGATAGGAATGATATCATCTTCAGAAATAACAAACAAAATTACAAGACCAGCTTCACTAAGATTGGGAATGTTGTTAAAGCTGATATCAGGAGATTTAAACGCCCAAAAAAATAAAAAATATCATGTAGACGAAGAGTACATTTTATCCAATTGGAAGATTGGAGATGTTGGAAGGCTGATTAGGAATACCTCAAATATTGATAGGTCTTTGGTCCACTAGATCCCTCTTGAGAGAAACTGGTATAAACTTAATTTTTATGGTGCTTCCAAGGATAATCCTGGAATGGCAGTTGGGGGAGGAATTATAAGGGATCACAAAGGCTGTTTAGTTGCTACTTATGCCGATAAAATGGGGATTCAGATGAACAACTATATTGAAGCCCTAGCTGCTCTTTGGGGGCTTAGGATTGCAAAAGATCTAGATGTCTAGAATTTAATCTTGGAAGGAGACTCTCTTAATATTATCAATCATTTGAACCAGTCTTCTCCTCCTAGTTAGACCACCAAGGATTTTATTTGGAAGGCAGAAATGTTTGTAATAATATTGAGCATATTATTATTAGACACACCTATAGAGAGGGGAATAAGGCAGCGGACACTTTGGCCAATGTGGGAATTAACATTAATTTCACCATTTGGAATAATGTAAAAAACATCCCCAAGGAAGTTCAAATTAGTATTAATGAAGATTATAATGGAAATACATTCGTGGCATAATCACAATTATGACAGGGTGCAGATCTTAATGGAAGTGAAAGATCTCACTTGTGTGATTTATCCCCCTCTCTACGAAAACTATAAATAAATCAAGCCTCACACAGATGGGAGGTATTTCAAAATACAAGATATATACAGGCAAATTGCAGTCCCTAACGAGGGTTTCGAGTAGGATTTTTACCAAATCTACAGGAAGAAGGAAAATATGGGAGGGGCTCCATGTCAGTTAGAGCTGAGTTGCGACCTGGCTTGGAAAAATTGTTAGGATTAATATTGTTTACATTATTAATCATGATTATTATTTGTAATATAATATGAGTTGGTTAACAAATCATATTATTAGTTATATGTTTTGTTATAACCATTATTTGTTATGTGAGTTTAACCAAACTCACGTAAATAGGTTTTACGAGTATGTTATTGTTTTGTATACTTCCTATTTTATAGGAATTTTTTCAACTACATTCATGGCTATTTAATATCCATTGTATTAGCATGATAATATACGGTGTGAAGAATACTATTTGGTGAAGTTTATTATGTAAATTTGATCTCAATCTTTCATTTGGTATCAGAGCATTATTGTTCTTGTGCCTGTATATTATGGTTGTCTAACATGTATTGATTTAGGAGGAGAGATGTGGCTTCGGCTTCCATTTCAGAGCAGACTTGATGTGGATTCTTTAATTTGTTTACATTTAGGTTTTAGTTGGTGTTTCAACCTGTACCATTCTACCCACCTGCACCATTGTTATTATTACATAGTATTTTTCAATTGCATTTGCATTGAATCCTTTTACACTACTTTGGTATCCATCACTTTTTTGTTTTCCATTTGTACCTCGCCATTGTGTAGATATCCTTGTATATTGAGTATTGGTCCTTGCATTTGGACTCAACATTTACCAAACAAGCGTAGCTATTATAAAGAAAACAAAACACCTGTCTTATGACAGCAATAACATAGATCTGTGGTATTGGAGCTGAAGGGTGATCACAATCCATCTCATTCATTGGAGGGCATTTTATATCTTTGGATTATATTTCAAATTCAAACGCATGGTCTGATTATATATCAATGGGCTGGATTTTTCTCAATATTATTAAAATTGAGGAATACTCGTCATTAAATGTTATTGGAGGTATTTTTTCATTGAGTCAATTAAATCCTTCTCTCCATGAGGTTTACAAAAATTTCAGTCTTCATGTGACTACGTAGCAGGCTAGCATGATTTCAAAATATCCAATGTTCTCCATTATTGTGGATTAAACACCTACAAAAGCAGAATTTGAAGTATCTATGCGTATCTGGCATAGTGAATGGGATCCGCATTTTCTTCTCAGTGAGAAATTTGTAGTGGATAGTTTTATAGTGTGTACATAGTCTATTTCAGTCCATATTTGTTTTACGTCCATAAGTCAATTATTTATCCTAAATTTTTAGTTGTCAATGTGTCATTTTGTGTTTTGCCACTTTAGTACTCTTTTAGTCTAATATATTTTCCAAGTTTATAAATAATCAAGTGTCCTCTTGTTTTATTGTCCTCATTAAAAAAATTTGTGTCTTCAAGTCATGAATTTGTCTATTTATATGATTGAGCCACATTTTTATATTAAGATTCATTTCTAAAATGTTGTCCTCTCAAATTTGAGTCAAAAGTCCAAAATTGAGTCATTAGTCTTGTCAAAATAGTCAAAGTCAAAGTGTCAAAAATATATTTGTGTCATTTTGTTATCTTCATTTAGGTGATTATTAGGAAAATTGTCAAAATAAAAAAAAATTCCTTACAAACACATTTTCGGTGGAATCCGACGTTCAAGGCATGTTATTAAGTCTCATCGTCACATCCGGCTGAGTTAGTAGCCATCTATCGGAGGATGGAGGAAAACGGAGGAAGGAGGTCAATCAGTGACCTCTCAGTCACCAATGATTGGGCCACATAGATGGTTTGGTGACATGTGTGTAGTGTGGTTTCTTTTTTCAATTCATTTTCAGTGTTCCTATTTGCAATGTGATGGTTTGCTAAATAAACCCTTTTCTGAGATTTTTGGAGAAGTCATGTTTTCAGAATACTCACTTTTGGGAGTAGGAGAATATTTTGAGGTAGACTCAAGGGATGGTTATCCAGCTAGTGTGAAGCTTTTGGATCTTGTAGATTCAAAATTTGGGCACCCAGGGAGGAAGGGAAAGTCCCACAGGAACCGAAAGAGGAAGGGAGCATTCCTGCATAATTCATCTCGACACTACACCTTTATGAGGGTAAAGAGATAATATATGGAGTTTGTACCTTGTCTAAGAATTCCTTTCAGGAGGTGGTTCATCTTCTTCGAATATGATTCTTCTCCGTGTTCACATTAAGGGGGTGAAGATTAGTGATTAATAATGTTCACACTAAGGGGGTGAATGTTAGGATTAATATTGTTTACATTATTAATCGTGATTATTATTTGTAATATAATATGAGTTGGTTAACAACTCATATTATTAGTTGTATGTTTTGTTATAACTATTATTTGCTATGTGAGTTTAACCAAACTCACATAAATAGGTTGTACAGGTATGTTATTGTTTTGTATACTTCATATTTTATAGGAAGTTGTTCAACTACATTCATGGCTATTTAATAGCCATTGTATAAGCATGATAATATACAGTGTGAATAATATTATTCGGTGAAGTTTATTATGTAAATCTGGTCTCAAGCTTTCAAAAATAATGTGATACTCTGGAATCTCCTGCACAAATGAGGCATTTCTAATTTCATCGAACGAATTCAAGGGCAAAACTTGAATATCTCAGTCTAATTTTCTACATAGTGGAAGGACATGAGGGTTAAGTATGGTGGGCATAGCATTATTATCAATGAAGAGTTGATATCCAAGGCAACGGGCTTGGAATTAGAGGGCTTTCAGTTCTTTAGTAAGAGGGTGGACAGGGCCATAGAGGCCAAGAAATTTATAGACGAGGGAGAAGAGCTGGATTTTGTTGTTGCGGGTTTAAAGGTAAGTTCCATCCCTATGTTGTTTGATGAAGTGACTAACATGATGGTTAGATACATTTCACTGGAGGGGAGGTATAAAATGGTCCCCATAAAGCATCTTGTTTTTTTAAATCATTTTAGAAGATATCTCACTGTCTATTTCCCACACTACCTCCTTAACTCTCTTCAGCGCTTTATGCTTGACTTCCAAAAGCATGCCTAAGCTATTCCCTTACATCAGGGCCTTATCCTTTTACTTCATAAGCTTTGCATTGCCAAGTACCCTAGTTTTCCATTCACTCCTAGTGAGCCACTCATTACCACCTCTTATGTTCCCTTTACCACGCCTGCCGCCCCTTCCAAGTCTAAATCTAAGAACCCCATGAAAGCTGACATTCCTACTACTAGCTGGATCCTCAAAAGCTCCAAGGATTTGGAGGTTTCTCATAACCTGCTTCATATTAGCAATGCAAGTACTGAACAGGCCCTACATCTGGATAATTCTCAAGTGTCTATTAGACTAGATGCCCTGGAGATTGAGGTTAAACAGATGCAGAAGGAATTTCAGTGGTTGAGCAAGCAAAAAGGGAAGAGAAATTTTGAGGAAGAGAATGACACTGATAAGGAATAGTTCTCTGAGATTTACAAGAAGTTGAGCTCTCTTGATACTAGGCTGGGAAGAGCAAAGGATAGACATGAACATAATTTGGCTATTTTTAAAGCCATAAGTGATTTCTTGGAACAGCAGGTCCAGAGCATTGCGAGGTTAAGTGGGATCCCTGCTACTCTATGGGGAAATGAGAAAGAGATGAATATGACCATTTCACAGCTGGATGCTTCGGACTCAATGCACACAACCACTTTAGCACTTTTCACCTCATTGTAGATGATTCAATCTAGAATTGAAAGGGCATCCAAAAAATAATCTGTCTTGGGCTAGTGAAATTTGGTTTTGTGGATATTTTTGTGCTTTCCTTTTGTTGTATAGTTGTTACTTTTTTGTGGTCTAGCTGTGGGCTACATCCTTCTTTTGTTCCTTGTTGTTCCCCAATTTTGGTTACCTTGGGTAACGATGTTACTTCTGGTTTTGGCTCTTTTGTTGTTGTATTCTCATTGTTACATTTGGTTGGTGAGCCTTCCTTGTAATTGGGTATAGTCCCACCAAAACTATTTAACAATAATAAAAAAACAAAAGAAACATCATACAAATAGTAGATCTTATCAATAACATAAGGGAAAAGGCACTAGAGTTTACACCCATGAACAATATATTTAGAACAGAACCATATATTCATGTTGATCATAGTTCAGTAACTACATTACATCCAAAAGGGTCATATCAGACCAATATATCATGACTCGTGCATCAGAAGTTCTAGTTATTCTTCCCTATTACAAAAATCTAATAGACACATTCCCATAAATATGCTACATTCCTATAATCCTTTAATGAGAACCCCAACCCCTAGAATCTTTTGTTCATTTCTACAGAGCTTTGCCTACTCTGTTATGGTTTTTAGCACCATGGCCCTCTTCTCCCCTAGATCTCTCAACGATGCTCTCTCTAGAATGGTCCTCTCTCTATATTTTTCTCCTAATTGAGCATCTCTATAAATAGGTTTAGCACCCACTGTCATGCCTTCCTAAAGTAGAAAATTGGTTTCCAACTATCAAGGTGTTCCTCCAATAGAGCATGCTTCTTCTTATTCAAGCTCCCCACTTTCTACAATGATGTATTCGGGAATTTTCCACGCATGGAATATTCTTTCCTTGACCACCAAGTCACCTAGTTGTCACCTTATCAATTTAGCATTCCTAGTCGGGTCATGTTTTTCCTCAAGTGTCTCTTGGAAAGCTAAATATTACTAAGTCCTGAAATCCTTTTATCTGCCTTGTGTGCACACCATGGTTTCTATTAAACCCTTCTAAAACCCATGTTTTGTGCTCTTTTCTCCCCGTGTCCATCTTCTTCATTGGTCTCGCATGCGAATGTGCCCTTTGGGACTTAGTTAGTATTATGAGTCCCAACACACAATGTAGGAGGCAGTGTCATAATGATACCCATAGCTTGCACGCTTGGGTCTTCGAAATGAATTCTCTTTTTTGGAATACTAGCTTTGTCTAATTCATTTTTTTTTCCTCAATTTTGTCCAGATTATTTGTCATTTCTATGAAAATAATCATAATGAAGGCTCCATGGGGGGATATAGGGTGTGAAGGCTTTACCAGGTTAATCTACCAGCTTAAAGGTAATGACCTTTCCTTGTCTGTAGATTTTGTAATTTCCTATATGAATGATAGTTTTTTTTTAGAGGGGTTCAAATTGATGTTTCTAAGAACGTAATTTTTTAGATTAGTGGGTAAAAAATTGAAGGCCTCAAAAATTTTAAAGACAAAACCTGGAAAAAAACAGGAAATTACTACATTTTTTAAAGCCGAGGAAAACATTATATCCTATGATGATGGATTTTTTCTCACCTATATGTCGGATAGGTGGGCGGATTTTTGTCTGGTTATTATGAAATATCTAACCCTTGAAGGAAAATTTTGAAAAATATTTACTCACCATTTGTCTATCCTAAATTTTTTCCATTGGGAACAGACTATGAGTCTTTCTTATTTTTTTATAGGTCACTTATCTCAACCATTGAGGATTTCAAGAAAGAAAAGGTGGATATCCCCCTCCACCAGGTTCTTATTCTTCTAATGGTTCAAAGAGGAAAACCTGTCAACCCTAGTCAATTCAATGACTAATATTCTAAATAGGAAAACCTTGCTTTCTACCTTAATAAAATTAGGAAAAAGAAATCTATTGATACTGATATAATCTTAAAAAGGGGATTAGGAATTTGGGTGAAATTTATACCAAAAGGGACCAAGAACTTGCTAACTGGGAGGCCATAATGATGAGGGTTGAGTCCACGGCTAACACCATTCTCACTATCAATAAAAACCTTATACAGGAGATGAAATATTTCCATCAACGGATTGATACTCAAAACAAAACCATTATGGGTATCCAAGTTGATTATGTAATGCAAAATTAGTGGATTTCCTTACTACTGGATTAGGTTGCTACTGAGGAGGGAGAAAACAAAATGAAGCTTATGTTGAGATCTTCTAACAATGAGGAGTTGGATACTACTAACAATGAGGAGTTGGTTGCGGAGTCAAAACATGGAAAGGATTGGGAGGAAGAGCAGGTTGAGACCCATACTGAGAAAAAGGAATGCAATTGCTCAAATAGGGTCATCATCAAGGTGGTTGGCAGGAGAGATGGTTTTCCAAGTACCAGGACTCGTAGCAAGGTAACGGAGAACTAATAATGAACCTGTTACTGCCATTTTTTTTCTTTTTACTTCTCTTTTTATTTTTGTGTCAAAGGGACTACAATTTTTTTGTTTTAATATGCAAACTTTTGAAGTTTGGGCAAGTTTTGTGGGGGCTTATTGTAAAGTGTTTTTTACTCTACCTCCATGGCTCTGTTATAGTTTTTTTATAAAAAAAAATTCTCTATGTATGGGGTTTTTTGGTCCCCATTTTAAAACCATACCTTTTGATCTTATCTAAAAAAACTCATTTACATTTATTTATTTATTTAATTACTCACACTCACTTTACTTATTTTACAAGCCACTCACTTTATTATAACGTGATAACTAATACAAACAATTATTCATAAGATGTTTTCATTTTTAATCTCTACTATTCCAAACCCTTATAATGTGATCCTTATATGTTTAATGGGGTCAACACATTGATTTTAAAGTCATCCTCCTACTAATTAATTGTTGTGTGGTTGTAAGATAAGAAATTTTACTTTCTTGACCTCCTCCTCTACTCTTCTGTGATCTCATGATACCAAAAAATACCCATTATATTTAACCTTCAAAAATAGACCTTGTTACACCATGTGGGATATCCCTTTAAGTTCATATGATATTATATGTTATAGCTCTAAAATGTTCATTCAATAAATCAATTACTCCTAAATTAGTTATATTGTTCAATTTTATTTGATTATATCACCATCATTTAAAACATCATTCAAGGGTAGGTTCAACCATAAAATATAACCCTATGCTAGAGGAGTATGTCATTTATTGACCCAAGTTTACATTTTGAATCTCCATAATTCTAAAAAAAAAAAAACTATGGTCCTTACATTAATAGGTATGACACCATAATGAAAGTGGTTTTGATATTATCATAATGGTTAATTGGTTATTTTGAGATATGTGTATTTTTTATTTTTCAACCTTCATGTCTCATTTTTTTGGGTTCATTATACCAATAAAATATTGTTCAATTGTGTCTGAATATATAAGTTGTAACATCTTTGACAAACTGTTATCTTTCCTCTTTTGCATTGCAAGCGTTGACATGTGATTTTTCTGGATAAGGAGTGTCCCTTTGATTTTTGGAAATCATGCTTGTCACGGATGAGTCATTTATACTCTTAGATTCATTGGACTAAAATGAAATTTCTTGCCAAGAATCAATTTTTTCTTCTGATAGGTAAGTTGTAATCTGGAAATGAAGTTTGCAAACTTATATCTTTTATTAAAAAATCCTTTGATCAATTCCATTGATCCAATGTATTTTTTAAATCTTCTTACCTGATTTGAATGGTAAACTAACATTCAGAAGTTGAAGGACATAATGGACTAAAAGTTTGTATGTTTACAAATTCTTTTATTTTCTTGTAAGATCGTGTCTACATTTCATTGTATGTTATGTGCTCGGATCTTCTTGATTGATCTCTTCAGGATGCTAATGTCATCAAGTGGTATAAGGCATGCTTCAATACTATGGAGGAAAAATAAAAACTAATTCATAGGCCTATGAGATCTATCCTAACGAGATTCTAAACTAAGGTAAATTTACCTATCTTTTATCTATGCCTATTTCATTCAGGATAGCATCCTAACCTAGGTTGCATGTTCTAAGGTGATGCTAGGATTATTTATAACCTGATATCTAATACTAAATGGCTATGAGCTATGACCTAACCTAAGAGGGAAATTTACCTCTAGTAATGTTTATAACCTAAGGTAAATACTTCTAAACTATCCTATGGTCTTAACCAAAGCTAAAGGTATCTATCCTAAACTAATGAAATGTGGAAAGGGAACCTAAGGGTCATATGGCAAGTGGTAAGCTTGGCAACAGTCCCTAAGCTATTTAAGTGATTTGATTTTTGAATTAATTAGACAGCGTAATGCCAGTTTAGGCAAAAGCTTGAAGTTTGGTGGGAGTCTATGTGGAGTCATCACTAAGATTTAGTGATGCATGTAGAAGTTGGATTGGGTCTCGCCAATTTTGGATGGCTATGGTGAAGAGAGATAGGTAGGAATTTGAGAGTTAATGGCATTAATGAGCCTCATTTTTGGTGATCAAACCACCTTAGAAACCATGTAAGTGGATTTATTGGAGGTTGGTTGGTCATTCATGCTCTCCAATTTTTGCTCTCCATAAAGCTATCTGGTTCTTCAAACCAGCAATTCTATTTTCAGTTTGAATTTATTTTTGAGTTCCTTGATCTTTTTCAATTCAAGAGAATTATATGAGGCATTGGGGAAAGATATTTTTGGTTTTTGATCTTTCTTGGAGAAGAAGAAGTGTTGGAAGCTTGACTAGATGTCTTCTTTGAATAAGCAGAAGCACTATCACACATGATAGGCTCTATCCATTAATATTTCTTTTTTTTCTCTAAATGTTTCATTAAAACAACTCTGCTCTCATGAGATAATTGGGTTTATGTTTTTGTTCTGGTTAATTTATTTCTTGTTGAAATAATCTATGTGCTTTTGGTTTTGGAACCCTTGCATAATAATGTTGCTTTTGGGTGTTCTCACTGAGTGAGTTAAAATTGTGAAATGCATTTACAACTGTCAAGACTTTAGTGCTTTGATTGGAATATATAGTCTGGACTGTCTGCTTGAAAAATATTTTGAGTAAGTAGTTTTTGTCTTGAAATTTGAACTACAAATCTTCTATTTTCATACAAACTCATTTCCTCAAACTAGAAAAATCAACAATATAGATAGTTCTTTCTTGTGCTTGTTTAATTAAATGATGCATTTATTCCAACATGGGAAAGATACCACACAACATCAGCAATGACTATAAATCATTCAAACAATGTATCAAATCTTGGGCCTTGTACATTTCCATATGATTCTGCCACATCACTTCTAATAAGGGTTGATACTGTTTGTACATCCTACGAACCGGTTGGTACAATGAGATCCACCTGGTGTCGACATATTTTAACAGTTTATGTACATTCGTTAGTCCTTCTAAAAATATTTGAAATTCCATGAACCTTTTAGGACTACCCCAGAAATAAAAATGCACCTCTCGAATAAAGTCTTCGACTTTTGCTACAGGTTTAAATTTTCCAACAATTTTGTAAGCTAGGTTCATTTTATGAGCCATACAATGAGTGGAAATCATATAAGGGAAATGAGATGTTTGGATTCTTACACATAGGCCATTACATTGACTGTGCATTATAGATGCCCCATCTTCCCCGACACATACCGGCTTTGACGCAATTACAGCATCATCCATGTCACCGATCTCCTTCAAAAAAATAATCACTAACTCACAAAGGTTTTCATCATTGGAGTTCTCTCTCATCTTGTGAATGGAAAGTAAGTGAGTTTGTCTCGCATAATTCTCAACATCATACACATGCATACAGACCCAAGCAGTAGTATCTATTGTTGTAACCTCATCAATAAAACAAAGATATGTAATGTGCAGACTTCAGTTTCTCTTTCAAGTCTTCTTTCTCAACCATAGCTAGGAATTTTTCCCAATCCCAACCACTACTTTGTGACCTGTGAGAATGAGGAAAGTGTGGGACACTAATAAGATACAACATCTTCTTTTGTTTAGGAAAATCTGTTATAGGATGGATTCTTTTCAAAATGTGAAAAATAGTAGCTAGCTGAATTGTTTTACCCAAAATATTATTTTGAATTATCTTGTTGAATCGTCCCTCCATTCATTGCAACTATTCTTTCATTTATCTTGTGTGCTTTAAATTATTTTTCATACCTAATATGCAAATAATCATCCATATTTTTCCATCTAGAAACATTCTTCTCAATGCCATCTACAATTATATTTCCATATATCTTTCCTACATACTTCTCAATAATACCCAACTTAAATTGCATTGTCTTGTCCCTGCCTAATTTCCAGCTATAGATTGTACATTTGCATTCTTTGGGAGGTTCATCTTTATTCTCATTTTCAACAGGTTCAATAAATGGAAACTTAGAAACCCACTATAACTTGAAAATCCTTCCTAAGTCACATTTTCTTTCCTTTCTCTTTCTTCCATAAATAGGTGTCCGTTGAGTATTTGCCTTAGTGGAATTTAAATTTTGTTAATTGCCACTGCCAGAAGTTTCACCTCCAACATTCACTTAGGTACTATTAGGTGATGCAATGTCATCTTCATTAAATTAGATAGGTGGTACAATGTCAAACTTGAAATCATTCAATGGAATCTATTCAAGGGGAGGCATTTCATTGTTGTTGTCATTAACAACATCAGGAAAATCAAAAATGAACACATTCTGATTCTGAGTTTCATTTTGAATGTAATCATTATCCCTTGATTCTGATGGTCCTACTAGAGAAGGATGGGTTTCCTTGGATGGTTTGTCAAAAAAATATGATATTTTTTGAATGTTAGTACCACTACCAGGTGGGGTTGGAATAGAATTTTTTCCTGAGGCTGAGCTTCCCTTTTTAGGTGTCATTTTCTTCAATTAGTGAATCCTATAGAATTGAAAGAAAAAATTATACAACATGTTAGATTAAATGATATTGATATGTGCAGAGACATCTCAACATGAGAGATATGTACAAAGAAAAATATTATGCATGCAAATGTATACAGATGAATTTATTTAGGTAGAAAGACAAAAAAAGAAAATAAATTCATCGTGAAGCATCTCAAAGGCACTCTCATTGACTGATTGCTAATGTTAACATTGATTACAAAGAAGTGATTTCAATATCCATATATCATGTTCTCAAAACACTAGATAGTGTATCTCAAGATGTATCATGTAATGGATGTCAATTGACAAAAAATACACAAAATTATTGTAATAGATATCATGTAATGGATGTCAATCAACATTGCATCTTATAAGAAATAGAAAAATATGAAATAATAAATTAAAAGAAGATTCATCATGGAAACCTAGAAGAAGTTTAGATTTAAAAATAATAAACTTAGGGAGAAAAAAATGTAACTAATCCCAATGGAATTCTTCAAAGAGATTTGAATTATTTTCAAGTGATTTTTGACATGGGCTATATAATATTGTGTCCCTTAACATGTACTACTTTTTGCAATAGTGTTACATTAGTATAAGAATAAATTAGAAAAAAAATCCACAATTTTTCATAGTTGTTTGATTGACATTTTACATAAAATTGGATAAGTATTTCCTACCATTTATTTAGTTTCAATGCACTTGATCTGTATTGGTCTGATCTACATGTTTTAGTATAAAAATCACAAGGTTCGAATATTTTGAAATAAAATTTTGATATAGAACAAATTGAAAGGATGAGGTGATATTTTTAGCTATCTCTCATGTAACTTAGTTGGAAGGAATAAGAATATTACTATAGTCATAATTAGAGAAAACATCAAGCAAACTAAAGATGTATCAAAGGTTTGAGAAGAGAAAAAGTAATTTAAATGATGTCATCCAAAGAAACTCTAATGAAAATACACTCTAGTGATAAGAAGTCTCTGTTGTAGCTAATCAAACATGAAATAGGTGATCTCAAGGTTTGTGCTCAATTTGAAATCAAAGTATAGTATGTATCTAATCTTGAAGGACTCTGAGTTCATTGATTCGTCCAAGGTATGATTTCTCTTTATTTGATTAATGAAGGATTCTTGATGACCAAGCTCTGTCATAATGTATAGAGGTTTGTCCTATTGTATATAGGTTCTAAATTTTATCATCAAGCCAAATAAAGTGTGCATCTTCTCATAAATAAATTATTGATTTATCATATGTATGAGGTATATCATAAGAAGATATAATTACCAAGAGTGTTCATCATTTCAAAGGAGCTGAGACATAATATATGGTCTTCCATAAATGACTCATTGTGGTATGAGACTGTGAGTTCAAGGTTGAGAATGTATGCAGGGTTTTTTGGCTTGACAATGAAATGTCAATGTGTCAAAGCTAGCTAAAGTATCATTATTCTTGAGAGAATTTTGAATGCTTTGATCTGATATTTTGCATGTGATACAATCATGATAAGGATATTCTTTGTATATTGTTGTGTTCCTACTTGGAGAATGAGTTAAAGAAACTTGAGAGATGCAGGAATTAAAAATATCCCTAAATCTTGATGTTTTTTCTTTATATTAAATATTATAGACATGTTTTCTAGACTATAACAAGGACATGAAAAGATGTCTAAGAGTGATCCCACTTCTGCAATCTTCATGGAGGAAGAAGACGTGGTGTAAACCCCTACATTATTTTTTGGAAAATTCTTGTTGTGGAGAGATAGATTCCAACTTTGCCTCAACATTAATAAAAGTGAATTAGTATTAGATGGATTTATAACACAATTATTTTCACAGGTAGTGCCAGAAATGAATGTGAAGATAAAGAAAGCATTTTGTCATCCTCAAATTGTTGAAGGAAATGCATGCTTGGAATACATTCAATACATTATGTTTCCATGGTTTAAAAATTTGAAGTACATCGCAGTGAGGAAAATGGTGGTAACAAGTAAGCATGCTACAACAAGGACAAGAAAATATGTCGAAGAGTGATCCCACTTAAACAATCTTCATGAAGGAAGAAGAGGTAGTGTAAACCCCTACATTATTTTTTGGAAAATTCTTGTTGTGGAGAGATAGATTCCAACTTTTCCTCAACATTAATAAAAGTGAATTAGTATTACTATACAGTTTGTAATGGATTTATAATAAAATTATTTTCATGGGAAGTTCCAGAAGTGAATGTGAAGATAAAGAAAGCATTTTGTCCTCCTCATATTGTTGAAGGAAATGCATGCTTGGAGTACAATCAATACATTATGTTTCCAAGGTTTAAAAATTTTGAATTACATCATAGTGAGGAAAATGGTGGTAACAAGCAAGCATGTTACAACAAGGACAAGAAAATATGTCAAAGAGTGATCCCACTTATGCAATCTTCATGGAGGAAGAAGAGGTGGTGTAAACCCCTACATTATTTTTTGGAAAATTCTTGTTGTGGAGAGATAGATTCCAAATTTTCCTCAACATTAATAAAATTTGTTTAGTATTAATATACAATTTATGATGGATGTATGACACAGTTATTTTCACAGGTAGTGCCAGAAGTGAATGTGAAGATAAAGAAAGTATTTTGTCCTCCTTAGATTATTGAAGGAAATCCATGCTTGGATTATATTCAATACATATGTTTCAATGGTTTAAAAAGTTTGAAGTACATCGTAATGATAAAAATGATGGTAACAAGTAAGCCTGTTTGTGACAAGATGTCTGTACTTTTCCCACAACTGTTATTTTATGTCTTTTGTTTTTCCAAATGCTAATTATCTTGTTTTTGGTTCATTGTTGTAACTTTTTTCCCTTTTGCATTTCTTGAATTTTTCATTTTGGACATCTATGTATGGTCTCTATTTTGTACATTATTGTTTGTTAGTATTTTTTTAACCTCCCATTCCTAACCAAATCCTCCCAGCGGACGTGAACCATGCGGAATGAGCCATAGTTGATAATTTTTTGGGTCCAGAGCAGGTCTCAGCTCCCGAGAGGTCTATGTCATGCATCACCATTTCGTCAGTCTCCCAAGGAAATTCCCCTGGAAAACATGTAACCTGTGGAATGTACCACATTTTATATATCCTTCAGGTCTATTGGTGTCCATTTTGATCCTCTATGCATTTGCCCTAATTTTCCTTTCGCTCTACACTTCCTGAAACGTTTTCTACAGTTTTAATGGGTGAAATGAAGTTGTTGCCTCTGCTCCCATGCCTTAATTCATTTGAAAAATCATTTTACATGCCTCATTTGTGAAGAAATACCCATGTATGCCTTGTTTGTGCCCTAATTTTTCCAAATCTACGGGCTATGTCGTGTTTTCCCTCTTACCTAATCGTGAAAAATCAAATTTTTTCTTTTCATGCATATATGCCTTCAAAAACCCTTCCCCATGGTTGAAACTTGCATAAAATCATCTTCCCCTTGTTTTTTGAGCAAAAAATCCTTCACCCAGAAGAAAAAAATAATTTTAGAGGTCACTGGCAAACTCTATGTTTTTTTATAGTCGTAGGGGTGTCATTTGACCATCAAAATTAGGCTCAAAATTCTCCTCCTACGTGGCTACTTCTCATTAGACAAGGATCAGTGGGTTTCTCTGAAAAAATTAGTCATTTTTGGCTTTGGGAAAAATTTCAAAATTCCCCCCACAACTCCGCGGGAGGACACGTGTCATGTTCTTATGCGAAGGTGGAGTGGGAAGCAGGTGGGGAACTTAGGCATTTTTGGCCATTTTTTGGTGAAGGGAAAAATGGTGTGGAAAGGCCTGCAGGTCCGAATTGGAGCAAGAGGTGGACACGTGGTGGTGCAGTGGCAAAGCAAGGAAGTGCAGGCCGCGGAAGGAAAAGGGAACTTTTTCCCTTTTGGTCAAAAAGGCCTAAGGTAAAATTTCAAAGCGCAGCCCTATGACCAATCTCAGATGGATGCGTGTCCATAAAAAGGTTAGAGGGAAGTGTGGGCCACGGAAGAAAATGGGGAATGTTTCCCTTTTTGGAAAAAAGAGTTAATACAAAGAATTAAGCCGCAGGCCCGCGAATGAGCCATAGGGAGACACGTGGCGGGTAGAGCGGGCCGACAGCCCAGCGGAAGAAAAGGGGAAAAGTTTCCTTTGGCTAAAAACAGGAGTTAAAATGAGAATTGAGCCTGTGGATTTTAGCGATAGAGAAAACAACACGTGGCAAGGGAGAAAATCAGAGGCGCATGCCTACAGGGCAAAAGGTGAAAATTTTCCAATTTTCTAAAAAAGGTCAAAATGCGTAGAATTGAAGTGCGATCCCAATGGGACCCACCATGTGCCACATGCAATCACAAAAATTCAAGGGTGGAGGAGCAGAGAAAAAGGTCAAATTTTTCCATTTTTTCAAAAATTTCAAAAAGACAAAAGGTGAGCCCGAATTGATTTCCAATCTTATTTTGACACGTGGAGGGCCCAAATTGAAGGTGAAAAAAGTAGATCAAGGGTAACTATACATTTTCATTTTTGGCTGCCATTTTGCTCCATGAAGCTTGGAATTGTGAATTTTACATCAAATTTTTGGTGATTCCATGTCATTTTGGCCTTCTAGGATCATTAGAATCAGTTTCATAACTCAATTTGCATATTTGAGGTGTTTTTGAAACAAAGTTTTTTCCTAATCCATCCAGACACATGAAATGTCAAATTTGAAAGTTGCAGAGGTAGTTTTAAAAGGTGAAAAGGTGAAATGATGAGAGGAAATGTATCTACATGCCTTGATGATGAAAAACGTGGCCCCAGGAAAGATAATGATTCAAATATTTTGTAATGATTCAGTCTTTTTAAAGCACCTAGCAACTCTCGTTGCAAATTTGTTAAATGTCATTTTCAGTTAATCATGAGAAATGGTTATAACAAACTTGATCCCTTTGCATATGCTTTTCTTGGAAAAGAAGGCTCCAATGTAGCAAGAGATATATAATGCATTTTTGAGAAATGTAAAGAGGGGGGAAGTTGAAAATCACAAGCAAATTTTGAGAGAAAGCTCATTTTTTCTGAGAAACCTACCAAATAACTAGGTTAATTTCTTCTATGTTGGATCTTCATGTATATGAGTTGGTTATAAGTGTATAGCCATCACACAGCTCTGAGATTGTTCATGAAACTCTCCCCTGTTGATGAATCTAACAAGATTTTGAGTTAAATCTATGTTTTTCTAGGCAATATGATGTCTATTATCATTTTAAATACCTACAAATAGTTTTCATTATTCTTGTTGCAATCTTGCATTGAAAGTCTTTAAAAATCACATATAACTTCATCCTTATTGATAGTTTAGTGGCACTTGTAGTTTTGTTTGTCATAAGAGCTTTCATCTGGCATTGAAAATAAGTAGTTTAAAATCACTCCACCTTCATTTGTTGATTGGGATTGCTTGTAAGCCTTTAGGGGTACCTTAGGTGTGGTTTGATCAAGGATTTTTGTGTTTAATTGAGTTCTTTATTTCAATATTTTGTGATGAGTTCTCAAATATTGTGTGAAGAGTGCAACCTGGGCTTCCATTTATGCATCTTCTAGTTGAAAGAACATCTTGATTATTTGAAGCATTTTATCTAATAGTTGTTCAAGTATTGTAGAGGTTGTTAAAGATTTGATATATCCAAGTTTGTCTTATCAATACCCCACCAAAAAATCATCTGAATAACTAATCCTACCCATACTACCCCTGCATTGCATTATGTGTCAACAAAAGAATCTAAACCATCTACAAAAATTACAAAGCAAATCAGGTTCATACAATGTCCCTAGCAGCCTCAGCTTTGTCTTGAAAGCATTTCCATCATTTAGTAGTGACAGCTCTGTTGAGTTTGAATAATGGAAAATTGATCATGTTTTCCCAAGGCCATCTCCATACAACATGCACAGCATAAGGATATCTCCACCTCCTTCACAAAACAAAGGTTGCAATATAGGTTCTCTTACCTTGGTTGAAAGGCACAACCTAAAATAGTGAGGATTAGATCAAAATCCTTTCAAAGTGCTATCCATCTCTCCACAAATCTGAGTTCCAGTTAGATCACATACTTGGCTACAAACTGACATATATCAAGATCTATCTACCTTCAAGCTTCATGCCATATTTCTGATGTTGCTCAGACTGAAAAAGGAGAACAAATTTGGGTACCAACAAGGTCCATTGTGGGATGAGGCAATATCAGCAGATAGTGATAAACAGTCATGGTATTGGTTGTGGAATAAATGGAAATTGAAACTGTGGACTACAATATAACTGTATATACTGCAGAAGATATAAAATTAACAAAAATATTCAAAGAAGATACATTGATAAAGCAAGGAATATACAAAGTAGCAGCTCATGGAGATGTATGAAGTGATTTTAAATATTATATATATATATATATTACGTAGATGTATCTAAGATAGGAAAACTAGTTCTGATTCTTTAAAACTGGAGAAATATTCTAGATGACATAAAAAAATAATATTGTTTATGAGGATGAGGATGTTCATGCTTTGTAATAACTTACAAAGGTGGAATCACAGATAAAGCAATGCGACATGAAAGAAAACAGGTCTCAAATAGACTAAGGACTCACCTACAGTAAGTTCTTGTAGGATGTAAACTACAACGTAGCAGCTGGACCATGGCAAGACCTATATTTATTTGAAATTTTGTACGAAAATTGTAATATGCCGATTTGCTAAATCCCTTTCTACTACTTCGCAAATACGTAAATTGGAAAATTGCAGGAAAACATCACCTCTATGTATATATCGGGAAAATTTTGGGATTTTTTTCTTGGCCAAATAATTATAAGGTTCCATATATTTCTTGGTGAAACATTAATGTTCTCAAATCCTACCGCGTCGATTTCTTGGTGAAACATTAATGTTTTCAAATCTCGATGTGTCGATTTCTTCGTGAAACATTAATGTTTTTAAATCCCGATACAGTGATCACATGGCGATTTAATATAAAAATATACATTAGGATCGGAAATTCCTTGGCAATTCATATGGGACAGATTATTGTTTATGGAATTTTTTGGTGAAACCTGAGTACTGTCATTGCTATAAAATTCGTCAAAATCAAATTCCCAAAATTCTACTATTCACCAAACTACAAATATTCTCCGCTAAAATTTTCCCCACCTCCCAATTGATTTAAAGGTTATAGTAAGGTCATTCATGGTCATATAGGTGTTTTATAGGTGTCAATGAGTCTATAAGAGATCAATATGGTCAATTTATGGGGTTTTATTGTTGAGTTGGGTCATTTCAAGGCTATTCCTAGCCCTGGTGCATGGAGAATGGTATGGAGGTATGATTTTTGGAGATTATCAATCCTATTCAATGGTATAATTATGGTGGCATTGTATATGAGGTGTATGATGTGTTCCAGGTCAGTTCTTAGAGGTTTGGTGGTTTTTCATAGTCCTTGCGAAGCAAGAAGGTGGAAACAGACAAGTTGGCATAGGTAAGTCTTAATGATTGGTTAGTTTCAGACCTACTTGGGCTATATGGTAAGTATTTACAGGTAGATCGGATGGTCATGATGTTTCATGAAAATTTTTAGGTCATTTTAAACCATATTTTGCAAGATATGTCAGTTTTGGCAAAATCAGGTAATCTACAGTGTGTTTTTGAAGCAAAAGTGAACCTTCTAATACTCATTGTGAAATGTGTGATTTGTATGGTGACCTAATATCTTTGGCATATATTTTTAGTTCAGTATTGAAGGTTTGAAAAAAAAATTAGGTGGTTTCATTGTCATGTTTTTATGAATAATCGTTAAGAAAATAAGTTACTTTGAAACCCTCATTAAACCCTGGCTCAAAGTGACTTGGAGAAAAAGAGGTATATTGAGCTTTTCTCAGATTATTTTTCCAAATTTATTATTTAATTTTGTAGATTACTCCTCCATATTTATATAAAGGGTATTAGTTCTTGTGATAGTATGTGGGCCCCACCTGAAAATGCTTATTTCTAAAGATGTTTAGTTTGTGGAGAAGTTTCCCAAAGAAGGTGATAAATAAATTGATATTATTTTTAGTCATAGAGTTTTACTATATGTCCATGATAGTTTTAGATCATGGTTGATCTTCTAATTGGAAAAGTTTTCCCTATTTACGAAGACTAGTTTTGGGGCAGTTTGGAGCAGCTTGTGGTAAAAGTGGAATTACATGAGCTACATGTGGAGTTAGGACTCCAAAAAATATTTTTTGTGATCCTGATTCAGAGAGAATTCCATTGGTATATTTAACTTGTTTTTTTAGAATTTATGAAGAAATTATGACCTTTTCCTTTAGGGTCAAATATGGATGATGTTTGGTTTAGACTGATAGTTCTAAGTTTTTCATTCTTATTGAAGGTTGATGAGTGCTTATAAAACATATATAAGGGTGCTTCATTCTTTGGTTAAGCTTGGAAGTTATTTTTGAGGTGATGGTGCAAGTTGAGCTTAAGCTTGGTTCTTGATTCCTATAAGGCTAAATAAGTAGTTTTCATAAATGGACCTGGTTGAAGGCTTTCCACTTAGATTTGGAAGGATGTTTAAGATTTTATGGAAATAAGATTCATAGGGATTTCTAATTATATATGTTTTGCTTCATGATGATGAGATTTGGTAGGTCATCTAGCTCATCTTGTGAGGAAGAAGGTTGTATATATCTTCCCCCCGGGTAGATATAGACAAGCAGGAGAATGGAGAAATCAAAGAAGCTCAAATGCCTAACATGACCAAGGCGCACAGAACGGCGCATAACAATGAGTGTCGACAGCAAAATGGATGTGCCCATGGCGCACAAAAGGGGCGCACAGAAATGGATGTCGACAATGTAAAGGATGCGCCCTTGGCGCACGGAAATGGCGCATAACAATGAGTGTCAACAGGGAAAAAGTTGCGCCTTGGCGCACATAAGAGGATGTCGACACAAATGTAAATGCGCCCTTGGCGCACAGAAGAAGATGTCAACATAGAAATAGATGCGCCCTTGGCGCACAGAAAGGAATGTTGACATGGAAAAAGTTGCGCCCTTGGCGCAGGTAAAGTGGCGCACGTAAACATGTGTCGACACAAACATATTTGCGCCTTTGGCGCACAGAAAAGAGTGTTGACATGCAAATGAATGCGCCTTTGGCGCACAAAAAGGGTTGTCGACACAAACATATTTGCACCTTTGGCGCACGAAAAGGATTGTCAACATGCATATGGATGCGCCAAGGCGCACCTTCAGGAGGCGCAACATTCTGAGCGCTGACAGGAAGCAGACCCTGACCCAGATATTCAGATGGCCATAACTTTTGACTGGGAGCTCCGATTCACACAAGGTTGGACTTTTCGGAAAGCCTACGGCGTCCTCTACCTAACTACGACTGGATATCTTTAATTGGGTGGGAAAAAGTTCTTAAAAATGCAAAATACAGTTTGCCACTTTTGGGGTTTGATATGGTCCTCACCTACCACCATAATGAGATGAATTAAATACAACCTGAGGTGGTTGGGGTAGATTTGGACTTTCTCTCTCTTCTCTCTCTCATTCTTCCTATAAATTGTAAGGAGGGGCTTCTTTCTAAAGGTTGGACATTCTTGTTTTGGCCCCTCCCTTCTTCTCTTTGGCAGGTAGAGTTGTGGAGCTCAAACCTCCCATATGAAACTGTAATGCACCTTTGCCTCTGGGCATTTTTTGCAGTGTATTGTATCAACCTTCAGAGCAAATAAATGCATGACTGTGGATGTTTCTCAACCCTCTATGTGTTTCATTTTGCATCCTCCTGATCTTTCACTGTGAATATGTTTATCTGTGCATGATTTTGCATTGCATTTCTGTGGTCTGTGTTTAATTGGCAAAACGTATGTTCTTCATTCCTCGGTGCATCACCTCCTTAGCTTAGGTTTGTTTTTATGCATTTTTCTCTCCCTGTCTCCTTGGTAGTTAGATTAGGTTTTAGTAGACTCTCTGCATTTTATTGGTGCATCTGAACAGAGGAATAGGAGCCGGCCTTCATCCGGAGAGCTTTTCCGATTTCGCAAGGTCCCACACTTGGGAAAAGCTCCATGTTGTGCAATCGCACTGAGATTCTCAACCCATCGAGTTGCAGAGTCCCAGGGGTGCTGTGATTCGACACCAACAGTTTTGGCACGCCCGGTGGGACCAAGAGGTCATTCCATAGATTTGAAGGAGTTTTCATGAAATTCGGACCAAAAAATTGCAGGTTTTACAATTCCAGATTTTTCACCTTCCAGGCTGAACTTTGAAATTGATTTTCAAGGACTTAACTTGCTCGAAACAAGTCAAAATTTCATCAGTTGATAGATCGGGGGGTAATCTTCAAAAGGGTATTCCTAGAATTTTGAGATTTTGACTTTCAAAATTTCATGGTTTTTTGAATTTCGGATTTCAGGTTTTCAGAAATCTGGCATTTTTTGGGTTTTCGGGACTGTCATTCCAAATCAAATTCCAAACCCTAAATCTCAAATGTGCAGGTCTTTTAAAATTTTTTGTGTTTAAATATTGTCAGGTTTTGGTGTGTAACTTGGCAAAATCTAGTCTTTTGAGGCTTGTTCTCTAACACATCTGGCGACTCCGAAGGGATAGAATTCAGTGGTGTAGCAGCACAAGTTGCCTAGGCACATGAGAAGAATTCGAACCAGGTCCAATACTCAAGAAGAAGGGCTATTTTTCCACTTGCAACTATCACCAGGCAGAGGAAGGAGAGGAAGAAGACCACAAAGATCACCATCTCCGCCTAACAGGACTTTGTCTACACCTCCACCTGGTAGGCCTTTTCTCGCATCAACCAGGGTTCTTAGGCCAATCATAATGGCGCATCTACCACCGAATCCCTTTGTCAATTTCACGGGCAGTAGTCCACTTGCCCTAAATGCTCAGAATCAAATTCCAGTTGCAGCGCTAAAGAATATCCCCTACTTCACAGGTGAAAATCATACTACTCCTATTGATCACATCCAGGATATTGCTAATGTATGCGCGATCCACGAAATAAATGAAATGGATGTTGCAGTCAAGCTGTTGGCTTCATCTTTCAAAGGCAAGGCCTTACAATGGTTTAGGAGCCTTACAGCAGGGTCTATTACGAATTGGAACCAACTTTGTTCTGCTCTTTGCAGCCAATTCGGGGAGAGGGCGGACAATTTATCCCTGTTGGAACAGCTGACAACAATCAAAAGGGCTCCTAACGAACAAATGGCAGACTTCAACTTCAGGTTCCAACGGACATGGGACAGGATCCCAATAGCTGTTAGACCAACTGCCGAAGGAGCATTCCTTTATTTCTTAAAGGCTATAAATTCAGACATAGCCATGATGATCCAATCAATGGGAGGAACAACGCTGCCAGGGTCCTATGACACAGCGATCAGAGCAGAGAACTGTTTGATCCAAGCCGGCAAGCTTGCACCAAGGCCACCAATGCCTCTCTATCCAGACATGGGAAATCCTACAACCAGTCAAGCACCAGAGTTGAATCCCATTCCAACTCCTAGGAATCAAAGCAATAATGAGGCGTCGACTTCTTCAAATACTTCAAAGGAATTGCAGGAGGTTATGAAACAGCTACAGAACCTTGGAAATGAGCTTGTGACTATCAAAAGACAGCAAGCTCAAAGTGCTAGACCGTATCAGCCTCAAGCACAGTACCAAGCTAGGCCCCCATACCAACAAAATAGACCACCACCTCAGGCTGCGAACCAAAGCCAAGGACAACCTCAAGCTGCCAGGCCATTTCGGCCGTATGATCCAAATGCAACGACATCCTCGAGAGCCTTGGTCCCGACACAAAATAACATGGCACAGGAGTACGACTGGTGTTACCCTTGCAATCTACCTCACAATCAGTCAGCATGTTTCAATGGTGCACTGAATCAGGCCTTGATGGTGCAAACCATTGGTGTGCCTCAAGAACCAAGCCAAGAAGGGAATCAGCAGCAAGAAACGCAACAAGAGGGACCTCCGACAGAAACCACATTGGCAAATTGGCAAACGGAAGACTTCTGTGGAGTTAACCAACAGCCTTTTCAAGGCGTGGCTGCCAACACACGGTCAAAGAAGAGAAGCATAGTAGAGGAACAACCGCCCAATCCAGTTGTTCCTCAACCCGCTCTTACACAACAAGGGGCCAGCAGACCAAACGCAGCCCCAAATGCGCAAAACCAGACTAAGGTACCTGTTGCAGCAACACATGCACCCGTTCAAGCTCCAGAAAAGCTTGCACCAAGTAAGGGGCAGCAAAAGGACAGTTCATCCCCCTTCAACATCATCGATCAAATGAAGAAGACACATGTGAACATTTCCATGTGGGAATCACTGGCGATCCCAGGGCAACGAGATTTGTTGCAAGCTGCAATGGCTAATTGGTCTGCCACAAATGTATCAAACCAAGGACATGAGAAAGTTCTCACTAATGCAGTGCAACATGATGGGGGCCAGACAAGGAAAAATTTGAAGCCTCCACCATTCTATGTTTCATTGATTGTTGGAAACCACTTGGTACACAACTGCATGATAGATTCAGGAGCAAGTAGTTCAGTGATGCCAAAGCAAATAGCGGATCAACTGGGTCTGAAGTACGAGCCAGTGCTGAAAGGAGTAGTGCAACTAGATGGAACAGCAGTGGGAACAGTTGGGGTCATCAAGGGGTTAAGCCTAACACTACATTCATGTCCTAATGTTACAGTCTTGCAAGATGTGTCTGTAATTGACCTCCCGCCACTCTTTGCGTTGTGTCTATCAAGGGACTTCACTGCAAAGATCGGTGGATATTTATCTGCAGATTGGTCACACATGATCTTTAGGACAAGGTATGGAGCTAAAGCAACAATCAGATCAGAATCGATTGCCAATTTTCATATTGAGCCTTATGTACCAGGCCCTATCAATGCAAATTGCTCAGCTTTTGATCAGGAGGAGTGTTCAAGTGATCTAGAAGCAGGTACTAAGGTTGAGGGAATTCCTGATTTGACTTTAGATGAATGGGCAAACAAAAGTCATGAATTTGACCCATACAAGGAAATTGAAGAATCTGAGTTGGGCATGTATTGTATACACGAGGAAAATTCACTCATTCCTGACATCATTCAGCCTGAACAAAAGGATGAAAACAAAGTTTGGAAATTATTCTTCGATGGTTCGAGAAGCAGGCAAGGTGCTGGAGGTGGTGCAGTGTTGATTTCACCACAAGACATCAAATATTATTCAGCTTTTCGTTTCCAGTTTTCTTGTTCGAACAACACAGCTGAATATGAGGCCTTGATTCATGGACTTCATTGGGCCAGGAAAAAGGGCATAAAGAACTTGCAAGTGTTTGGAGATAGCGAGCTAATCGTCAACCAAGTTAGGGGACAACATGCTACAAAGAACAACCTGCTGAAGAACTACAAGAATAGGGTATGGGACCTCATTGAGGATTTCGAAGCTTTCAGCATTGTGTCCATACCCAGGAAGAAAAATGAAGCCGCAGATAGACTCGCAGCAATTGGAGCGACGTTTGATGTGGTTGACAACACCAGAAGAGAAAAAACGCAGCCACATATCCATGTAGTTGTGAGGCCAGCAGTTCCAGATAATAACACAAGCTGGCAGGTGTTTGAGAACGATCAACAGATCGTCAATTTCTTGCAAGAAGAGGCTGAATTCTCAGCTAGAAATCAGGACAGACTAGAGCAGCAGTACGGGGATCAAGTAGTGCAGTTGCGGACAAACAAGCTTCCTAAGGGTTTAGTAACATTGGAGTCTATCTTCAACCCTAACGACCAGTTCCGTAAGGAAAAGGCTAATATACAGGTCAAGAGAGAAGATTCAGAGCCCATTCTAGTTGGGGAGGGCAAAACACTTCAAATTGGTAAAGTGGCCACTGAGCAGGAGAAATCAGATTTCATACAACTTTGCCAAGAATTTCCAGATGTCTTCGCTTGGAGCTATGAAGACTTAAGAGGTTTCGATCCGAAGTTGGCACAACATACCATAGAATTGGATCCAGATGCTAAGCCCATCAGGCAGAAGCAGAGACCAGTCAACCCTCACATTGAGCCTCTAATGAAGAAAGAGCTAAATAAGCTAATAGAGGCAAGCATTATATTTCCGATCAAGCACTCAAGCTGGGTTGCAAACTTGGTTCCGGTCAGAAAGAAGAGCGGAGAAATCAGGTTGTGTGTGGACTTCCGAGACCTCAACAGGGCATCTCTTAAAGACCATTACCCACTTCCTTCAATGGAACAAATATTGCAAGTAGTATCCGGTTCAGAGAGGTTCTCTCTCCTAGATGGCTACTCAGGGTATAATCAGGTAATGGTGAAAGAAGATGACCAGTTCAAGACAGCTTTCACCACCAAATGGGGCACCTATGCCTACAAGAAGATGCCCTTTGGGCTATCAAATGCTGGAGCCACTTTCCAAAGGGCGATGGATATGGCATTCAAGGGGTTGATCAATAAAATAGTTTTGATATATCTCGACGACATCACTGTATTCTCAAAAAATGCAGCGGATCACCTCTGTCATTTGAGGCAAGTATTTCAGAAATGTAGAAGATTTGGGGTATCATTGAATCCCAAAAAATGCATATTCTTGGCTCACGAGGGAAAACTTCTAGGCCATATTGTTTCAAAGGAGGGGTTGGCGATTGACCCAGAAAGAGTTGAAGCAATTCAAGCATTGCCATTGCCAAGTCACAAGAAGGCTCTTCAAAGCTTCTTGGGAAGGATCAATTTTGTCCGCAGGTTTGTTCCAAACTTTGCAGCTCTTGCGAAGCCAATAACACTGATGTTAAAGAAGAGCATGGCATTTAAGTGGACATCTGAAGGCAAGGCAAGTTTTGAGGCAATAAAAGAGGCTATATCTCAAGCCCCAACTCTCGTCAATCCAGACTTCTCTAAGGAATTCATGCTATATGCCTTTGGTGGTGGAGACACAATTTCTGCAATCCTGGTACAACAAAACAAAGAAGGGTTAGAACAACCAGTTGCTTTCTTCAGTCAAAGCTTGGAGGAATACGAAACTAGGTACTCTTTCATTGAAAAGCATGTCCTTGCGGTAATCAGAAGCTTAAAGAAATTCAAGCACCTAGTCTCAAACAACAAGATCCAATTATTAGTCTCTCATGCGGGAGTCAAGGACTTCCTTCTAAACAAGGATCTGAATGAGAAACGTGCAGGATGGATAACTCGTGTCATGGAATATGACATCGAGATCAAGGTCACCAAACTAGTACGTGGGAAGGGACTATGTGAGCAGCTAGCCTTGAGTCAGAAAGTTGAAGCTGGTGATGAAAAGGAGACTACCTTGGTACTACAGGATGATCAAGAACAAGAAAATGATGACGTGCCTACTCCTTGTTGGACTCAAAATATGATACACTTCCTACAGACAGGCCTATGCCCTCCAGAAATGAGCAAAGCAAAGAGGAGATACTTCAGATTACAAGCCATTCCATATGTGCTTGTTGATGGTGTTTTGTTTAAGAAAGACATCAATGGAGTTCTATTGAGGTGCATTGGGATAAGTCAAATTGAGAGGGTGTTACGAGATTTTCATGATGGAGATTCTGGAGGACATTTTGCCCCACGAGTAACAGCTCTCAAAATAATGAAGGCAGGGTATTATTGGCCGACAGTCTTCAGTGACTGCTATACATGGATAAGAAAGTGCAAGAAATGTGCACTCTTCACAGGCAAAGAAAGACAAGCAGCACTTCCATTGCACCCAATTCTGGTTGACCAACCATTTATGCAATGGGGATTGGACTTCGTCGGGGTCATTAATCCAAACTCAAGCCAAGGCCACAAGTGGATTCTCACGGCAACAGACTATTTCACCAAGTGGACCGAAGCAGTAGCGCTCAAGGAAGCAAATGAGTCTAACATACTAGACTTTTATGAAGGAATAGTGACCAGGTTTGGTGTGCCGTCCACTATCATATCAGACAATGCATTGGCATTTATAGGTTCCAAAATTACAGAATGGGCTGTTAAGAATGGAATCTACTTGAGCACCTCTTCAAATTATTACCCGCAGGGTAATGGACAGGCAGAGTCCACAAACAAAAATTTGCTAAGAATCATCAAGAGGACTCTGGATGAAAATCAAAGAACATGGCATACAAAGCTAAAATCAGCGTTATGGGCTGACAGAATAACACCAAAGAGGTCTACAGGGAATTCTCCCTACAAGCTGGTCTATGGGAAGGAGGCAGTATTGCCCATATCATTAGAACTGCCTGCATTGGAGTTCATGAGGCAGTTGGAGTTAGCTGAGTTCGAACCAATGGAGGCTAGGTATGCAGAGTTGATGGAATTGGAAGAAATTAGAGAACATGCAGTTCAGACGATCGAAAAGGATCAGGCCTTAGTAAAAAGATGGTTTGATAAGAAGGCAAGAGCAAGGACCTTCCAGGAAGGGGATCTAGTTCTAAAATGGGATGCAGATCGGGCAAGACCAGGAAAGCATTCCAAGTTTGACGCCATTTGGAGTGGCCCCTACATGGTCACGGGGTGCAAGAGTAGCAATGCCTTCCAATTATCTACATTGGACGGAGAAGAACTTTCGATTCCGGTCAACGGAATCTATCTTAAACATTGCTACTGAAAAGAGAAAATTTCTACCCTTGTAAATATTAGCTTAGATTTCAATTCCTCTAAGTGCGTTTGCACATTGTCTTGTTGTAGTTAGGTTTCAGTTTCCCTAAGTGCTTTGGCACAGGTTTCGTTGCTCTCAGGTTGTTTCTACAGTTCAAAGTGCTGTCGGAGAAGGAGTTGCGGTTTCAGGCTCGGGATCAGAGATCAAGTTGGTTTCAAGTATTGCTTATGACTCCATGCCCAATGGATTTCTAAAAGGGCCACTGATCTTCTACCTAGCAGGCAGGTGATCCCGTTGAGTCACCAAATTGTTGTATATATCTTCCCCCCGGGTAGATATAGACAAGCAGGAGAATGGAGAAATCAAAGAAGCTCAAATGCCTAACATGACCAAGGCGCACAGAATGGCGCATAAAAATGAGTGTCGACAGCAAAATGGATGCGCCCAAGGCGCAGGAAAGTGGCACACAGAAATGGATGTCGACAATGTAAAGGATGCACCCTTGGCGCACGGAAATGGCGCATAACAATGAGTGTCAACAGGGAAAAAGTTGCGCCTTGGCGCACATAAGAGGATGTCAACACAAATGTAAATGCGCCCTTGGCGCACAGAAGAAGATGTCAACATAGAAATAGACGCGCCCTTGGCGCACAGAAAGGAATGTTGACACGGAAAAAGTTGCGCCCTTGGCGCAGGTAAAGTGGCGCACGTAAACATGTGTCGACACAAACATATTTGCGCCTTTGGCGCACAGAAAAGAGTGTTGACATGCAAATGAATGCGCCTTTGGCGCACAAAAAGGGTTGTCGACACAAACATATTTGCACCTTTGGCGCACGAAAAGGATTGTCAACATGCATATGGATGCGCCAAGGCGCACCTTCAGGAGGCGCAACATTCTGAGCGCTGACAGGAAGCAGACCCTGACCCAGATATTCAGATGGCCATAACTTTTGACTGGGAGCTCCGATTCACACAAGGTTGGACTTTTCGGAAAGCCTACGGCGTCCTCTACCTAACTACGACTGGATATCTTTAATTGGGTGGGAACAAGTTCTTAAAAATGCAAAATACAGTTTGCCACTTTTGGGGTTTGATATGGTCCTCACCTACCACCATAATGAGATGAATTAAATACAACCTGAGGTGGTTGGGGTAGATTTGGACTTTCTCTCTCTTCTCTCTCTCATTCTTCCTATAAATTGTAAGGAGGGGCTTCTTTCTAAAGGTTGGACATTCTTGTTTTGGCCCCTCCCTTCTTCTCTTTGGCAGGTAGAGTTGTGGAGCTCAAACCTCCCATATGAAACTGTAATGCACCTTTGCCTCTGGGCATTTTTGCAGTGTATTGTATCAACCTTCAGAGAAAATAAATGCATGACTGTGGATGTTTCTCAACCCTCTATGTGTTTCATTTTGCATCCTCCTGATCTTTCACTGTGAATATGTTTATCTGTGCATGATTTTGCATTGCATTTCTGTGGTCTGTGTTTAATTGGCAAAACGTATGTTCTTCATTCCTCGGTGCATCACCTCCTTAGCTTAGGTTTGTTTTTATGCATTTTTCTCTCCCTGTCTCCTTGGTAGTTAGATTAGGTTTTAGTAGACTCTCTGCATTTTATTGGTGCATCTGAACAGAGGAATAGGAGCCGGCCTTCATCCGGAGAGCTTTTCCGATTTCGCAAGGTCCCACAGTTGGGAAAAGCTCCATGTTGTGCAATCGCACTGAGATTCTCAACCCATCGAGTTGCAGAGTCCCATACCTCTTGGCTGATTTTGGAGGCTTGTGGAACAAGGTAAACTTGTCTCATACCTCTTAAATTTACATACCAACCTTGCCTATGGTTGGAGGGTTAGATTTAGACCTTTTTTATGCATTTTTACAAGTCAAGATTGAATGTTGTAATTGCACTTTTCTTACATAATTTAATTTCAGTCCTTATGGGGTATGGGCTTGTTTGAGTGTGTAAGTAAATCTGTCATATTATTCACCCACCTATTGATTATGCATTAGAGAATGAAGTTGACTTATGTGTTAGAATTTGAGGATGTGTGAAGTGGCATCCTACATGGATCCACCCCATCCTCTTCTCTTCCCTCTTCTATAAATTAAAATTCTTTAGCTTGTTTTTGGGTTGCTTCACTTTTATCAGTTATTTTTGGGAGACTTCCTTTTGGTTTTAGAGAGCTCTTGCTTTTGGAGAAGTTTGGAAGTTTTTTTGATACTTGTGTTGGGTTGATTTTTAGATTACTTGCATTAGAAGGAGCTTGTTGTTTTGAACTTGGAACAATCTCCATCATGGAGAGGTAAGAGCTTGGATCTTGGAAATGCTTTTCTTTTCCCTTTTATGAATATGTAAATGCTGGTATGTTTGCTATTGTTGCGGGTTGTTGGGGATATGGCTTAGGGATGGTGTAGGATAAGACTATGGGGTACTCTTGAGGGAGTCATAAGTGTTTTGGGGAGGTATAAGTGTGGAGGGAGTTGGGTTTTTGGTTCCACCTTGTAAAAATAAATAGCTTGCATTTCTTTAGTCGTTATGGGGTGCTATAAGAGGTTGGGGAGGAATAAGCAAATGTGAGGGATAAGGGTTACATGGGGGAGGCATAAGGGTATGTCAGGGATTTTAATGATAATTGTTTTGGTAGTTTGTTCTTAGGTGGTGATACCCATTTCCCCTTTGGGAGGCATAAGTAGCATCCCCCATAGTTTCTTTCTCCTTTGGCTTCATGATGAAGCCTGAGTTTTGTGTGATGTCTTTCATGTGGTTGTAAAACTACTATTTTTTTTTGGACTGTATTTTTAATTTGAAATGTACATGTTGAAAGATTGCATTGTGATGTGGAAGCTTTGTTTCCATGAGTTGAAACACATTTCTTATTGCATTGTGTTTGGGGCTTGAGGGCCAATGAATAAGGATGGCTTCTCCTATCATTACATGTCTTAGTTGGGTGGAGAGTGTTGTCTTTCCCCTACCTTTGTTGTGATCAAAATCAGAGTATGATGGTGAGCATGTTTCTGTTCTGGAGCAAAGGAAAAGACATTTGTGACAGTCCCTTGTGAGAGTTCTTTTTGTAAAGCCCTTGTTCCCACTTGAATTGGATGATAATGTAATACATTTGGTGATAGAAAGATGCTTGTATTTGGTTATGAAAGTTGTAATTCGAAATGTGAAAGTGATGCAAATGTGAAATTTGTAATCCCAAAGATCCTTTAAAATTTGATCCCTGTTTTTTGTAATTTCAAATTGGAAATTATCAAAACAAAAAAAATGCACAATTCAAACCTGCAACAATAAAATAACAAATTAAATGATTAAATTGAAGCATTATGCCCTAAATGAATTTAAATAGACAAAAACACTTAAAGGAAATATTTCAAAGCTTAGCCAAATAGAGCTCAACCGTTAATATAGTCGTTTTTCCGTCAAAATGGTAAATTTTTGAATTTAAATTCAATCAAATAGATCTACCTCAAAAACTTATCCAAGATCCATCTACAAATCATTTCCATGGACTTCATTGTTGGGCTACTGATGTCGAGATATCACCATGACATTATCATGGTCACGGTTGATAAATTGACAAAAGTGGCTCACTTTTCTCAGGTGAAGACCACGTATACAGCTAGAGCAGTGGCACGGGTATATTTGGATGAGATCATTAGGTTGCACAGGATTCCGTTGAAGATTATTAGTGACCGTGATCCCTTGTACACTTCCCAATTTTGGACTACCATGCAGCATGCCCTCGGGACAAAGATTAATTTCAGCACAACATATCACCCCAAGACAGATGGATAGACTGAGTGGGTGAATCATATTTTAGAGGACATGCTCATGAATATATGTGATGGATAGTCTAGATGGGATGAGTACCTGTACTTAATAGTTTTCTACAATAATAGTTTTCAGAGTTCTATAGGCATGGCTCCTTTTCAAGATTTGTATGGTAGAGAGGACCTCTTAGTCTGGGACAAGCTAGAGGATAGGGTTTCTCTTGGAACATCTTTGTTGTAGGACATGGAGCAACAGGTGATTTTGATTAGACAGAGACTGCAGGAATCGTAGGACAGACAGAAGAAGTACGCAGATTAGCATAGGACCAACCACATTTTTGATGTGGGCATGAAGGTGTTCCTTCGTGTCAGGCCACATAAGATCCCTATCCATTATGGAAAAGGTTCTAAGTTAGCTCCTAGATTCGTGGGTCCTTTTGAGATCTTGGAGCGTATTGGCCCTTTGGCCTACCATCTAGCATTGCCACCTACCCTTTGACACCCTTTTGATACTAATCATGACACTGTAGACTATATTATGGACATTATTATAGTTTTGATTCAGTATGATGTTAGATATTTGGTCATGGATTATTGTTGACTTTGATTCTTATATGGTGCATGATGATTATTAGAGACACTTTTATATGTTGATGATGTTATACTATTTGACATGGTTATATTATGGATGTCATTTGGACTTGTAATAATTGGATATTTGATTAGACCTAGAAAATGAAAATTAGATTAAAATTAATGGGGATATAGTTGTTAATGAAATTGTGAGTGATATTGTTGATTGTCATGATAATTTTTGTGATTCACATATATATTGATGATCTTGAAATTATATTTATATTCATTTGGATGTTCTGATATGGCCACAAGGCCGAAGGAGGTATTTATATTTTTACAGGTTAAAAATATCACAACAAACATCGGGGGATTGGAGACCAACCACTTTGGAATTCTAGATGAATTCAACAAGGTCACCATGGCAACTATATTTGTTTATGTGTGTTTGTTTGTGCTAGGGATTCCCATGGGGGGATCACCTTTAAATGTGACCAAGGGATTTTATGTTTTTCTTTTATTTGGTCCCTTTTGTTTAATTTTTGCATGTGTTTTATGTGGTGCACTTACCCTTTCATTATTTATTTAATGTGGTGTTAATATTGTGAGTAATCATGTTGTTGAGTTAATTGATTAAAAGATATCATGAGAATGTAATTAATATGGTTGTTGGTTATGATTTAAAGTGTTGTAAGAATGAGTAATTAATATGTAAGTGACCTTGTAAGTGATTCGTAAGTTAACTTTTGAGTGTGAAACACTCCACCTTCTTGGAAATTCGAATTTGTCCTTGGAGGCTGATTTTGGAGGCTTGTGGGACAAGTTAAACTTGTCCCATACCTCTTAAATTTACATACCAACCTTGCCTATGGTTGGAGGGTTAGATTTAGACATTTTTTATGCATTTTTACAAGTCAAGTTGAATGTTGTAATTGCACTTTTCTTACATAATTTAATTTCAGTCCTTATGGGGTATGGGCTTGTTTGAGTGTGTAAGTAAATCTGTCATATTATTCACCCACCTATTGATTATGCATTGGAGAATGAAGTTGACTTATGTGTTGGAAGTTGAGGATGTGTGAAGTGGCATCCTACATGGATCCACCTCATCCTCTTCTCTTCCCTCTTCTATAAATTAAAATTCTTTAGCTTGTTTTTGGGTTGCTTCACTTTTATCACTTCATTTTTGGGAGACTTCCTTTTGGTTTTGGAGAGCTCTTGCTTTTGGAGAAGTTGGGACGTTTGTTGGATACTTGTGTTGGGTTGATTTTTGGATTATTTGCATTGGAAGGAGCTTGTTGTTTTGAACTTGGAACAAACTCCATCATGGAGAGGTAAGAGCTTGGCTCTTGGAAATGCTCTTCTTTTCCCTTTTATGAATATGTAAATGCTGATATGTTTGTTATTGTTGTGGGTTGTTGGGTAGATGGCTTAGGGATGGTGTAGGAGAAGACTATGGGGTACTCTTGAGGGAGGCATAAGTGTTTTGGGGAGGTATAAGTGTGGAGGGAGTTGGGTTTTGGGTTCCACCTTGTAAAAAGAAATAGCTTGCATTTCTTTACTCGTTATGGGGTGCCATAAGAGGTTGGGGAGGCATAAGGAAATGTGAGGAATAAGGGGTACTTGGGGGAGGCATAAGGGTATGTCAGGGATTTGAATGATAAGTGTTTTGGCAGTTTGTTCTCAGGTGGTGATACCCATTTCCCCTTTAGGAGGCATAAGTAGCATCCCCCATAGTTTCTTGCTCCTTTGGCTTGCATGATGAAGCCTGAGTTTTGTGTGATGTCTTTCATGTGGTTGTAAAACTGCTATTTTGTTTTGGACTGTGTTTTTAATTTGAAATGTGCATGTTGAAAGATTGCATTGTGATGTGGAAGCCTGTTGTTGCCATGAGTTGAAACACATTTCTTATTGCATTGTGGTTGGGGCTTGGGGGCCAATGAAGAAGGATGGCTTCTCCTTTCATTGGATGTCTTGGTTGGGTGGAGAGTGTTGCCTTTCCCCTACCTTTGTTGTGATCAAAATTGGAGTATGATGGTTGGCATGTTGTTGTTCTGGAGCAAAGGAAAAGACAGTTGTGACAGTCCCTTGTGAGAGTTATTTTTGTAAAGCCCTTGTTCCCACTTGAAGTGGATGATAATGTAATACATTTGGTGATGGAAAGATGCTTGTATTTGGTTATGAAAGTTGTAATTCGAAATGTGAAAGTGATGCACTCTGTTCTCTGTTTTTGAATGAAAGAAAAGAAATATTATATCTTTGTAAGTTGTATTTGATCATTGTAAATGAAGAAGTTGTAAAAGAAATCATTCCAACTAAATAGATGTTGTTCTGCCTTTACAAAAGATGTTACTATTGTTTGCAATCTGTTTTGAAATGTATTTGAAATCTTTGTTTGAAAGGAAGAAATGCGTGTGAGGAAAATACAGAACTCTGTCTTTTGAAATGTGTAAAATTGGAAATCAGAATTGCATTTTGGTTTAGAATAGTTTGATTTGAATCAACTAAATGTGTTAGATTAGAATTGGAATGAATTTTAATACTTAGAAGATGAAAATGGCAAATAGATCCTTTAAAATTTGATCCCTGTTTTTTTTGTAATTTCAAACTGGCAATTATCAAAACAAAAAAAAATGCACAGTTCAAACCTGCAACAATAAAATAACAAATTAAATGATTAAATTGAAGCAGTAGGCCCTAAACGAATTCAAATAGACAAAAACACTTAAAGGAAATATTTCAAAACTTAGCCAAATCGGGCTCAACCGTTTTACAGTCGTTTTGCTGTCAAAATGGTAAATTTTCGAATTGGAATTCAATCAAATAGATCTACCTCACAAACTTATCCTAAGATCCATCTAAGAAAAATTCTCCATGTCTATTTGACATGTAGAGAGTGGAAGAAGATCAAATTGAATAAATCTCACAAGTTAAAATTTACCAGTTCACACTGTGAAAGCCTGCAGGCCATTTTCTTAAAATTGACCCCTTAAAATTTATCAAAATCAAAAATTAATGATTTCTGTGAAAAGAGGACGTTGAGAGATTTCCAAAAATTCCTTGTTTTCCCAAAACCAAGCTCTCTATCAAAATTTATGGCCCTCTGAAGTTTTTCTTCCTTGGCATCAAAAAATGGGAAAATTTTCCTTGGCGGGCCCGCGGCCCGAATTTTTCCCTTAGAGCTTAGGAATTTTTTTGGGAAAATTTTCCAAATTTTACCCACCACCCCACTGGCCCACAGCCAATCAGAGGCTGCCATGTGGCACCATGAGGTGTCAGTGGTGGGACGGATCTCCTTTTAACTTAGCGCTCCCAAAAAATTTTGGGAAAAATTTTCCAAATTTTCCCCGCCGGCCCGTGACCAATCAGGTGATGCCACGTGGCGTCATGAGGCATCGGTGGTGGAGCGGGTCCTTTTTCCTCTTTGTGCTTTGGAAAATTTTGGGAAAATTTTCCATGTTTTCCCCACTAGCCCACAGCCAATCCGAAGCTGCCACGTGGCATTACAAGTTGTCGGCGGAGGCACAAGTTCTTGTTATCCTCTTAGCCCTTCGGGGCGTTAAGAGAATTTTCTCCCCGCCACTCCACTTTCCCCGCATTGGCTTAGGTGATGCCACGTGTCCCTTGTGGCTTTTAGACTTGCATGTGCAATGTTGGCTTTTCACCCGACGCGGGAAATTTTTCAAAATATCTCCCGCCACCCCATTTCTCCCCGCGCTGGTTTGAGAAGCGCCACGTGTCCCTTGTGGACTTGCGGACCCGCGGGCATGTGGGCACAAAGTAATTTTTTTGCCCCACATGGGAAATGATCCAAAAGTCTCCCCATGGCCTGCCAACCCACCCTTTGGGCAAATTTTCACCCTTGGGCCCGCAGGCCCACTCTTGGGGAAAATTTTCACCCCAAGGCCCGTCGGCCCATAACTTGAGAAATATGAGGAGTTAGGAGGACTTATTTATATCAATGGAAAGGTGAGGAAATTTCCTATCCAATGGGAATGATTTAGGGAATTTTTGAATGCATTAAGTGTTAGAAAAATCAAGTTGAAACTTTAAGCCTGTTAGAGAGTGGGTATGGTGAGGAATTACCCTCTGAACCTAATTGAACCTTCTAACCCTAAATTTTGGATCTTATGACCTCTAATAATTGTTAATAAAAGAAAAGTATGTTCTAGTGGGTTAGAATTGTTCTGGAACTTGTTAGTGATAGTTGTTTCCTTGTAACCTGGTTGTAGACTCTTTTAAACAAAAAAAAATTATTCCATAATTTTTCCTAACTAATCCTAGGTTGTTTCTTGGGTCTCAAGTGGGTTGTTTTTAGCACCTTTCATAGATGACATCTCAATCGATCATATTCTCATGTATTATGACATCACTCGCCAGAATATATAACTTTGCATGATCATCATCCTACTACTAAGATGGTTTTATGGATTCCTCTACCAAATTTGACCCCACAAAAAAACTTGAATGCACAACCTATTACCCAAGCTAAGCTCAAATGGATTGTAAAATAAATAATTTTTGTACTACTGGATCCCAATATTAACAATGTTGTTATGGCTACTATTCCACCATCATTAGGCATTTCGTCTTTATTTGCATCTCCTTTTACATCACTCAAACCAGGCATAATCAATCGCCACATTTCCTCTGGATATGTTCTACATTTATCATTAGTTTTTGGCCCTCTTTATGATGGTTATTTTTCATGATTCATCATTGACAAGATTAAATCACCCTCCCTAAATTCTACACATATGTTTTTGTGTACTCTTGATTCCCAATTACTTGTGGATTGTGTCCCATACAAATGGTTATGACACATCATTTTTTATACTATAGGATCAAATATTCAATCATATCATAAGAAATCACCTTTCTTAGTTACACCAACTAACTAATGTAAAAAAATCACATCTACTACAATATGCATTCATCATTTATTCTAACATCAAACATCTAATGGAAACCATAAATATCATCATCATTACACTTCAACACTACTTCATAACATATTATCATATATATCAAACCAACCATAGAGAATCAATAACACAACTCATCCATACACATGATAACAAAATAAAAATTTCAATGATCATATATATGATTTAAAGAAATTTAAATCTTTATCAGAGGACTGAGATCAAATGAATATAACAGTAATAAGCAAGATCTAACATTCAAATTACAAGAAAGTGTAAGCAATATCTAGATATTTGGGCTGAGAAACAGGCTAAGAAGTATGGATGTGAACTATGTATGCTTTTTATGAGAAACTAGAGTTTGGAACTTCTTTGGAAAAAACCTCTGAAACTGGGATAAGACTACCCCATGTGCTAGTGTCCGATTTGTGAGCTAGTGTCCTGGAAGGTGCTCTAATTTTACTCTTTTTAGGGTTTGAACTTAACCTCTTCCTTTCACTATTTTTCATATCCACTTCGTTATAGGGTTAATGTGTCACACTTATTCCAAAAAAATAAACCCTAGCTACCTACACAAGGCTCAAGAAAACATTAGATGAAATAAATAATGCATATACTTGAGTCAGAATGACCTCAGTGGTCACCCCAATGTGATTGTCACCAAGCGTTGCACTACACTCCATACTTAATATAGTTAGAGAGTATGTGTGTGTGAGAGAGAGATATTGAATCATTTCCTTTGAAGCTAGGATACCCTTGTGCCAGTCATACCAAGATAGAGGGCTTCAACTATTCTTCCACCAAGATAAATATGTGAAAAGGAATTTAGAAATAACCCATTCTATCCACTAAATAATACAACCCAAAATGCAGTCCTTAAGTGTTGTTCCTTTCTCAAGTAGTAGATAGTAAGTGATAGCCCCGAATTACCTCCTTTAGAGTAGTTAGTATGGTGTGTATATATATGACTTCTGTGCTTGAATTTTGACACTTAGTAACACCAAAAAGTTTACCAAAATCATGAAATAGAAATAATAAAAGACTCAAAGTTAAGTAGCAACTGACAAGTTAGAAAATAAAGTGTGATGGATAAAAGAACCCAGAAGGGACACTAATGTCTGGGCAGTAGTGTCTTTACTGGGCGTTATTATCCCAAAGCCAAGAAATAGAAATAGTACCAAGAATGGGGACATTGATCCTTATGACACGACCAAAAGATATAAATACAAATAGTAAAAGGTAAAGTCACAATCAAAATCAGTAAAAGGACTAAGAAAAGGTGTCACCAATGTCTAATCTTTACACTTGAAAATCACGTGTATAACAACATATTAGAGGTGTAATGTAATAAAAATAAGTTCATAATTTGGTCCACCATGATGTTTGGAATTTTTGGTCCTGAGAAACCCTGGTATCAAGATATATATACGTTCATCTAAGATAAAACCTATCCCCAATGCATGAATGCCCATGATAAATGAGCCTTAGCACAATGTGCTTCACACTATATTATCCTCACCGACACCCTATATAGAAGAGGCTATGATGGGACTTGCTTAAGATGTCTCAATCAGGATGAAGCTAATCAAACTCTAGTCAAATTTCATATCAGAATTTTTAGCGCACACATAAATGGCATGGTCTTAGATAATAATATCTTGTGCATGGGTTACTATTAGCCCCCTATGGAATCAAATGCATGTACCTTTATCAAGGAATTTCAAGCATATCATTAACCCAGTAATCTTATTCATGTACCCTCACAAGCCCTCTAACATATCACTTCACCTTGAAATTTTCCCAGATGTGGGCTCGACTTAGAAAAATAAAGCGTACATCCTTGTATGGTCATACCTTCATCATCACCGCTACTAAATATTTCACCAAGTGAATAGAGGTCATGCCTCTCACATATGTCATGGGTCAAATATTTCCAAATTCATCTTTAACCACATCATATTTTGCTTAGGTGTCCCTACCTCTCTTGTTATGGTACGTCTTTCAAAAATAATAATTTCACAGCGTTAGGTAAAAAATTTCATATCCACCTACAATGGGCAACTCTATATTACCCACGGTGTAATGGCCAATTTGAAGCTTCCAATAAAATGATAAAATCAATATTAGAAAAGACTATAGATAAATGTGGTCAAAATTAGAACACATGACTATATCCCGCCCTCTACGCTTATAGAACCTCATTTCATACTCTAACCGGAGCCACTCCCTTCACCTTCGTATACAGTTCTTGTAGTCACAAAATCATGCACTTTAGACATTTATTTATCTTGGTTATGTACTAATATTTAGAAGGTTCTTGAGTGAATAAATTATGAATTAACCCCCATCCTTTTGGCCATCTTGTTTATGTTATTTCATAATTTATGACCTATTGCACTCACATGCCCAGCCATTTTCTGACATATCATGTTATTTTAGCCTCGGCTGGGGTGCCCAAATTTAGTACTGAGGCTCCCATGGGTTCCCTGGTCCCACATAGGAGCGTCTTAGTCCCTTTTACACTTTCCCGCCAACTTTTTCGACCTCTTTTAGTCTTTTGCATATTCATATTTCTTTGGGTTGGCCTTTTTAGGGTTAATTATGAAATTAGAGCTAGGGCACCCTATAAATATAAAAGTTATGAGACAATAATGAGAGACCTAGAATCATATACTACTATATTCATTCCATCTAGAATTGCACTCATCCATGGAATTGACATCCACATAGCTCCATCATCAAAGCACAAGCTAGGTCATTTGCATCACACTTCATAGGGAGGATTTTATTCTATTCCATCGACACATTCTATTACAGCTTCTACATTTATCTATTGCTCGCTATTTCACAAAGTGTGACTGACACAAGAACACCTAAGGCATGACATGCACACACACACACCAGAACTAAATTTGGGTTTGAAATATAGTGT
Organism: Taxus chinensis; assembly: GCA_019776745.2. Taxonomy (NCBI): domain Eukaryota; kingdom Viridiplantae; phylum Streptophyta; class Pinopsida; order Cupressales; family Taxaceae; genus Taxus; species Taxus chinensis. Next base: position 356,828,370 of record CM034154.1, read on the forward strand.
AGCACTTATTTAGTAATCCCACTGTTGTGGTAATTTAGGTCAGTCTAACCCATTCATTTGCATCTTTCTTTTTTTAGGGTTTTTATACTTCCTTCTTGATCTTTTGTAGGTTACTTATTCCTCTTGGATTTTTTGGAGCACTCTGCATAACAATGAAAAAATAATGTGAAAAGCTTTTAGGGTTTCAAATCACCTTTTGACCCTGTGAGCACCAGTTCTAGACATTTCTCGTAGACCATGGCACCCATATTCCTTACAAAAGTGTTTGTGGGTGCCCAAGTCCTCTTCTAGGCACCCTGGTCTAGACACATCATCCATATCTATCCTTTTCGGCAATCTGACACAGTCATTCCTACTACCTGATTTTCTATACATCACTGCGACATAATCCCATAACCACCATTTATCAGCTGAGTTCTTTCCTTTTCCTTCTTGCATATGAGGGTTTTTAGTTTCATTATTCTACTTACTTATCTCATTTGCATACTATTTTAGTGAATTTACTTACTGTGTTATATAATCTCCTAGATTAGATCAACTACCCTTTACTACATCTATTTAGTTAATTTTAGTTAATAATTTTGGTGAACCCGACATCTTTCACACTTAGGATCCTCCTTTTCCCCCTATCATGCCTCCTAGAGTCGCCCAAGTCTCTTTATCTACCTCTAAAGATATCCTCATTACCAGAATATTTTGCAATAACAACTAAACCCCATGCATCTAGATGAAAGTATGTCACCACACCAAATTAGTTCTATATTCGATTGTTCATCTCATGACTCTGATCCTAGTGATCCTCCATCTACCAAACCCATATTAGATTTAATTCAATATCTACATGCTTTATTTCAAGCCAAATTTAAGGCTATGGAGTCAACCATTACATCCCTTAGATCTGAAATTCAAAATATTAAGCATGCTTCTCAATTGCATGTTTGGGCTCCTTCTCAATCATATATGCAATCTATGTCCACCACATATCATATAGTTAAACCTCGAGACATGCCATTTCCCAAGCCTCTCATATTTCAGACCACAATACTACACCATTTGACATTTTATCCTCAACTCCTTAGTCATCGATTAATCATCCTACTACCATACTCATGCAACATTACTCTCCTTATCGATTAGCCAAATATCATGGTCATTCATACTGCAATTATTGTCGAATCAATGGACACAATGGCAATGACTTGTCATACTTTTCATCGTATAATGATCAATATTCTTAAGCATCAATGCTCTTATTTCATGGAATGCTCCAAAACATCTTATTACCAAAGGTCATATCCACATTGAGCTCCAAAATTTGACTCACCTACATCTAATGAGCATTAGGCTAGCATTACTCAATTCACACCTAAGCAATAACCTCTCACAAGTAGTTCATCCCCTAGTCTTCGACATGTTAAGTCAACCACCTAATGAGATTTCTAAGGAAGTACCAGATGCTTAGCCTATTCATTATATGCTTGATGTGGCTACTCAGTCACAGCATGCCTAATGCTACTTCTCCTAGTCAGAAAGTTACTATAGCCCCATCCCATTATTCTCCTATTGTATTATCATGATTCTCCACTTATTGATGGTCATGTCACCATGTCTCATAACACCTTCTTCAAATTGTTAGTCATCACTTAAGCAATCACCTATAGTATCGCTCAGTCAACACGGTTCAACCACATTTCTAATGTTGTTTCACAAACTTCTCCTACTAAGTCATCTAGTGCATTACCAAGTCAACCTAATTAGTCTCCTTTGAGACTCAATACAACTTGGTGTCCACTTAAATCTATGATCCAACCAATTAATTTCATCCCAGCAGCCAATCCTTCTCCTAGTTTTTATGATATATATTCACTTTCGTAACCACCATGCAAGATTTCACCATTATCTCTTACCGTTAACCTTGTAATTCCAACACCTACTATCGAATCTACATATATTGATGAATAGGACCTCCACTCACAGCTTGTTCTGGTGATAAACCATCAAACGATCACATTCTTATATCACTTCAGTGTCCCATCACTTTTGTTAAGGAAACTACTCCTTACATTTATCCACTTATTGTCTTATGAATAGACCTTCATCGCTTACACACTTGGAGAGCATAACATCTCACACATCCCCCCCACCTCATTTTAGAATATTTGGAATCACTATCTTTTACATTCTTATAAATTCATATCTTCACATTAGGCATATTTATCATACATTCTACGCATTGCATTACCTAATGAACATACTCTTGTGCTTCAGTTCACACTTGATTGTTGAGGAATTATTACTACACTGAACCCTAAAAACTACACCTTAGGCATTATACATTAAACTTCATCACACATTACACGTTATTCATTTTACAACATTTGGTCATCTGCATCTCTTCATGTCATACTTCATGATACGTTGCATACATCATACACACCATACATACTACACTGCGTATTTTCCCACATATACTCTACTAGTCTTCATCATATAGGAGTCCAACATTTCATTCCTATTTTATCTACATACACTTACATGTCACTTTATACATTACACTTTAAACATCCTACACATATCACATTTTCATTTTACACATAACATATCTACACATTCTACACATTACATCATTACATATACCACTCACCATATGGTTAGGTTTTATCCTTACATATATTGTCTTCTATCTTGTATGAACTACGCTCACTACCCGATGACGCATTTTAGTTCCTCATGGTCCATACTCAACTGCCGAGGGTTTACAAATCAAATGGACCCTACCTTAACCACACATTTACTATTCAACCTTGCATCATACGACATTACTACCTTTAGTGACATACACTTTAGGCTAAATCTTCATCTATTATATCATCTTTATAGTGGTATACACCTTAGGCTACATCACCAATCCCTATTATTCATCTTGTAGTGACATATGCTTTAGGCTAAATCATCACCCATTTTATCATTTTATAAGTGATATACACCTTAGTGTTAAATCATCACTCACTCCATTACATCTCTATAGTGATATATGCTTAGGGATACATCATTAGTCCATATTTCATCTCATCATGGTATACTGCTTAGGCTATAAAGTCCATGCACATCTATTCTACAAGTCGCATATCATCACCACTAAGCATATCCACATTTCATCAAAGCATGCTATACACGATACACACATACTCGACCATTTCCTGATGACGCACTCTTATTTACGGTTAATTCTTGAGTGCTGAAGGGGAAAACCAAATGAACCTCACTACATACACTTTCATTCACTCTGGGGGCATGCGAATCTTATCATTCCATAGTGCATTCCATCAAATCCATCCATAGTATACTATATTTTCTTGGATTATTCACTCTTATTTACTAGTGTCTTACATGATCACTTTATTACACATGTTAGATTGATTTCTTACATGTCATTATCTATACCATCCACACATGTGAATTCACACCTTTGTTTAGTTTGATCGTAGATACATGACTCCTACACACGGCAAGAATGCTAGCCTTCTACACTTCTTACATTGGTCACTGGTCACATCCACATTCATCTCTTCCAGGTGTTATTTTCTCATTTTGTACTTAAAATCTTACATTAATTTATCATACATTATCTTGACACATTAGCTACTTGTCTAACATACTAATGGGTGTTCCATGTGCAACACTTGTTTCGTAAGATTACATGTTTCCATGGCTACTTCTTGTTTACTTGTCAGTTACATTGTCTACCATTGTTATCTTCTTGTATGCGTGTTTTTTCTTATGTTTGTGCACAAACTTTATTTTTTGTCTACATGTTGTTTGTGGCCATAATGGCTTTGCATGTCTTGCGACATCGTGAGCGATGTCCCATATTTAAATCCCGCTTTATGTGACTTACTTGTTTTCTTATGTGTTTACATTTACTACATTGTCTACGTAGATTACAAAAGTTTTCTATATGAATTCATTCTTTGTTTACACTTGTCTTTGGCTAGCATTCTTATTCATGCGTGCCTTGGTTTCTACCCAACACTTTCAAGGGTTACAACCTACATGCGGTTGGTCCTCTTTTGGGGCCACATGTCTCATATCAGTGACTTCACATGTCACCCCCAAAGAGGGGGGGCATCATTTAGGTGTTTTCTGCTAACACAATGTATTTACACCGGTTCGGTTCAGTGAATTTTACGACGTTGGCATTATGGGTTACATACAACGAGTAGGATTCAGACAAGTCTACAAACCCCATACACAACAGCTTTTACAGGACATGGTGTGCTTAGCCTTTATGGGAACAAATTACAGGATTGGAGGTTACAGTGGGTGTGCCTCTCTACACTACTTTAGCCAGTGGCGTTCAGATTCCAGAAAAAACCAGGAAATGCATAGAGATCTCAATCACACAGATTTAGCTTAGACTAGTTAGAGCTTGGAGGACACAAAGCATTTCCTCCCTACACTTCTCTAGCTAGGGTGGCATGAGATCGCCCAAAAAAATCACAGTACAGGATATCCTTCTACACTCTTTCTTTCGACATGGATAAGGTGCATATGTTCCATTTACCTTTACATTTACATTTTCCATTTACATTAGAATATTTACTTGCATCTTTAACATAGTGGTTTTACGCTTACATACATACATATTTGAATACTTGATCATTTTCTCATTGACAGGTATGAGAAACAAGTCATATCAGAAACAAGCAGTCAAATGGAGAACAAAAACAACAACAATAATGTTCTGTAGAATCACACATACTTTTACTAACCATGCAGGTACACTACACACATGTAGCTACACAGACGTGTTCCTCCCTAGGTTCACTCTCATCACTTTTTCTTTGCACATTTTTCATCTTTAGTTTCCATGCTTCTCCATATTTTTGTCATTCCATGTTTTGTCTAGTCCTTTGGCACGTTTTCTACTACATTCTTCATGGACATCAGGTATACATCTCTATCTACTTTATGTTACCGAGATTTCCACTCACCAACATAAAGTGGGGAAAAATGTAGTCACAAAATCATGCACTTTAGACATTTATTTACCCCAGTCTCATACTACTATTTAGAAGGTTCTTGAGTGAAGAAATTACTAATTAACCCACATCCTTTTAGCCATCTTGTTTATTTTATTTCATAATTTGTGACATATTAGACTCATATGCCCAGCCATTTTCTGACATCCCACGTTATTTTAGCCTTGGCAGGGGCACCCAAATTTAGTACTGGGGTGCCCATGGTGCCATGGTCCTACCTGGGGGCGCCCTGATCCATTTTACACTTTCCCACCACCTTTTTAGGCCTCTTCTAACTATTTTTCATCTTTATATTTATTGTGGTCGGCATTTTTGAAGTTAATTAGAGCAAGATAACCCTATAAATATAAAGTTATGAGACCATAATGAGGGACCTAGCATCATCTACTACTATCACTCCATCTAGAGTTTGCATCCATCTATTGCATTGGCATCCACATAGATTCCATCATCAAGGCAAAAGATAGGACATCTGCATCACACTTCATAGGGGGAGGGATTCTATTCTATTCCATGCACACATTCTATTACATTTTCTACATTTAGTTATGGGTCGCTATTACACAAAGTGTGACTGACACAAGAGCACCTAGGGCACAACATGCACACACACACTAGAAATACCTTAGGGTCTGAAATGTAGTGAAGTACTCAAGTTAATAAGCCCACTGTTGTGCCAGCTGAGGTCTGTTCAACCTAGTCATTTGCATATTTCCTTTTTTAGGGTTTTCTATACTTCCTTTTTTTATTTTACAAGTTATTTCTTCCTCTTGGAATTTTTGGAGAACTCGTCTGGCAATAGTAGAATGAAATTAATACGATGACAGATATTTAGATGTTTCAAATCACCTTCCGACCCTGTGAGCTCCAGTTCCAAACATTTTTCCCAAGTCTAGGGTTCCAAAATTCTTTACCAGAGCACCTGTGGGTGCCCCAGTCTTCTCCGAAGAGACTTAGTATAGACAAATCATCCAGATATGTCCTTTTTGGCACTCTTGCACAGTCATTCCTACCTTCTGATTTTTTTTTCATCACTACGACACATTCTGAAAAGCATACATTAATTAGTTGAGTTATTTCCTTTCTCTTCTTGCATATTAGGGTTTCTACTTGTACTAGTTCTATAATTTAGTGCATGTACATATTGTTTTAGTGTATTTACTTATTGCATTACATGTCCTCCTATATTAGATTAATTATCCTTTACTACATTAGTTTAGTTAATTTTAGTTAAATAGTTCTAAAGTCTTATTACCCATAGAAATTAAGCTCCCTTCCCTTTGTGTATCATTACAACACCTAGTGCATGGTGAAAATTACCACCAAGCACGTCTTATAGAACTAGATCTCTTATATGAGAGGCACGTATGTGCCTTGGATCGCTTGAAAATATATTAGAATTAGCTCCATTGTATCTATAATAAATTTATTAAACTAAGACATTTGAGATCGATGACATTATGATTAAAGAGAATCAAAAGAATACTACAAGAGAGTTTGAAAAATAAGAGAAGTTCGAACCTAATTGGTTATGACTCTACATTGTAACTACTAAGTTCTAATCCAGAGCATATAAACTATCTGATGAAGATGGAAAAGAGATTAAAGAACCCATGAATGTAGTTCACATGAAGAATTTCTACTCCTAAATCCTCTAAGAGTATCCCTAATGTTGACGATATATTGTCACAATCGCTTGTCTTATCCCTTCATTGTATACCACTTATTCCACACCATTGTCCTATTTCATTCATTGCATCCTAACAAACCACCTTGTCTCATGTGTTCCTCTTAGTTAGGATGTGAGTCTCGTGATCTAACAGTCATGTTCACCCACTTCCATTGTTTTATGTCCCTTGTTACTCACCAAGCTTCTTCATTTGTGTCATGCTTAATATGTTTTCAGGAAACCTTTCCTTTTTCGTTAGCACACAAAAATTTAAAAAAATCAAATAAAAAAACACAAAAAATATATAGAAAATACTAAATCCCAAAACTATATAAAATCCGTCAAAAACCTATAAATCAAAATAATCAAAAGCAAAAACATTTACAAAATGTTTCACAAAATTTTAGCGATTGACAACACAGTTAAACAATAATGTCATTTGATTGCAATCCAAGTGGTTGTTCCAAATCATCCTATGGTTATTACTTCTCTTACCCTTGGAATGTATCATTGCTTGTGGGAAATTTCATCAATCAACCCTTCAAATGTACCCTCACTTGGGGAAATTTTGGTTTTCAAGATTTTCCTCGCATGTATCCTTACCTGAAAAACTAACCCAATCCAATTTCAAATTAAACTTCAATGGGATCCAATAAGAGTTTCATGAGGAGTAGTTACTCCGCTCTTTAGTCTGATCCAATCCCCGTCCACATATAATTTCTTGGGGGCATTTACATCTGCTTATTATTCACTGTGGAACACATTAGGGATGTAGTTAAATGTCATTATTATAAGTTTGTTGCATTGTTATTGTATGTTGACTTACAGTAGGTAATCTTGTTAGCATTTTAGTTTGTATATAACCTTGTGTTTGTATTATTGTATCTGTATGACTTGTTTTTCATTTTTATAATTTTTTTGACCAATTACAGGTAGCAAGATAACTAGGCTCATTGTTAGATTTGTTATATTCATTTTTCTTTTTGAATTGGGTTTTGGACCAATTACCGATATCATGTTACTAACTAGGCTCATTTTTAGCTTTGTTGTATCCATTTTTCTTTGTATATCAGGTTTTTTGTTTCATTCCTCATTTTTGTGTTGATCAATTGTATATATTTTGTTGATCAATCGTTTGTATTCAGTTGTTATCCTAGCTCATTTTACCTTGACTTTTAGGCTTGTTGTCAACTTTTTTCTTCATTTTTTGACCTACTACAGGTATTTTGTAACCATCTTAACTTTTTAATAATCATGATGTGTATCAACTACCATGTGTATTGGGTTTTTTTGCAATCTTGTCATTATTTTCCAATCTATTTTCTGTGTTTTTAATCATGGTGTTAATTCTAAATTGATTTAATTTAATTAGAGTTAAATCTAAATATTACAGAGTCACATATGATAATGAATGATAAAATAAAAAATTGACACAAGAAAACTAAGATGTAAATATGAAACCTAATCACAAGAGATAGATAAAGAGATTTAGCTAATTTACACTCAACCTAGAACTGATATGTACTAGGAAAAGTGTTGAACAAAATGGGAGGGGTGTCATAAATGCTGAGTATAAATTCTGCAACCCATGGAAAGAGATGGACATAGAACCCATTAAAGCATGATTCAGATCATTATGTTTCAGAAAAGGAATAAGGAAAACTCCAATGGCAAAACATTGGGAAGAAAAAATACTTCTGAAATGGATTTGGTCTAGTGCAAAAAATAGATTTTTTTGTCAAAATCAAGCTAGAGTAAATTGTTCCTTTAGAACCCCTTGATTTAATGCCAGATAAATTCCTATAGCCATCTGATAATATTCATCTTCTCCTGATAATAGATAAACCCCCAATATCTCTATCTACCAAATCTGATCAATCTTGATCTTGATCTATATAGAGGGGGAGGGGAGGGGCCCTCCCCTATCTAAATGAGAGGAGGGTGAGGGGGGTTAGGGGGCCTATCTACTATCTATAGTAGATAGTAGACCTGCCTCCTCCCCCATCCCTAGCTATATATCCCATCTCCCAGCTATAGAATATTGTTACTCGACACTAATGACTTCGCAAATAGTTAAAATATGTTGCTTAGTGTATTGCAAGGTGGTCGTTGTTATTTCCTATTGATCACTTGAGATTCACTCCTTGAATGTCGAAGGTACCTACAACCTGCAAGATAGAAGTTCACCTACATAAGCCCACAAACTGTATAAAACCTAAAAAATAAAGATGCAATATAGGGAGTCAGACTAACCCCGACAATCACCCTGAGAATGAACTTATGACTGAGCATTTCACTACATCTCAGACTCCATGTAGTTCTTGTGAGTGTGTGTGGAAATGATTCCCTAGGATTCCCTTGTACAAGTTGCACTTGATAGCGGGTTGTAGCTAGAATGTAGAAATGTATAGCATGTGTGGATGGAATAGAATGAAATGCCCTTTCCTATGCAGTATATGCAAAGTTGATGCATCCTTTGTCCCTTAAGTGGATGCTAGATGGATGCTTTAGAGTGTTTTAGGTGCCTTTTTTAGTGCAAGCTTAGGTGATAATAGTAATGCTTAGTGTTTGGTCCTTGATTTTGAACACATAACTATGTATTTATATGATTCCCTTGTTGGAATTTTGTAATTGACAGCTGAAAGGTCGACCCATAAGTGAAAAAGATGCCCAAAAGATAAAAGATACCCAAAAAGAGTGAGTTAGGTAGAAGAGGGTCAGGGGTGCCCAAAGGGGACATGATCACTTGGGCACTGGTGTTTGAAGTCATGAAAGATAAATAAGTGAAACTCTTACTAGATTGCAGGGTGTGTAAGACCAAAAAGAAAACAAGAAACAAAGAAAAGAGGCCAAATATAGTCGTCAATAACTAGTTTTCTTGCTTAGTAATTATATGAATGTTAGTATATGTTTATGACCTAAAAATGTACCCAAGTGCATGATTTTGTGTATATATTTTCCCCCACTTTATGTTTTTGAGTAAATAATCAATAACATAAAGTAGATAGAATATGTATACCTGATAACCATGTAGAGCGTGCGGTGAAATGCATGCCAAGTGGACAAGTGAAGCAAGGAATGATGCAAAGTGAAGCATGGAAACTAGGAAAGGAAAGTGACCCTAGGAGGTGAAGTGTATGTGTTGCATTGTACATGTTGTTGTAGCTTGTGGTTGCTTCTTCTTGTAAGGATGGACCTATAAAAAGAAGAGCAAGAAAAATTATTCAAAGTTTTATATATGAAAAATCTGAGCAAAGTATGCAAAAGTATGTAAAAGTGTGTAAAAGTAGTAGTAAAGGAAAGTGTGCACCTGATGTAAAAAACTATAAAGGATATAAACGTGTCCTAAAATTTTGTGAAGAGTGAGTTTTTTTTGGGAGATCTCATGCTAAGTGTGAGTTTTTTGGGTGATCTCACACCAAGAGCAAGTTTTTCGGGTGATCTTACGCCAAGAGAAAGTTTTTTGGGTGATCTCGTGCCAAAGAGAAAGTGTTAGGGAGAGAGGTCTAGCGTTACTCCCTATCCATGAATCTACCCAATAAGCACCACTGCAAATGGTATGTCCCTTATTTTTTCATACTCTCTTGAATTATTTCCAAATGTATTGGTTGTTTCAAATGAATAAGATATAATGTATTTTGTTGTTAGATGACTATGATTGGTACAGTAAAACTTCCCTAAAGGATTCTCTAAACTGTGTTGATATAATAAAATGACTATATGTGCCCCCAGGACATTAGTGCCCAAGTGAGGATACAGACGTCTAGGTGCTAATGTCTAAGTTTGGGCGTTGATGTCTGTGTTGTGATTCTAACCCAAGTCTAATTCTGAGTCAATGTTGTAACTGTAACATGTGTTGATTATGTGTTGTATTGTGTTATTTTTTGGCTCTGATTTGTCATATGGGGTGATTTATTCACCCAATGTATGCCCCCCTTATTTTGGGTGCATGTGATGTCGATAGGAGTGTGCATCCCAAAAGAGAGGACTTGATGTTGATATGGAGTTGATACCTACAGGGGGTTGGGAATGTGCATAGTAGAAACCAAGGCACATGCAAACAAAGTGGCTAGGAACATGTGTTAGTCTAAAAAAATAGAATGCATGTCATAGAAAAATAATGTAACAAGCAAGTGTGCATCCAAGATAGACTGCAAAAATCAAGTTTCAAACATGGGACATCACTCACAATGTCACAAGACAATCAGGGCCGAAGTGGCCAAAAGTATACAAACAATGATCAAACAAGACATATGGCATAACCTGCAAACAATGTTATATAATAGGAAATAATAAAAAACAAAGTGTATCATACAACCATGGTTGCATATAGTCTTATAAATAAAATGCTACATATGAAGCACCTGTTAGCATTTTTGAAAGATAAAAAATCATGTTAGAAAGATAAAAATTATGTCAAAGCATGTATATATCAATGGAAAGTAGTGTGCTGGTAAGAATAAGAAGTAGTATATGATGAAATGATAGCACCTGTAATGTGTGAGAAAGTAGATGCCCCCAGGAGCCTCGGTGGGACTAGTAAGAGGTACAATGTCAAAAATCATTACAGCATGTAAAGACCTATAAGAAATATGCATTCATTCCAAAAGACCAAGTGTATGCACATGTGTATATATAAAAGATATTGACATACTAAGTATCAGTCTTGCATGAGAAATAAATTGTACATGTAAGTAAACTAAACTATCATGAGTAGATGTAACCAAGATATGAAAATGTTGAGTACTAGTGTGATGGAGTGGTATGCAATGTTTGTGAATGGTAGGAGAAGTGTTCCCCCCAATAGATGTGTATGAGATGCGGATCATTTATAAAATACCCCTCAATAATCAAGAATGGACCATAGAATAAGAGTGCATCATAGAGAAATGGTTTGAAAACTATAAGCTAGAAAGATAGATCATAAAGCATAGAGTGTGAAAAGTGAATGTGGGGAGGTTCATTTCAAATTCAAGCCGTCGACAGTTGAGTATGAACTGTGGAACTATAGTGTGTCAGAGGGTGATGAAAGTGTCTATGCATAGTAGCATTTGAGATGCATTACATTAAGCGGGTTTTTAAGTGGCTTGTCAAGGAGAGTGGCAAGCTGATAGATGCCACCCCCAAGCTTATCAATTATGACATAGGGTCCGAGCCATTTAGGTTTGAATTTACCTTTTAGATGATCCTTAGCTATGTTATTCTTCTAATTTTCTTTTAATAGAAGGTCACCAATATTGAGTTCTTATGGGTAGATTTTTCTATTGTAGGATTGTGCAATGCAAGCTCGATATACTCACAGATGTTCTAAAGTTTACATGTGGAAAGAATCAAGCATCTCAAGATCATGGATATGGTTTTCACAATATTCATTCTCTTTGAGAATTCCTATAAGTGATACCCACAGGGAGGTTATTTCAAGATCTAAGGGGGTTAGTGCTTCAGTTCCATAAACAATCGAAAAGGGTGTAGCATTTGTAGGGGTGCACACATTGTGTGGTAAGCCCAAAGAGGATATAGAATTTTATTATGATAATCATCACCACTAATATCACTAATCTTTTGTAAGATTTTGAAATTTGTCTTATTAGATGCCTCTGCTTGGTCATTTCCATGTCGATAATAAGGAATGGAAAATGTTTGCTTGATCTTGAATTTTGCACAGAGCCCTTTAACATATTTTTTTTAAACGAGATCCATTTTTGGGGATAATGACAGAGGTAATGCCAAATCCTATAATAAGGGGAGTGGTAATAAAACAATAGATGTCAATACCATTGGTGGTGTGTAAAGGTGTGGCTTCGACCCATTTATTAAAGTATTCAGTAGCAGTAATGATGAACTTATGGCCATCAACCAACTCAAGATTAATCTTTCCAATGATATCAAACCCCCATAAAGAAAAGGGCAGTGATGATGCTATGGGATGAAGTTCATATGCAGCTACATGATGGATATTGTTATGTTTTTGAAATTTATCACAATATTTGGCATATTCTAAGCAGTATTTCTCCATTGTGGGCTAATAGTAGCCTTGGCATAGAAGCTTTGAGACATAGTTTTTCCCTAGAAGTGACCACTGCATAGACTATCATGAACTTTTGATACAGTCGTGGGAATTTCGTTCAGTCCTAATCAGCACAGTAAATGGCCATCAAATGATAATTTAAATAATGAACCACCAATTATTACATATTGTGTGGCCTCTCGTCATAAACGACGAGCTTTATGAGGTTGAAAACTGTTGTGAATGGTTTGTCAATAGAGAAATTTATATATTGGAGTGAACCATTTGGGATGATCATTACTGTGTGTGACAGCACATGTTTCAAAAGGTGGACAATAAGGGGAAGTTTGTCACAAGTTTCAAACTATCAAGGTGGTCTACTCATCATTGATATCTTGATGAATGAGTGATGTCACACTAGCCATAGCATCTGCATGACGATTATGTTTTTAAGGTATGGTTGTAAGAGAGTAGGACTCAAATGTAGCTAAGATTTCTTTGATGAAGTTATTATATGGTATGAGATGTTCCTCTTTGGTTTGATACATGTCATTAACATAGTTAATAATGAGTTATGAGTTGCCACGTATTCAAATATTTTGAATAAGACGTTTGCGGGAAACAATGAGCCCAAGAATGAGAGCTTCATACTCAACGATGTTGTTAGTACATGAGAATCCTAGGCTATACATAAATGGGATATGATTGCCATGTAGAGTGATAAACATGATCCTAGTCCCGGCATATGAGAGGCAATGAGACCCATCGAAATACATAGTCCAAGTGTTAGTGTCATGTTATGTTCACCAAATGATTTAATTTAATTAGATTTAAATATAAGTATTATAAAGTCACATATGATAATGAATGATAAAATATAAAATTAACACAAGCAAACTAAGATGTAAATATAAAACCCTAAGCATAAGAGATAGATAAATAGACTTAGTTAGTTTACCCACAACTTGGAATTGATCTAGACTGGGAAAAATGTTGAATAGAATGGGAAGAGTATCGTAAATGCTCAGTATAAATTTTGTAACCCACAGACAAAGCCTAACATGGGCACCCACTAAAGGATAGGGGTGCTTGGGTGCTTAATGCTGCTACTAGGCACCCGTACTACATAAATAGTCAGAATCTACTTCTTATTGTGTCACAAGGTGGTCGTTATTGCTTCATGTTGATCACCTGAGAGTTGATCCTTGAATGTTGAAGGTACATGTAACCTACAAAATAGAATTTTTCCTATATAAGCTGACAAACCGCATCAAACCTAAAAATAAATATGCAATATTGGGAGTCAAGCTGACCCGGGTGGTCATCCCAAGATTGAACTTACAACCAAGTGTTGCACTACATCTCAGACTCCATGTAGTTCTTGTAAGTGTGTGTGGAGGTGATGCCCTAAGATGCCCTTATGCAAGTTGTACTTGATAGCAGGATGTAGCTAGAATGTAGAAATGTATAGCATTTTTTAATGGAATAAAATGATCTTCCTCTTCCTATGCAGTATATGGATCTAGTTGATGCAACCCTTTTCCCTTGAGTGGATGCTAGATGGATGTTTTAGAGTGTTTTAGGTGCCTTTTTTAGTACAAGTTGAGGTGATAATAGTAATGCTTAGTGTTTGGTCCTTGATTTTGAACACATAACTATGTATTTATATGATTCCCTTATTTTAATTTTGTAATTGACAACTATAAATACAACCCATAAGTGAAAAAGATGCCCAAAAGATAAAAGAGACCCAAAAAGAGCGAGTGAGGTAGAAGAGGGTTAAGTGTGCCCAGAGGAGATAGGAGTGTCTAGTCATTGTTGTCCTAGCTTGGATTTGATGTATGAAGTCATGAAAGATAAATAAGTGAAATTACGACTTGGTTGTAGGGTGTGTAAGACCAAATAGAAAACAAGAAACAAAGAAAAGAGGCCAAGTATAGTCGTCAATTACTAGTTTTCTTTCTTAGGAATTATATGAATGCTAGTATATGTTTAGGACCTAGAAATGTACCCAAGTGTGTGATTTTATATCTACATAAATGTTCAATAGTAAAAAAATTAACATAATCATCATACATCATGAATAAAATATTGTAGATGAAAAATCACGCACTTGGGTACATTTATAGGTCCTTAAAGCATGTTAGCATTTACATGATTCTTAAGCAAGAAAACTAGTGATTAGCAACTATCTTTGGAATATTTTATTTGTCTCTTATTTTCTATTTGGTATTGCACACCCTATAGCCCGGTCAAAACTTAATATTTTTTAACCTTTATTGGCTTCAAACACATCCGCCCAGTTATGACAAAAGTGCCCATGCACTCATGTCCCCTCTGCGTGCCCCTGACCCTTCCTTATCTTACTTGCTTCTTTTGGATCTCTTTTATCTTTTGGGTATATTTTTCACTTATGGGTCGGCCTTCCAGTTGTCAATTCCAAAATTCAAATTAGGGAATCATATAAATACATAGTTATGTTTTCAAAATTAGGGATAAAACACTAAGCATTACTATTACCACCTAAGCTTACATTTAAAAATAACCTAAAACACTTCAAGGCATTAAGCTAGCATCCATTCAAGGGACAAGGGACTTCATATTCTACATACATAGCATAGGTGAAATTGTCTTTTACAAGTTACAGGTACCTTTGAGGATCTTGGTGTGAATATCAGGTGATCAACAAAGAATAGTTGCGAACCACTAATGACACATAAAAAACTAGATTCTGAGCATCTACATAGTCACTAGCACCCAGTTCTAGTCTCCAGCACCTAGGTGCCCCTGTCCTGCTATGGGCACTCGTGTCCAAATCTATTCCTACACTCCATATTTTATAGTGAGAAATTGCGACATTGTTTACATCTTATTCACAATATTACCCTGCCCAGATCACCTCCAGGTTACATATAAATTAGCTAAGTTCCTCTATCTGTCCTTATTGCTTAGGGTTTCATATTTTACATACTTCTTTGCTTGTGTCTTACTACACATTATAATTTTTATATCATTTACTACTGTAGTTATTATGTAATAGGGTTTAATAATAATATTTTTATTAAATCATTTGGTGAACCCATCACTTGAACCCAAACTTGTTTCTAGGAATCTTGTCATATTTTTACCATGGCTGAAACCTATGAACCCTTTACTGATAAAGACCTTTATGATCTCCAAGCTCATATTGTTGAACATCCACAAGACTTAGATTTTATTTTATTTGTTGCTCACGAGGAAGCCACCAACATATCTAAGCTCAACCCTCCTGCCTCCAATTTTGCTTCCATTTATATTGCAACATAGCCTCCCTCTTTTACCCTTCCACCTACCTCTATTATTCCCATTTCCATTCCTACTCCTACCACCCATTTCACTCCACCTCTTATTTCTTACACACATAAAGTCTCATCTTCTGACACTCAAGACCTAGTTTCCTTATATTAGGACCTACAAGTTCAAATTCATTAGTTACATCAAGCTACTTCACGCTCCTCTCCATCTCTTGATTCCTCATTACTCCTTCATATCCCTTTCGCACCCACCATTTCTACTTTCCACTTCCTCCTAAATTTGTCACCCCTAAGATGCCCAACACTAATGGCCATAGTGACCCTCAAGAGCATCTTCAATATTTTCATGTGGCATGTCTTGACTATGTGGATGATCATACACTGCTAGCTAAGCTATTTCCTGGAAGTCTACAAGATTACACCATGTGTTGGTTCTATGATCTATCTGTTCATTCAATAATTTCTTTCACACATTTCGCCAATGTTTTCCTTGCTCACTTTTCAATCAATATCGGCACAAAGATATAATATGCGCAACTTGCTCAAATTAAACAAGGATCTAATGAGTGTCTAGTTGACTATGTATTGCGTTATAAGAATAATATAGCTAAGATGACCAATGTACTCATTGATTCTGGATTGCAAGATTTTTTTTCTTTAAAGTATCTTACCTCTACTTCAAGAGAGTGTTATCTTTGAGACCTCTCTTTCATTTGATCAATTATTTCATACTCTCAAATTATGTGAAAGCAAAATTTTATATATAGGAAAATTAAAATATTATGACAATGTTTCATCTTCATCTTCTAATCGGTTTCAAGGAAAATTTAATTTCAAGCCATCCCTTAAGCCCACTGAAGCAAAAACCACTGTTAATTTTGTTTCCACACATGACAAGCTTCAATTGCAACCTTCAAAGCATACATTTACCAAATTAACCTATGTGCCTCACTTCATATTACCTCAACTTATTGAAAGTAATCTTATTAATCTTCCACCCCCGCTTAATCTTGATCCTTCTCGCCCCCTTGGTCGTAATTATGACAAAAATGCTATATGTGACTATCACCAATGTGTTAGGCACTCCACTGATCATTGTTTCAAGCTTAAACATATTATTCAAGATCTTATCGAAAGAAATTCAATTGAGATCCCTGATCCTTCTGCTTTTAAACCAGTCAATGATAACAAAAAGCTGAAAATCTTTAATGACCCTTTGCCCAAACATGAAAAACAAGCTACTAATTATTCTACTAATCATACATATCACGTTATGCCTCATCCTTCATCAGGGCCTCTTTATTTTCTTGTTGCTATTGTTCATGCATCTCCACCAATCATTACATTCTTCAATCATGATTAACATGCTACATTTACTTCTTATTCTTTGCATATCAATGCTTCTATTGGTTCCTTTACCGTTAATAATACTATGATCTATCCATCAAATCCTATCAATGTTTGTTCTATTACACTCCTTAAATCTAACAAATTCCCATTATCTAACATCTCATATCTACTTCCTAATTATTTCAGCTACATTAGGCTTCCCATTACAATTGGACCTCTTACTATACTTATGTCATTCGTTGTGGTATCTTCAATCAAAGGTTGTGACATGCTCTTAGGTATTTCTTGGCTCCACGCCACCCAAGTAGTTCCTTCCATGAATCATTTGTATCTCAAATCCATTCACTTGAAGCAATTTTTCACTCTTAAATGTGTTCCACCATGCACACCATTTCCCTTTCCTCCTCTTGTTGACATCTATACACCAATTTCAACATCTAGGCCTCCTCTTCCTCTCAAGTTTAAAGCACACTTTTCACCTAGTTCTCCCATTCACACACAACCTGCTTCATGATATTTTTGTCCTCATTAGTCCATTAGTCCACCTTATCATCCTAAGTCCCCTACTCAGGCATCCCTTTCATATAGGTATTCACCAACTCCTTCACTACATAGATCTCCTTCACATGTATATCGTTACTCTCATACTCCACCAATCTTAGAGCATTGTCACATGTCTTTGTCTCCTTGGAAATTTTGTGGAGGGCCCTTGATCTTCACTATTGTTGGATATCCTTCTATCCATTAAACACTTGGGGGCATCACACTCTCTCCCACCTCCTAATATCATAATTTTTCTATTGTCTCTACTACTACGCTAAGCACTCCATGTCGAATCTCTTTACGCATCCCTAAAAACTTTGATACATGCCTTGTATCATCATTACCCTATAACACACTCTAGTTCCATGGTTCATACTTGAATGCTGAGGGTATAAATCCAAAATTTACCTCACATCATTCACTCTTCACACTATGTTTCATGATCTATCTTTCTATCATACATTCCCATACTATTTCCCGATGACGCACTCTTATTCTATGGTTCATTCTTAACTGTTTATGGCACTTTTAAAAATGAATGTCATTTCATACACATCCATTAGGGGAATTTTGCTTCTGCCATCACTACATTTTTCATACCATACCATCACACTCATACATTGGAATAACATATCTTGGTTGCATCTATTCTTACTAGCTTATTATGTTTACATGTTACACTTTGTTTTCCACTCTAGATGGATTCTTAGTATTTCATTATCTTTCTATATATATGCACATGCACATTCACTTAGTCTTTTGAGGTGAATATGTATTTCTTACAGGTTCTTAAACGTTGCAATGATGCTTGGAATTGTACCTTTTACCAGTCCCATCGAGGCTCCTAGGGGCATCTACTTTCACTACTATTACATACTACACATGTTTTGTTATTACATCTCATTACAATTACTTTAAATTTCATTGATTTATTTGCACTCATGACATGTTATTTATATTTCTAACATGTTCATGGGTGCTCTTGTGTATCATTTGCTTTCTAGGACTATATACCGCCATGGTTATCTGATACATTTTTTTATCTTGTTTTCCACTATTATTTGTGGGCTTTTCCCTATGTCTTGTGTGATCATTGTATGCTTTTGGTCGCTTCAGCCCTGATTGTCTTGGGACGTTGTGAGCAATGTCCCATGTTTGAAACCTATTTTCCGCAGTCAATATTGCTTGCACACTTGCTTATTACATTGTTCTCTATTGTATGTTATACATACATTAACACATATTTCTATCCTACTTTGTTTGTATGTGCCTTAGTTTCTACCATGCATATCCCCTACCCCCTATAGGTACCCACTTCATATCAGCATCAGATCCTCTCCTTTGGGATGCATTCTCCTAGCATTGTCTCATGCACCAAAAATGAGGGGGGCATACATTGGGTGAATAAATCACCCCTCCAACAACTCAAAGATATAACATAAATCAATACAACACATAATCAACATAGGTTACAATCACAAAATTAGCTCAAAAACACAACATAGACACCACTACCAAGAATCAGACATTAGTGCATGGGTGTCTGTGTCCTCCCCTGGGCACTAATGTCTTGGGGACACAAACAGTTATCTTCTCATATTAACACAATTCACAAAAATCTTCAGAGAAATTATACAGTTACAGGCACAAGCCTTCAGTTACAAAAATAATTCTATCTCCTTTAATCAAAACTAATATGGAACAAAAGGAAAAATAGGAACTAAATCGAGACATACCATCTGTAGTGGTGCTTATTAGACAGAGTCATGAAAGGAGAGTAAAGATAGACCTATCACCCCAACACTTGCTCGTTGGCATGAGATCACCTAAAAAACTCATTCTTGGCATGAGATCACCAAAAACACTCACACTTGACATGATATCACCCAAAAAACTTGCCCTTCACATCATTTCAGGACATCTTTATATCCTTTACACTCTTATACATTAGGTGCACACTTTCTGTTACTACTATTTTCATACGTTTACATACTTATGCATAGTTTGTTCATAATTTTCATAGACAAGACTTTGACTACTCATTTTTCTCTTATTTTATAGGTTCTTCCTTAATACACAACAAAAATTAACTTACAACAGCAAATACAAACACAATAAAAAGTATAAGAAAGACATGTGCTTCACCCATAGGGTCACTTTCCTTTCCTAGTCTCCATGCTTCACTTGTCCTCTTGACACGCTATTTTCCGCATGCTCTATAGGATCAAAAGGTACGCATCTTCTATCTACTTTATCTCATTGAGTATTCACTCAATAACATATAGTGGGGGGAAATGTAGACAGAAAATTACGTACTTGGGTACTGTTATCCAAAATAAGCCCCTTGCTTATTTTTGGCTAACTCCCTTCATTCCTTCCTCCCTTATGCCTCAGTTTCAGGAACTCAAAACCTTCTAGAAATGGCACCATTGGATAGAGCTCCTTCTCAGCTTTCCAGAAAGGTAAATTTTTCCTCCTAACTCCATGTATTTTTGAAGTTATGGCTCGGCGGAGGTTTTGTGGGAAATTTTCCCTGGAAAGGCCCGTCAGCTAATCAGAAGCTACCACGTTGGCATCGGAGCATCAGGAGGTGGGAGAAATTTTTGGAATTTTCACCAAGTGTTTGGTAGGGCTCTCAAAGTGATTTCTTGTCCCAAGGGCTCGTCAGCCAATAAAAAGTGGCCATGTGTCCCAGGGGTCATTGGGGGTTGGACCGACGAGGAGGAGTTGGGAAAATTTCCCAAAGGTTGGCGCAAACAAGTTTTTCGGCCCTAAGGCCCGCTAACCAATCAAAACCTACCACGTGTCCTTAGACCGATGGAAGTTCGGAAGTGTGAAAGGATTTTTTCCTTTTATCCCAAGTTTGGAAAATTTCAAAGGAAAGCCCGCTCCCCAAAACCCGAGCCAATCACATCATGCCACGTGTCCACATGGCAACAAAAATATAAGGCAAGCCCACAAGGAATGAGGAGTAGGAAAGTCCCACATCCAATAGGATTGTGCCATGTGTCTAGCTCATGGAAGATGGTCAAAAGTGACAAAAAAGTTGAGAGCAAAGGCCCGCAACAAATCAAATCATGACACGTTTCCTCGGAGCTTTGGGCCGCCAAAGAAGTTTTGGAAAATTTTCCAAAGGCCGAAAGTGATGGAAAATGAGGCGGGGAAAGACCGAAACCAATCAGAACATGTCACGTGGCATCAGAATGGTGGGGTGTGGAGATTTTTTGGGAAATTTTCCAAAATGCAAAAAGTGGGAAAATTTCAAGTTCTCGGCCCGCCAACCCATTTTGGCCCTGTTTTCGCCCTAAATGTTCAGAGGGGCATAACTTTCGATCTAGAGCTCAGATTTTCATGTTCTTTATATCATTGGAAATTTGGAAAAATTATCTACATGATTTTGGGCTCAATTTTGTGTTTTGATAGGTTTTGGAGAGAAAAAATTAGAAAACGCCTCTGGCACATGGAAACCGATAGAAACGACATTTCAACGACCATTTTTAATGAGGAATGGCTCGCATTCTCTCCCAGCATGGTCTAAAACATTAGGAAATGGATTTGTAAGGGAACCCATGCTATTTTTTATGAATTTGGTCAGTGGTTGAAAGCTCCTCTCATGTTTTCCCACATTTCTCTCTCCTAAGCTCGAATTTGCTTTGTAAAAGTCGGAATGGGCTCATTTTTTAAGGAGTTAGACATTTTTCTTGCTCTGCAGCTCCTCTTTCCTTCCTCATCAAGTGGATTGGTGGAATTTTTACCTTTTCATGCAACTACAGCACCCCTTTTGCCTCCTGGCCATTATAATGCACTGTATTGGACCTGGAATGATAATGTATGCTCTGTGATTGACCTTTCTCAATCCTTTCATGTGTTTATCATTGTCTCCTGATCCCTCA
Organism: Taxus chinensis; assembly: GCA_019776745.2. Taxonomy (NCBI): domain Eukaryota; kingdom Viridiplantae; phylum Streptophyta; class Pinopsida; order Cupressales; family Taxaceae; genus Taxus; species Taxus chinensis. The sequence continues at coordinate 356,850,167 of CM034154.1, forward strand.
TTACATCTTGGAAATATGTGCATGTTTTGTGTTGTATTTTCTAGTGAATTGTGTATATTTTGTAGTAGCAGATGTCTGCTACTCCTTTGGTGCATCACCTTAATTAGACTAGGTTTATTTTTTGTATTTTCTCAACCCTGTCTCCTTGGCAAGTTTGGTTAAAATATAGGTAAACCCTCTGCAGAATATTGTGCACACTTGAACAGAGGAGTTGAGGAACCAGCCTCTAATCTGGAGGATATTTTCCAGTCCTAAAATTCCCACACTTGTGTGAAAAGATCCAATGTTGTGCAATCACAATGGATGCTAAAATTTCAACTAGAAATCTGATAGAACATCCAGAGGGTGCTATTGATTTACACTAACAGTTTTGGCATGCCCGGTGGGACCTTAGAGGTCTTCATCTTCATTGCAAAAAAATTGATGTGCCTTTGTTGCAAGTTTCTTGCTTAAAATAGCCCTGAATTGCACATCTGACGACTCCAAAGAAGAAGAATCAATTGGTTTTAGTAGTCCAGACCTGAAAAAATCATGAGAAGAATCACCACAAGGTCAAGAGTTGGAGAAGAAGAAGTGTTGTTTGAGTATCTGCAATTATCTCCAAGAAGAAGACAAAGAGGGGGGAGAATTCAAAGGTCTCCATCTCCACCAAACAGAACTCTATCAACTCCTCCACCTGGTAGACCTTTCATCTAATCAACAAGGGTTCTAAGGCCAATCAGAATGGCACAACACAACCCCTATGTCAATTTCACTGGCAGTAGCCCACTTGCTCTCAACGCACAAAATCCAATCCCAATTGCAGCATTGAAGAACATTCCATACTTTACTGGAGAGAATCAGACTACTCCTGGTGATCATGTCAAAGATATTGCTAATATTTATGCAATCCATGAGATTAATGAGATGCAAATTGTTGTCAAACTGTTGGCATCTTCATTCAAAGGGAAAGCTTTGCAACAGTTCAGGAGCCTTGCTCCAGGCTCTATCCAAAATTGGAACCAATTATGTATAGCCTTCCATGAGCAGTTTGGAGAAGAGGGAGATAACTTGTCCCTTTTGAAACAATTGACAACTATCAAGAGAGCTCCCAATGAGCAGCTAACTGACTTAATCTTTAGATTTCAAAGGACTTGGGAGAGAATTCCAATGGCAGTAAGGCCAACAGCAGAAGGTGTTTTTCTATATTACGTTAAAGCTTTAAATTTTGATATTTATATGATAATTCAATCCATGGGAGGCACAACTATCCCTGCTGCTTATGGCATTGCCATTAGGGCTGAAAATTGTCTGATTCAAGATGGTAAGCTAGCTCCTAGGCCTCCAATGCCATTGTATCCAAATTTAGAAAGTCCAAGCACTAGTCAAGTGCCTAATTTAGCCCCTATTCCCACTCCTAGAAATTAGAATTCAAATGAAGCTTCTACTTCATCTGCTAGTGCCTCAAATGAACTTCATGAAGTCATGAAGCAATTGCAAAGTTTAGGTAATGAGCTGGTTACACTCAAGAGGCAGCAAGCCCAAAGTTTTAGACCTTCTTATCAGCCTCAAGCTCAGCCTAACAGGTAGCCATATCAGCCTCAAAGACCACCCAATCCAGCTACAAATCAAAATCAAGCAAGGCCTCCTGCCAACAGACCATTTCAGCCCTATAATCCAAATGTTGCATCTACCTCTAAAGCACTAGTGTTAGTACAAAACAACATAGCTCAAGAGTATGATTGGTTTTTCCCATGTAATGAACCTCACAACCAATCTATGTGCTTCAATGGTGCTCTAAATCAAGCCTTAATGGTAACAACAACTGGTGTAGAAGGTGAAGGGAGTTAAGGAAATAACCAGCAACATGAAACATCCCAGCAACAATCAGCTCTAAATGATACCACACTTGTAAACTGGCAGGCAGAAGACTTTTGTGGCATGAATCAAACAATCTCTCAAAGTTTTGTAGCCAACACAAGGTCAAAAAGGATAAATTTAGGTGAAGGGTAGCCATTGTCTCTAAGTGATCCACAACCTTCTAGCACTCCACAAACTGTTGGCAAACAAAATGCAGTTCCAAACACGCAAGGACAGCCCAAGCCAGCTCCTAGACCAATTCAGATGTCAGTCATTGTTACCCATGTGCAAGGAATGAATATGCAAGCCAAAGGACAGCAGAGAGATGCTTCATCTCCATTCAACATCATTGATCTGTAAACATATCAATGTGGGAATCACTATCCATCCCAGGCCAAAGAGATTTGCTACAAGCTGCCATGAAGGACTGGTTAACTTCAAATCAATAGGTCCAAATGCAAGAGAATGTACTCACAAATGTTGCCCAGCCTAAAGAGAATCATGGAGAATAGCAAGGTAAAATATTGAAGACCCCTCCATTCTATGTTTCATTGATCATTGGGGACAAATTAGTACACAATTGCATGATTGATTCTGGGGCAAGTAGTTCAGTAATGCCCAAGCAAATAGCTGATCAGTTGGGCCTCTAATATGGAGTCATTTCCAAAGGGGTAGTACAATTGGATGGGACAGCGGTGACAACAGTAGGAGTGATTAAAAACTTCAGTTTTACTTTACATGCATGCCCCAACGTTGTTATTTTGCAAGATGTCTCAGTGATAGATCTTCCACCACTCTTTGCCCTATGTTTTTCAAGGGATTTTATAGATAAGATTAGAGGTTACTTATCTACTGATTGGTCACACATGTTGTTCAAAACAAGATATGGAACCAAAGCCACAATCAGATCTGAGCCTATTACTAACTTCCACATTGAGCCTCACACTCCAAGCCAAATCAATACTAACTGTTTAGCGTTTGATCAAGAGGATTATCCAAGCACTGATGAAGCTGACACCAAAGTTGGAAGCATCCCAGATTTGAATCTTGATGAATGGACAAGCAAGGTGCATGTTTTTTATACTTATCAATAAATAGAATAATTTGATAGGAGAATAATGAAGAAAATCATCCTGAGCATCACCAAGCCAGACCACAAGGGACAATGAGGTATCAGTTGTTCTTTGATGCAAGAAGTAGACAATACTATGTTTGTTTCACCTCAAGGAGTTAAGTAATCATCTTTTAGATTTTAGTTTGCATGTTCTTCCTGAAGCTTTTATACATCATTGGTCAGTCAAGAGAGGAATAAAGAACTTGCAAGTCTTTGGTGACAGTGAGATTATCAACCAAGAGGGGCAACATGCTGCCAAGAATGATCTAATCAATGAGGGTATGGGACCTCATTGAAGATTTTGAGGGTTAGCATCTCCATCCCTTGACAAACTTGCAGCATCAAGCCTTTGATGTTGGTGAAAGCATCAAGAAAGACAAGTACAGTGAAGCATTCATGTGATTGTAAGGCCTTCAGTGCCAGACAACAATAAGTTTGTTTGAAAATGACCTCATCCATTTCTTGCAAGAAGTTAAGTTCTCAACTTCAAGAAAAGTTAGAACATCAGTATTGATCAAGTGGTACAACTGAGAACCAACAAACTAGGACTTGCACTTTGGATTCCATTTTCAATCCTAATAATATGAGAAAGCAAACATCCAAGTTGATTCAGTGCCCATCTTGGTGCAAGCAAATTGGTAAAGTGACAACTGAGCAAGGAGTTCATACAGCTTTGCAAGAATTCCCTTGTGTCTTAGAGCTATGAAGATTTGAAAGGCTTCAATCCCAAGTTAGCTCAACACACTATTGAATTAGACCCAAGTGCTAAACCCATCAGGGTGACAAAGGCCAATCAATCCACACATGGAGCCTGAATAAGTTTAGAGGCAAGTATCATATTTCCTATCAGCATTCTAGTTGGGTAGCCAACTTGGTTTCGTTAGAAAGAAGAGGGGCAGATTATGTGTTGACTAGAGCCTTAAGGATCATTACCCACTTCCTTCTAGATTTTACAAGTTCTTGCTAGCTCTAAAAGGTTTTCATTGCTTGATGGCTAATAGGGTACAATCAGATCATGGTGGATCAGACCTTCACTTTGCATATAGAAAAAAGATTTTGAAATGGACACGGCGTTCAAGGATTTGATTAACAAAATGGTGCTGATATATCTAGATGATATCACTGTTTTTTCAAAAAATGCATAGACCATCTCCTAGTGTTCCAAAGGTGTAGAAGATTTGGGGTATCTTTGAATCCCAAAAAGTGTAAGCTCATGAAGGAAAGCTCCTTGGCCACATTGTCTCCAAATAAGGATTAGCAAATTTCTAGAAAGAGTTGAAGCCATAAGAGCACTGCCATTCCAAGCCACAAGAAAGCCCTTCAAGAGTTTCTTGGGAAGTCCCAAATTTTGAGCCCTTGTCAAGCCTATCACCAAGATGTTAAGGAAAAGCATCAAATGGATAATAGAGGCCAAGGAAAGTTTTGAACAATCAAAGAAGCTATCTCACAAGCTCCAACCCTCATTAACCCAAATTTCTGATCCTCTATACATTTGGAGGTGATGATACTATTTCTACAATTTTGGTATGATTGATGAGGCCAATTACTTTCTTCAGCTAAATTGGAGGACTAGAGGTGAGATATTCCTTCATTGAGAAGCAAGCTTGAAGAAATTTGTAGTTTCAAACAATAAGGTTAAACTGTTGGTTTCTCACTTTCTCCTTAGTGACATTGAAGCAGGGTGGATTACTCGTGTCATGGAATAACAAATCATCACCAAGTTTCAGGAGAAAAGGATTATTGTAGCTGGTCTTGAACAAACAAACAAAAGCATGCAGTGAGGAGGAGCATTGCAAAACAGCAATAAACAAGGGGAGCACTATGATGGTGTCCTCACTCCTTGCTGGACCCAAGACATTACACTTCAACTAGGCCTATGCCCTCCAGAATCAAAATGAGACACTTCAGATTAAGGCTTCCCATATGCCCATGGTGTTTCATTCAAAAGGGATGTGAATATGATGTTGCGGTGCATTGGTACAAATCATATTCATAAAGTGTTGAGTTCCATGGTGGATCAGCTAGGGGTCTGCACCAAGAGACAGCTCTCCAACAAAGATTTTCAGTGACCTGTTATGCATGGATCTGCAAGAATTGTGCATTCTTTTAAGGAGACTAGCCGCCCTGCCATTGCATCCAATTTCAGTTGACCAGCCATTCTTGCAATGGGTTTTGGACTTCATTGGAGTCATTAACCAAAATTCAAGCCAAGGACACAAGTGGATTCTACCAGCGACAGATTACTTCACCAAGTGGACTGAGGCATTGGCACCTAAGGAAGCAAATGAATCTAGCATCCTAGACTTCTATAAAGGGGTAGCAACCAGATTTGGCGTACCTACTACAATAATATCAGATAATGCATTGGCATTCATTAGATCCAAGGTAACTGAATGGGCTGTTAAGAATGGGATCTACCTAAGCACTTCATCAAATTATTATCCCCAAGGTAATGGCCAAGCTGAATCAAAGATAGATCTTTCCAAGTTGGGGATCTAGTGTTAAAATGGGATGCAGACAGAGCAAATCCAAGGAGATATTCAAAATTTGATGCCATTTGGAGTGGCCCCTACATGGTCACAAAGCGTAAGGACAGTAATGCCTTCCAATTGTCTACATTGGATGGTGAAGAATTACATATTCCATTTAATGGAATTCATCTAAACCATTGCTACTAAAGGAAATTCTCCACCTTGTACATATTAGCTTAGGTTTTCATTCCTCCAAGTGCTTGTGCACATTGTTTTGTTGTAGTTTAGTTTTGATTTCCCTAAGTGCTTTGGCACAAGCTTGTTGTTCCAAGAAATGTATTTTCTAGGCCTTGCTCCAAATCAAATGGTGTTCTACCCTCCATCTTTCTCCTTGCATTACTCTAATCAGTTGGGGTATCAAGCAGAGAATTTGATGACTCCCTACCCAATGGATTGCTTCAGGAAACTGGTAACTTCATCCAACAGGCAGATGACCCCTCCGAGTCGCCAAAATTGTTATCCAAAATAAGCCCCTTGCTTATTTTTGGCTAACTCCCTTCTTTCCTTCCTCCCTTGTGCCTCAGTCAGAATTTTTCATTTTTTAGGCACTCAAAACCTCCTAGAAATGGCACCATTGGATAGAGATCCTTCTCAACTTTCCAGAAAGGTAAATTTTTCCTCCTGACTCCATGTATTTTTGAAGTTATGGCTCGACGGAGGTTTTGTGGGAAATTTTCCCTGGAAAGGCCCGCCGACTAATCAGAAGCTGCCACGTCAGCATTGGAGCATCGGGAAGCAGGAGAAATTTTTGGAATTTTCACCAAGTGTTTGGCAGGGCTCCCAAAGTGATTTCTTGGCTGGAGGACCCTCCAGCCAATAAAAAGTGGCCACATGTTTCAAGGGTCATCGAAGGTTAGACCGGCGGGGAGGAGTTGGGAAAATTTCCCAAAGGTTGGTGCAAACAAGTTTTTCGGCCCTAAGGGCCACTAACCAATCAAAACCTGCCATGTGTCCTTAGACTGGCGGAAGGTCAAAGGTGTGAAAGGATTTTTTCCTTTTCTCCCAAGTTTGGAAAATTCAAAGGAAATTCTACTCCCCAAAACCTGAGCCAATCACATCATGCCATGTGTCCACATGGCAAAAAAAATATAAGGTAGGAAAGGCCCACATCCAATAGGATTGTGCCATGTGTCCAGCTCAGGGAAGATGGTCAAAAGTGACGGAAAAGTTGAGAGCAAAGGCCCGCGACAAATCACATCATGACATGTGTCCTCAAAGCTTTGGGTCGGCGGAGAAGTTTTGGAAAATTTTCCAAAGGCCGAAAGCGATGGAAAATGAAGCAGGGAAAGCCCGCAACCAATCAGAATGTACCACATGGCACCAAAGTAGTGCGGCATGGAGATTTTTGGGGAAATTTTCCAAAATGTTAATAGGGGCATAACTTTCGATCCATAGCTCAGTTTTTCACGTTCTTTATATCATTGGAAAGCTAGAAAAATATTCTACATGATTTTGGGCTCAATTTTGTGTTTTGGTGGGTTTTAGAGAAATAAAATTGGAAAACTCCTCTGGCACGTGGAAACCAATAGAAACGACATTTCAACCACCATTTTTAATGAGGAATGGCTTGCATTCTCTCCTAGCATGGTCTAAAACATTGGGATATGGATTTGTAAGGGAACCCATGTTGTTTTTTATGAATTTGGTCAGTGGTTGAAAGCTCCTCTCATGTTTTCCCACGTTTCTCTCTCCTAAGCTCGAATTTGCATTGTAAAAGTCAGAATGGGCTCATTTTTTAAGGAGTTAGACATTTTTCTTGCTCTGCAGCTCCTCTTTCCTTCCTCATCAAGTGGATTGGTGGAATTTTTACCTTTTCATGCAACTACAGCACCCCTTTTGCCTCCTGGCCATTGTAATGCACTGTATTGGACCTGGAATGATAATGTATGCTCTGTGATTGAACTTTCTCAATCCTTTCATGTTTTTATCATTGTCTCCTGATCCCTCATTACATCTTGGAAATATGTGCATGTTTTGTGTTGTATTTTCTAGTGAATTGAGTATATTTTGTAGTAGCAGATGTCTACTACTCCTTTGGTGCATCACCTTAATTAGACTAGGTTTATTTTTTGCATTTTCTCAACCCTGTCTCCTTGGCAAGTTTAGTTAAAATATAGGTAAACCCTCTGCAAAATGTTGTGCACACTTGAATAGAGGAGTTGAGGAACCAGCCTCTAATCTGGAGGATCTTTTCTAGTCCTATAATTCCCACACTTGTGTGAAAAGATCCAATGTTGTGCAATCACATTGGATGCTAAAATGTCAACTACAGATCTGATAGAACATCTAGAGGGTGTTGTTGATTTACACTAACAGGTACATTTATAGATCCTACAAGCATGCTAGTATTTACATGATTCCCAAGCAAGAATACTAGTGATTGACAATTATCTTTGGCCTCTTTTCTGTATCTCTTATTTTCTCTTTGGTCTCGCACACCCTGTAGCCCATATGGAACTTAGCTTGTTTATCTTTTATGGCTTCAAACAACAATGCCTAGACAAGACAAAAGTTCCCAGGCAATCTTGTCCCCTCCAGGCGTCCCTAACCCTTCCTTATATTACTTGCTCCTTTTTTTTCTCTTTTGTCTTTTGGGCATCTTTTTCACTTATGGGTCAGCCTTCCAGTTGTCAATTATGATATTCAAACAAGGGAATCACATAAATACATAGTTATGTTTTCAAAATGAGGGACCAAACACTAATCATTACTATTACCACCTAATCTTACATTCAAAAGGAACCTAAATCACTCCAAGGCATGCATCTAGCATCCAATCAAGGGATGAGAGACTTCATATTCTGCATACACAACATAGGTGAACTTATATTTTACAAGTTACAGGTACCTTCAGTGATTTTGGTGTGAATATCAGGTGATCAAGAGAGAATAGTTGTGAATTCCTAGTAACACAAAAGAAACCAAATTTTGAGCATCTATACAATCACCAGCACCTAGTTCCAATCCCCAATTCCTAGGTTCCCCTGTGTTACTACGGGTACCCATGTCTGCCTCTATTTTTGCACTCTAGATTTTACAGTGAGTAGTTACGATATTTTTTTCATCATGTTCACCACTTTACCCTACCTAGATCACCTCCAAGTTTCACGTAAATCATCTAAGTTCCTTTATCTCTCCTTATTGCTTAGGGTTTCATATTTTACATGTTTCTTTTATTATGTCTTACTATACATTAGCATTTGTATATCATTTATTACAATAGTTACTATAAAATAGGGTTTAATAATTCTATTTTTATTAAATAAAAGTCGAGCTACAAATATACAAGCTAAGATACAAGTATGTAATCATCATACATCCATAATAAATCAAATCATAATCATAATCTACTCTAATATATATATCATCATGTAATCATCTCTACAACCACATCAGATAGAAATCAAAAATCTCATCATCATCTATGTCATGTCAAATGTCCATATATCTTGTATAAATATTAGAAAGTCAACCATAATACATCATATACATCAATAAATGTCCATGTCCATTATATCCAAAAAAATCATATAGATATCAACATGCTATCAAGGGTATCAATCTACCAAAATGTGCCTTCATCATGAGGCATATAAAAAAATATACACTATATGATCAAAATAATAAGTCATGGGTGAATCTCTCCCACACGAGGACTACCTGGTCAATCATTACCACCTCTCGGTGGTGGAATCTGCATTGATCTCACTGACCTAGATGACCTCTATGATCTGGTGGACATGTTGGCTGCTCTCTAACAATATTTTGGGATCTCTAGCTCTCGGAAGTTGTAGCCTCATATAAGGATCCGTAATATCCTACCTCATAAGATGTATTAATAGCATCCTACATCACATCGCTCATGCTCCCTACCTCTATCATGTAACACATGAAATCTCGATCAATGGTCACCTGTCATAACTATATGCCAAGTTGATCCCTTTTTGTCATCCTCTGTTATAGTTATCATCTCATTTTATCTCTCTTTCTCTATGGTTCTCTAATCTAAGAGCCTTTGTAGCTTCTGCATAGTAATAAAGGCTACATATCACTGAAGAACAACTACATCCCTCTCAGCAGTAACTGATTGCACTTGTATTGATAGCTCAATAATCGATGTCCCTAGAGTTGGTATATGTGCATGTGGTTATACATGTGCACCTTGTTTTCATACATCCTACTCTCCTATCTGTCCCCAGCCATCACCTCATCCATCTCCATCTCCTTCTCCATCTACAACTCTGACTCCTGGACTCGGTGGCCTACGTGGTGACAATGGAACCTGTGTTGGTTCCTATAACAACACTTATATCTATAAGGGAACCTATAATGGACCCTGTCCCTACCTCATAACCATTAAAGGTACATGTACTGGTACCTGCATCTACACAAAAGGTATATGAATTGGTATATATAATGGCACTTAAGGTTAAATAGGAACCAGTAAAAGAACCTACACATATGGTTGTACCTATGCACCATATCCCTATAACATGTCCTCGACCTCAGCCTAGCCCAATCTACCCCTAGCTCCTCTTTGTTGTGGCCCACCCATGTCCATCGCTGCTATACCCGTTGTTATGACTACTTGAGGGATAGTAATCCATCTTGTCATAATGGCAACATACCATATTGTGTACGTTGGTGTCATCCCTGGATCGATTATATGTGCTCAGGCATCCCCTGCCTATGGTATTACTCCAAATAAATTTACCCTGACATCTCTCTCCCTAATCCATGGACCAAATTCCACCATCTCACATGCAACATGCGCATACCCTCTACTCCCTGCTAGGTATTTCCTGCACCACTTTGAATTATCGTCTGACCCTATCTACCTTGTACATCTCTAGTATGTGGCTATAAATGCCAATAATAAAGTGATCCACCTTTGCTATGGACAACTCTATCCCATTTGTGACCCACTGGTATATTTGATATGGTCTCCATATCACCATACGAAGTTGAAGGTCGTCAAAAGCTCATCTATAAAAAGATATATCTCCCATGTGTCCTCTATGGCTAACACCCACTTTCTCCCATCCAAATGATGAGGGCTCATTTGGTTGTCTATCACGTATAATACTCACTGACCATCCACTAGCTATGTGGTCCCATGACCATATTTGTAGTAGAGTTGTTGGACTCAGGCTCCTCTGCCCTCTCTAAACTATTAAATGTAAATCCCTGTACAAGTGTGCTAAAATACATCGATCATATGCAAACATTGTACCCTTCATGAGCTTTGTAACTATGCCTATCAAGCCCAACTAGAAGTGACTACCAGTCTTATCAGGTAGCAAATAATCATTGATAAGAGCCAAAAGATAGACAAGCAGTCATGTTACCGTCACGTCATTGATGAACTCATATAAATGCACTACCATGCTATCTATGGGTATGTCCTCCATAAAAAATAAATCGCATATGTGTCCATGTATCCATGTGGCATCACCATCCCACTATACTAATTGACCTTGTATCGACACCCAAAGGATCTGATACACATCCTCTACGGTCACCATCATTTCACCATTCAGCAACCTGAATGTTTGTCTCTCATTATATCATTTCTTAACCAACACAGTGAATAAATAATGGTCTAATATGATGTGTGGAAGGTGTTCTATATATGTTAACCATGTCACCTCTAACAGTGCTCTCCACGAGTGAATCTCCTTATCCTTTAGAATGACTACATTCATCCATGGTGATCGCGAACGTCTAATGATAACAATCTCTCTTGAAAACCATTACACAACACTATTAGATCACCATTATTCTATTCTAACCTTGAAAAAAATCTTCTAAATCATTCTAATTATGTTATTGGACCCATTAATATGCTAGCGCGTACACTTCAACGCTAGCATTCACATTAGCGCATACACTTCAATGCTAGCATATTCACGCAGGCACATACATATTAACACTAGTGCATATATGCTAGTGCATTAACATCAGTGCACATGTTGCTACTTTAATGCTAGTGTGTTTAACACACTAGCACATTTCAAGCCTAACGCTCATGCCCTCAGTTGCACATTAGCACATTTCATGGGCTATGCTAGTGCACTCAAGTGCATGCATTAGTATTAATATTCAATTTTTTCCTAGCCCTAAATAACATTAAATGCACCAAAAACTATTTTTTTTGCTACTTACCAAATTACCCTTATCTAGCCTTCACCTAAAATCTCAAGCATAGTTTGTATGATGTTTCTATTGCGATCGTCAATTGATCTCTCCCAAAAATCAAAGCTCAAGTCTCACTCAAATGGAAAAAGGAATCTAATAGAAAAAATGAGCTATATGTTTGTTACCCCTCCCACCCTTTTTTTATACCCTCTTAACCCTAATTTTCCTATTTTTGGTCTTTCTGACTAAAACCACTAATTTTTTTCGTCGTTCCTATGGACATTTGTCTGCAGATTCTTCTCTCTATATCAAGTCATTGTCCATTGTTTCATTGTGATGCCCACTTACTTGTGAGGGAACTCTAATCAACTAATTCAAACATGTTGGGACATCCAAATGCTTAATCGGGGCACATTCGACATTCCCTACCATGTCGCTTTCCTTTGTTCAGATCGTGCACTCTTTCCCGAGTCAAAACTCCAAAAGCTAAAAATTTAAAAATCATCAAAATCAAAAATATCAAAATCAAAAAAATCCAAATAATCACCAAATCCTAAAAATTTACCAAAACATCATAAATCCCAATAGAAGAACACATTTTTTAAAATCAAAATTTTAGCTCCTACCTTGGTGATCATTCGAACCATCTTATGACTATCACAACAAATCATCTTATCCCTTGCATGTCAGTATCCTTGCTTAGGGAAATTCAAATCAATCATTTCCCTCATGTGCATCCTCATTTAGGGTAAACTTGGCTCTCATTCTCTCCTTAACATGTCAATATCCTTTCTTGGGGGTAATGACCCTTTTTAATCTTAGATAATTTTTTAACAGGATCTAATAAGAGTGTCATGAGGAGTTAGTTACTCCACTCTTTGGTTTTATCCAATCCCTTTGCATATCAATATGTTGCTTAGGGGCATTCAAATTTGCTTAATTATCATTGTGGAACACATTAGGGTTATAGTTAATTGTCTTTATTTCAAGTTGTGTTGCACTTTTGTTATTATTTCTGGACCAATTTCAAGTATTTGTTATCATCTTGGCTCATTTATAGCCATGATGCATACTTTTACTGTGTATATTGGGTTTTCTTTTCTCTTTTCCCTTTGCTTTCCTTTGGACCAATTACACATATTATATTAACATCTTGGTTAATCTATAACCATGGTGTATACATCTACTATGTATATTGGGTTTGTTTTACTTTATTTCTATGTGTGTGTTTATTTACATACATAATGGGCTAAACATCACTATTCTTTTATAATCATGATGACAATTCTATTATGAAACATCAAAATAAGGTTAATCTAACTTTCACTATCTAAATGGAAGCTCATGTTACAAGAAAAACTCCCTCCTATTATTCTTCTATTCCTTGACTCATCTTCCCTTTCCTTCTTCCTATCAAGCGGTTGTCCATCGCTTTGATGCGCCACCCATCCACTTGAGGGGGCATCCACACTCATTGGGGCATCTAAATGCTTCACAAGGGCATATCAAGCAAGTCCACCATGCTTCCCTATCATACACTCAGTGATCTACATGTGTCTACTTATCTTTAAAATTCTATTACTTCATAATAACACTTTAAAGAGGGGTAAATGTAGACACCCTAAAAATACATACCTATTTTTAGCTATTTCTAAGCATCAATATCCTTTACATAATATGTTAATCCACATTCCTTTAGAATTAATTAAATTAATTCTATCATCTCACTAAGATTCATTCACATCCAATTAGAGTTAAATTAATTATAATCACACTTTAAATATACTACTATGACCCTTAGCTAATTTAATTAAATATTTAATTACCCACACACATCTCTTAGCTAATTTAATTAGTTATTTAAATAGAAATAAATCTATTTATCTACTCACACTCCACTTTACCTATCTTTGATCCGGAGATCAAATCAGTGGGCATAATTTCCCTAAATCTCCTAATATTATTATAGTATGGTAGAATACTATGAGATCTTTTTGGCACATGTTCGAACGTGAAAACAGACTCCGTTGGAGAAAATTATTGTTTGCAGAAGATTCCAATTGAAGGATTAAAAATAGGACCAACTAGCCAATCAGGCTGTGACACGTGGCAAAATGAAATTGAATAAAAGTAAAAAAAAAAAAAGTCTTGTGACTCCGGTCTTTTATGCTCATTCTCAGATGGGTGGGCCCCACTATTTTATGGTTGGAGGCATTGATCCAGGGTTGACACATTGTATATATTAAAATATTGTAATATTGTTATTTCTTTTTCTTCAATACTTCATTATGTTATTGTCATAATATTGTATATATTTACCTCTTAGTGTAGTTGTAGGATGCATGTGGGATATATCGCAGGACATTGTAATTATGTTATGATGTGTAGTTCAGGGAGAGTTACCAAGGTTAGAAGGACATTTAACAACTGAGCTATCTACGTGGCACAAGAAACACGCACCGCTTGGAGCTTACCAACCCAAGCCCAACTTGGCTCACTCCTCAACTGCCACTAAGCCCAAGTCAGCTCACTCCCAACATAGTCCACAGCCAAAATATATATGTCTAAGCCAATATATCCATTGAACAGCTCAACCAAGCACCAAACATAGTCAACCACCACTACGTGGCATTAACTAGAATGTGGCCTAAGCCACCAAGGCATATCAATCATTCCCTTTTTAAACAAAATGACTGTCCATCCCCTTATAAACATGGGATTTACCCCACTTTGGAAAATAGAGAGGTGGAGGTGGTTAGAGGGGCTTGATCTGCTAACCACGCGGATAGTGAAATTAATTCTTACCATCATACCAAAGGGGGCCAACAAGATATAAATAGAGGCATTTGTTTTTTGTATAAACTAAATCTAATGACTGTGTATATGTTGATAATAGAGCAGTTTTGGAAATCCGCATTTTTAGAGCACTTAAGTGCAAAACCAGGTCTCAGGGTAAATTGTGAAAATTATCAAAATTCATAGATGAATCTAGTGACGTATTTATTCTTCTAATTTGGAGTCATGTGCCATTTTTATAAAGCATTTTGTGTAGATTTTGATGGAGAACTGGAAGAAGATCCACTTGCGAAGCTGGGAACAAACACGAAGAGTGAACACTGATATTTTTCAAAGCTCACGGGTTCTCAAAGTATTGTGGAAGGTTTTAAAAAGTTCATTATTTAATTTGTAATTTTATATATGTATTTGCAAATCTAAACATTAATGGATCGGTTCGCATGAACCAGGGGGCGTAGGAATTTTATGAACCTCATAAACAATTCTTGTGTTGTGTTTTCTATTTTTTGCATTTAGATTTCAGTCTATTTTTAGATTTTTAATTCATATTTCAGTTTTGGATACAATCAGTTAACAATTTTAAGGCAATTTGATTAAATCGGGTATATGGAAAATTTGAATGGTTCAAATGGTTAACTGATGTGAATGATTAAATTAAGTTTTAATTTAGCATCTAAAACACATTTGGATCATATTTGAATCAGAAAATAAATAAAATTTTAATCAATTCAACTTGATAAAAATTTGATAACTAATAAGGATTAAAAAATCCTTGTAAACAGTTTAAAAAGTAGTGGATTTCTACTTTTGTTTACAAATCATGTTTCGTATGAGAGCGGATTGATTTGACAGTTTATTGCTTCAGATTGTTTAGTTGGTTAAGTTGTGATTGGACAGGTGATTTTATTAAATATGATTGCAAAGTAACTATTATAGTAAAAGATGTACAAATGCTAATATATAGTATTGACACAAGCAAAGAAACATGTAAGATATAAAACCCTAAGCAAGAGAGGGAGATAGAGGGACTTAGCTAATTTACATGTAATCTGGAATTGATCTAGGTAGGGTGAAGTGTTGAATAGACTAAGAAGAGTGTCGTAAATGCTCTCTGTAAATTTTGGACTTCACGAACAATGTCAGATAGGGGCACAAGCAACAAGACACGGGCGCCTGGGCGTTGATGGCTGGATCTGGGCAACCGTGACTGTGCAAATGCTCAGGATCTAGTTTTTGTTGTGTTGCAAGGGTTTCACATTTTTTCCTTGTTTATCACGTGATATTCATTCCTAGATCATCGAAGGTATCTATAACCTACAAAAGAGAAGCTCACATGTGCATACCCATAAACCACATCAAACCTAAAAAGGAAAATATATAATGGGGAGTCAGACTAACCCTAGTGGCCACCCCGAGAGTGATCTTATGACCAAGTATTGCACTACATCTTAGACTCCATGTAGTTCTTGTGTGTGTGTGTAGAAATGATGCCCTAGGAATCCCTTGTGCAAGTTGCACTTGATAGCGACATAGATTTTCTATAAGATGCAAATGTGTGGATGGAATAGAATAAACTTCCCTTTCCTATATTATGTATGCAAAATATGTAGTCCCTTCTCCTTTAAATGGATGTTAGATGGATGCCTTTGAGTGCTTTAGGTGTCTTTTGAGTGTGAACTTAGGTGATAATAGTAATGCTCAGTGTTTGGTCCTTCATTTTAAACACATAACTATGTATTTATATGATTTCTTTGTTTGAATTTCATAATTGACAACTAGAAGGCTGACCTATTAGTGAAAAAGATGTCGAAAAGATAAAAGAGACCCAAAAAGAGTGGGTAAGGTAAGAAAGGGTCAGGGGTGCCTAGGTGGGACATGAGTACCTGGGCGATGTTGTCCAAGTTGAACGTTGTTGTTTGAAGCCATATAAGATAAATTAGTTAATTTTGGACTGGGTTGTAGGGTGTGCAAGACTAAAGAGAAAAAAATAGACAAAGAAAAGAGGCCAAAGATAGTTATCGATCACTAGTTTTCTTGCTAAGGAAACATGTAAATGCTAGCATACTTTTAGGACCTAGAAATGTACCCAAGTGCTTGATTTTGTGTCTAAATTTGCCCCCACTTTATGTTGTTAAGTGAATAATCGATAACATAAAGTAGATAGAAGATGTGTACCTTATGATCCTATAGAGAGTGTGTAAATAGCGTGCCGAGTGGACAAGTGAGCTGTGGAGTGACTACAAAGTGAAGCACGGAGACTAGAAAAGGAAAGTGACCTTAGGGGTGAAGCGTAAGCATTATTTGTACTTATTGTTGTGCTTGTATTTGTTGTTGTAGGATGCTTATTTTTGTGGATTAAGGACATACCTACAAAATAAGAGCAAAAGAGTAGTCAAAGTCCTATATATGAAAAATCTGAGAAAAGTATGTAAAAGCGTGTAGAAGTAGGAGTAAAGGAAAGTGTGCACCTGATGTAAAAGAGTGTAAAGGATAGAAAAATTATCCTAAAATGTTGTGAAGAGTGATTGTTTTGGGCAATCTCATGCCAAATGTGAGTTTTTTGGGCGTATAGACACCAAATTTGGGTCACACTCCTCTTGGTCCCCTTTCATCAATTAACGTAACGTGTTCACCTAACCATGACCCCTTACCCTGCATTCATATTAATTTAATTACTTACAATTGAGTTAATGTTCATCCTCACATTATTAATTAATTTAATTACTTTAATTGAGTTAATTTACACATCACCTAGACACCTCGCCATGGAATTATTCCTAACCTATTAATTAATTAAGACTAGGTCCTTATCCAAAGCAACTGGGACTTATTCTAACCCTAAAATTAAAGTTTTATTCCTTCTCTAACAACACTCCAACTTATCTAAGTGCCAACTCTCACTTGAGACCCAGATTGATAATCAAATCACACCAAAAATAGTAAAGATCTGCATATTTTTGGTAAACCTAGACTTACCCGCCTAAACCGATGTTGGTTATCCCTTGACTGATGTCGGTCACCTAACCACCATCGATTACCTTATATACAACTTTGCAACCTTTTACCTAGGTTGGTAATTCAGTTATTGGATCCTTATTACATTCAAGCACAAATATTCAAGCCCTCCTACATCCAGATGACAGACACACACAACCATAGTATAAGACAAGCATCTAGTTCTCCTTCCAGAGCGTTAGAATACTCACGGGAGCACACAAATTGTACTACCATGACACTGGACTCAAGCACATCTTCTCTGATCAACCACCAACCACTTCCCTTCACAATATTTGTAAGACACCAAGTAAGTACTGTGACTTTAATCATTCATGTTTATCCCATTGTAGATCTCTTGCTTCGTTCAGTACTTTATTTCTTTTGTTACCCGTACATCACCTTCTTACCACCAACCCATTATTCAACCACCCCAAGAATTTTCACCATTTTAAACCTCCTTCTTAGTATTTTTGATTCTTCTCAGCCATATTACGACCCAAACCACACTACCCTCACTCTCTGTGCAAACACAGAAAGCCTAAAAACCCATTTTTAATAGTTTACTACCTATTGCCCCTATCGACATTGGTTCCCTGACCGTCTTCGGTTTAGTCCCCATACTGGCATCGGTCACCAAACCAATATCTGTCTATTTGACATTACATATTCTCAAAGTAACAAGCTTCCCACTCACCCAAAATCAACCCAGACCCCAACCAATTAGCCCTAGACCCTTACTGGACCTTTGACAGACCCGTCTGACATGAACAAACTCTAGTTCTAATTAAATTCAGTGTTATTTTAATATCTAGCATAAAATCTATTGTATTATGTGTATGACAAATATAAATCATTACATTGGAATAAAACCTATTTATTTCAGTGTCTTATTCACATTGAATTGTATTAAACAAAGGATTGACAACCATTTGAGGAAGCATCACGCTTCTCGGATCTATCCTTGCTAGGTAGTCCTCTGAATCTTGTTATTTAATACTATTTGGTGGTCTTGTTGTGTTTCTTATATAGGTCGTTCCTCCTAGCCAAAGGGAAGCTCACATAATCAACTTGGATCAAAAATTCAGTAGCGTGTGCATTCAACCTTCAACCCACATCTCACGGGTATTCCTCCTAATCTATTTACTATTCTCTTTTAAACAAAACAAAAATTAGGTGAAACAAGGTGATCTCACACCAAGTGTGAGTTTTTTAGTTGATCTCACACCAAGAGTGATTGTTGGGGAGAGAGGTCTAGTTTTACTCTCCTTCCACAACTCTGCCCAATAAGCACCACTGTAGATAGTATGTCCCAATTTAGTTCTTTTTGTTCCTTTAGTTTCGATTGAAGGAGATATAATGCTTTATATAGATGGAGGCATGTGCCTATAAATGTATAATTGCTCTGAAGACTTTTGTGAATTGTGTTGATTTGAGAAGATAATTATTTGTGCCCCTAAGAAATTAGCACCCAAAGGAGTACACAAGCACCTAGCAATACTATCTGAGTTTGGGCGCTGGCGTATGTACTGTGTTTTTTACCCAAGTTTGATTTTGAATCAGTTATGTGAATGTAACCTATGTTTTTTTTGTGCTATGAAGATCTGTATTATAGTTAGGAGTTGTTGTAGGTGTGATTTATTCACCCAATGTATGCCCCCTCATTTGGGGTTAATGCGACGATGGTAGGAGAATGCAGCCCAAAGGAGAGGACTTGATATTGACCTCCATTGGATACCTGCAGGGGGTAGGGGATGTGCATGGTAAAAACCAAGGCACATGTAAACAAAGTGGGCTAGAAGTATGTGTTATTGCAAGAAAAACATGTAATAGAAAACAATATAGGAAGTAAGTGTGCAAACAAGATAGACCACAAAAAGTGGGTTTTAAACATGGGACTCGCTCAAAATGCCACAAGATAATCAAATCCGAAGTGGCCAAAATCATACACTAAGCATACAAGACATAGGACATAGCCCGCAAACAATAGTATACAATAAAAAGCAATAGAAAGCAAGTAGTGACAGATAACCATCGTTGTATATAGTTTTGCAAGGAAACTACTACACATGAAGCATCTGTTAGCATGCTAGAGAGATAAATAGCATGTCATGAACATGTATAAATCAATGAAAGGTAAAGTAACTATACTGTAACGATAGAACATGTGTAGTATGTGATAGTAGTGAAAGTAGATTCCTCCATGAGCCTTGGTGGGACTGGTAAAAGGTACAGTGCTAAGCATCATTGCAACATGTAAGAACCTATAAGATATTTGTATTCACCTCAAAAGAACAAGTGAACATGCCTGTGTGTGTGTGTGTGTGTGTGTGTGTGTGTAATGATATACTAAGAATCCATCTAGCATGGAAAATAAAGTGTGACATGTACATAGAATAAGCTAGCAATGATAGATGCAACCAAGATATGCAAATGAAACGTGTGAGTGTGATGGTATGGTATGAAAAATGTGGTAATGGAAGGAGCAACATGCCCCCCAATGAATGTGTATGAAATGAGGTTCATTTATAAATTCCCCCTTAGCAGTTAAGAATGAACCATAGAACAAGAGTGTGTCATCAGGAAATGGTTTGTGTGAAAATATATGCTAGAAAGATGTATCATGAAGTATATAGCGTGAAGAGTGCAGGATGTGAGGTTCATTTTAGATTGAGACCCTCAACATTCAAATATGAATTGTGGAACTAAAGTGCGTTATAGGGTAATGACGATACAAGGCATTTATCAAAGTGTGTAAGAGTAGTAAGAAAGATTAGATGTGAAGCACATAGCATAGTAGTAGAGACTATAGACGATGATGTTAGGAGGGAGAAGAAAGAGTATTTCCCCCCCCCCCCAAGTGTGTGAAGGATAGAAGGTTATCCAACAACAGTGAAGATCAAGGGATATTCATACGGTTACAGAAAGGACAACGGTGTGTGATGATGCTCTAAGATTGGTGGAGTATGAGAGTAACTATATACATGTGAAGGAGATCTATGTGGTGAAGGATGTGGTGAACACCTATGTGAAGGGGGTGCCTGAGTATGGGACTTAGGCTTAAGAGGTGGACTAATGGACTGATGAGGACAACAAGATCATGAAGCAAGTCGTGTGCAAATGGGAGAACTAGGTGTAGAGTGTGCTTTAGACTTGAGAAGCATAGGATGCCTAGATGTTGTAACTAGTGTACAGATGTCATCAAGAGGAGGAAAAGGTAATGTTGTGCATGGTGGAATTCCTATAAGAGTGAAAAAATGTTTATTTTGAATGAACTTGAGACACAAATGATTCAGGGAAGGAATTTCTTGGGTGACTAAGAGCCAAGAAAGATCTAAGAGCATGTCACAACCATTAATTGAAGATACAACAAAAAATGGCACATGTATGGTAAGAAGCCCTGTAGACAAAAAATCATGCACTTTGGGTAATTATCTAGTCTTAATCGCATACTACTATTCATATGGTTCCTAAGAAAGAAAAGTACTAATTAACCCATGTCTTTGGTCGCCTTTCTTTGCTTTATGCTTTTGCTTTCAGTCTCACACTCTTACTTTCTCAATATGTATTTTCACCTTTCGGTATTTGTCATTCTGGACACAAGTGCCCAACTAGGACGCCAACACCAAGCGCCCTCATCCCCTTTGGGCACCCCTATCCCCTTTGTACTTTGATCACACTTTTTGGGTCTTTTATATCCATTTAAGCATCTTATCTTTTTTAATAGTCGGCCTTTTTAGGGTTAATTACGAAATTCAAGTGAAGGAATCATATAAATATAAAGTTATGTGATCATAAAAGGGATCGAGCATTAAGAATCTACTATCTCCACCTAAGGTTGCATCTATCCACGTATCTATAGCTCCATTTCAATCCTTCTAGCTCTATCACAAGGGACAAAGGTTGGTTCATCTGCATCACACTTCATAGGAGGGGATTCTATTTTTTACATGAACACATTACTTATATTCTACATCTAGCTACTTGCTCGCTACTTCAAGTGTGACATGCACAAAAAAAACCTAGGGCACAATTCCGCACACACACATAAAAATACATTGGGTCTAAGATGTAGTGCAGTGCTCAGTAGTAAGTTCATCATTATGTAGGTTGAGGAGAGTCTAACCCCTCATTTTACATCTTTATTTTTTAGGATTTGATGTCTATTTTAGGGTTTTGTAGGTGCTTTCTTCATTAGAGGATTACAAGTACCTCGACAATCTAAGTGCAACATACACGCGAAAAAAGGAGAATAAGTGTGAACCTCTTGCGACACCTCAGAGGAGGTTTTCTGAGCATTGACATAGACTAGGGAACCCAAAAACAAGACCATGGCATCCACGGGCACCCCCATCCCTCTCTAGGTGCCCCAGTCCAGTCAAATATGTCATATCTATATTTTTCCAAGCTTATGTGTGACAGTCTTCCATCTTTGTTCAGATGATCATCACTGCGACACAGTCCAACAACCTCTATAAATCAGCTAAGGCTCTTCTAACCCTATTTACAATTAGGGTTTCATTATTTATTGCTTAGTTGATTGGGTTAAATTCAGTATTTCATTATTCACTAATTTACTATTCATATAACATCTAAATTAGGCTTGTGTATTTACATTTTAGCATAATCATTTTGGCAAACCCCACTCGTGATCGGTCTTTCAAATCCTTCTTTGACATATCCTCTTCTTTATCATGGCTCCTAAAATTCCTCAAATTTCTTTGTCTGATTTACTTCAAATGCATCTTAATTACCAAGTTGTTCTTTAAAAGGCCCTAGACACCATGTATCTTCCCTGAGATATGCCTCTGTGTCAAGTAAGTGTTATTTTTTATATGTATTTGATGAACATAGTCTTTGTGATCCTCCATCTAATCAACCCATGTTGGAGTTAATTCAAGCTTTGCATTCTTTATTTCAATACAAATTTAAGACTATGGAATCCACGATTACATCTCTTAAATCTGAAATCCAACATCTTAAGGACACTTCTCAGGGTCATGTTTTCTCTCCTTCTACATCTCATCTTCATTCTATGTCTACTACATGTGCTCATATTAGTGAGCATCAAGTCATACCATTACCAGAGCCTCTCACCTTTGATCGCAATACTAAGCAACATGACATTCTTACTGAGCTCTTTAGTCATCAATTGATCACTTTACAATCTACTCATTATTATCCTCCTTATCAGCTAGCAAAATATCAAGGTCCTCCATATTGTAATTATCATCAAATCAATGGACATAATGACAATGATTGTTACGCTTTACAATGAAGAATCAAACATATTGAGCATCAAGGCTTTATCTCATTCACTACACAACATTATATTGTATGCCCACCTACAAATGCTACATCTCAATGGGATCCTAAATCTGATTTTTTATGTCTAATGAGTACCATTCCATCACTTCTAATGGTCGTTCTATGAAAATTCAAGCATCGCTTAAGCAACTACGTCTCAAAATTAATATAACACCTCCTCCTCTTAAGACATCTACAACATTAGCAAGTCAAAATACATAATCGCCTCTCAAAATCAATCAACCTTCTTCTCCTATCAAGTCTTCTGATGCATCATCAATCCCACCTAAGTTATCACCATTCAATATTCCTCCCCATCCTGCTCCACCTCCATTTCAAATTCATTTTGTCAAAGCAACTACTCCTGCAGATAACCAAGACACATTTATTTCACCATTGCATGGTCCTTCTATTGCTTTTTCCACACATGCTTCCATCACTTCACACAAACTTGGTCTTTGGTAGGTGACTCTTGTCACCTTACCCACTAATGACACACTAATGTTCTCACGGTTCTTACATGACTGTTGAGGGATCTCTTAAAATAAGAACCTCGTTTCATCTTCCCAT
The DNA here is from genome assembly GCA_019776745.2 of Taxus chinensis. Lineage (NCBI taxonomy): Eukaryota > Viridiplantae > Streptophyta > Pinopsida > Cupressales > Taxaceae > Taxus > Taxus chinensis. The sequence continues at coordinate 356,873,456 of CM034154.1, forward strand.
TTACATACTTCATGGACATCTTTATATATTATACAATCACTCATACATACATACATACATATATGACCATCTATTGTTATTCAAACATTCAATATGAGCTCTCCTCATTTCTCATAACACTCAATCAAAAATACACTATCTATTATACTTTATCTCCCTCGTGCATCACCTATTTATCATTGAATAACACACTCGTCAACATACACTGGGGGACATCGTACTTATCCCCCTCTTCTTAGACCATCAATTATCTCGCATATTACACATATCACAGCTCATCTTTTACATTCATCACACATGCTAGCATTGACATTACTTGATGACACACTCTTGTGCTTTGGTTCATACTTGCTTGTTGAGGGCTTCCTATACACATGAGCCTCATATACTACATAGTAGGAACTACACATTATGCACCTTCACACATCTTATAATTTTATCATCTTACATCATACATCTTACTCATACATTACACACATTTTACACATACCTCGCACCTCTTGCATCACATACTACAATTCTTGCATTGCACATTATACATTTTATGCATTACATGTCCTTTCCTTGTCACTGCATCTATTACACATTTTACACATATACTTTTAGGTTTTGTACTCACTACCCTATGACACACTCTAGTCTCACAGTCCATACTAGATTGTTGAGGGTATACATCAAAAATGGACCTCATCACACTCACATGTTCACCATTCAATATTTTCTCATATGACATTCCTAGGATAGTGATATACGCTATAGGCTACATCATCACTTCTACTTGCATCATTTAGTGATATATGCCAGAGGCTACATCATCACTTCTTTTAGTATCCATTAGTGATATACGCTTTATGCTCAATCATCACTTTTTTTACTCATCTTGTGATATATGCTTTAGGTTAATCATCACACATTCTCACACCTCATCTTTATGTCACATATCATCACTACACATTCATCAAATCACACCACACATAACACACATTTCATACCATTTCTCGATGACGCACTCTCGTTTACAGTTCATTCTTGATTGTTGAGGGGGCATAAATAAATGAACCTCATTACATATATACACATCCACTCGGGGGGAATGTTGCTCCTATCATTCACACCGTATTCCATTCTGCCTCATCCATAACATACTACATATCTTAGTTGCATTTACTCTTGCCAACACTTATTTTTTATATGTTCATCTTATTTCATATGCTAAATAGATATCTTATATGTCATTATCTTTATCATACACACATACCTGTTCACTTTCCTTTCTAGTTGTGATCGTAGATTATATAGATCCATTACACGCAACATGGATTTTTGCACAGTACCTATTACCAGTCCTATCGCAGCTCCTGGGGGTATCCACTTTCGTACATTACAGGTGCTACTGTTTCAGTTTGTTTCATAGCACACTATTTTTCTTAGATTATACACACTTTGACATACTTTTTATCTTTCTAACGTGCTAACGGGTGCTTTATGTGCAACATTTTTCATGAAGGGGTATTTACTTCCATGGTTTTTTGTTACATTGTTTGACACTATTTATGGGCTTTGCCATATGTCTTGCTTGTTCTCTGATTTATTGTGGCCATTATGGCCTTGATTGTCTTGCGACATCATGAGTGGTGTCCCATGTTTGCAACCCAATGTTCTTGGTCTACATTGTCTTCTTGTGTGTTTACTTGTGTGTTTACTTGTGTCTTAGCTTACACATTGTCTATGTAGCTTATATTTTGTCTTGTACATGAGTGTTTGTCTTTGATTTTACTAGCACTTGCTTTTCCTAGCCACTTGTTTGTGTGTGCCTTGGTTTCTACCACGCACATTCCCTTCCCCCTACAGGGTGATGAGGCCATAAATTGGCCATAAATTACCATTATTTTGTCCTTCCAAGTCAGCTTTTAAAGTGGATTTAAATGTAATCTAGGAACTTATAGTTTGCTTAAGATAGAATATAGGATATATATCTTGTTCATTATTTAGAAATATTTTCTTATCTATTTTTTTGACTAATCCTATTGATTATTTGGGAAAAGATGCAAAGTCTTGTGTATGCAGGCCATAAAAGAAAGATAATGCTAGTGTTGGGAAAAGTGGAATTTATCATGGATGGTATATCTAAAGTGAAATTTGATTTTATATTCAGATTCCTCTTGAAAAATTATGCAATTTAAAAAAAATAATCATCTCAATCTGAGATCATATGCAAAAGTTATAGATGGTTTAGGTTAGTTCCAGAACTCACAGAGTTAGTTCCGGAACTTGCAGAGTTAGTTCCAGAACTCGCAGAGTTAGTTCCGGAACTCACATAAAATGGGGAATGTGAATAATCAAAAAGTCAAATGGAAAATATGAGAGAGGTTTTTATTCATAGTAATGTGTTTAACAAAAACCTCATTCAGATTTGCTACAGGTTTTACCAATGAAGAGAGATCTAAATTTTAGTGAGCTACAGTCCAAGGAAAAGTGTATCAGATGAACGCTAAAAATTCCATAAACAGAAACAAAAATTTCAAACATAAAATATGAGAGAGGTTTTTGTTCATAGTAATGTGTTTAAAAAAAACCTCATTCATATTTGTAGCAGGTTTTACTAATGAAGATAAATCTAACTTTTAGTGAATTGTAGTTTGAGGAAAAAGCGTATCAGACAAGCGTCAAAAGTTCCAAAATCAAAAACAACAAAGTCAAATGGAAAATCTAGGAAAATTATTTGGTAAAGATCATATTTTGAGGAAAAACCTCCTTCCAATAATGTAGGAAAATAAAATCATTATGATTCTTGTTACCGAAAAGCAAAGAGAAGATTTGGGAGCAAATCTTCCTAAAATAAGTGAGATAAGACTTTGACTCCAATAATATATCTCTCTCCATATTTTGTGGAGATGGGGATCTTAGTTATTAGGATTAGAATAAAGATAAGATCAAATTGTATCTCCCAAAATAAGGAGTTGGTTGGATGCATAAGTTATAAATGCAACCTTCCACACTCAGATATGTAATGTTTTTACCACCAAGAAATGAATTTGTTCTTTTCTCTCTAATATTCTGCAGTTTTGAGTTAAGATCTCGAGGCATGGTTTAAATCCTCTTCCAAGGATTGAGCTAGCCACTCATTCTAAGGAAGATGGATTTGTATATTTTTGTTTTTATTTTGTAATAATTTGTGTTTATTTATTTTTCTGTAATTATCATCTTGTTGTGTTGTTCTTCTCTTTGTAGTGTAACATTCAGTCTGTTGTAAACCTATAGGTGTTTCATTTAATTTTGCTTATTTCCGATTTAGCAATTTCAATTTATACAAGTGTGTTTTATTCCTGCAAATGTGATTTCCTTTATGCAAGTGTATTTACATTTCTGTAAGTGTGCATTTAAATTTCCGCATGTATGCTTTCAATTTATGCAAGTTTGGATTGTGTTTAAGGGAGTTTCTTTCCAAGATATTCTTCTCTTAATGCATACAACCTTTGGACACCAACCGGGATTGACATTATTAATGGTGAGGATTGACGACCCTCATCACAAGGCATAGTTTCAACACAACAGTCAATCCTCTTTTGGGTTGCATACGCCTTCAACGACATCACATGTAACCCCAATGAGGGGGGAATAATATGGGTGAATCAGTCACCACATGTAGAGTTAAACACAATATGGTATCGGTATAACACAGTTTCAGTTTCAAATGGGACTCAGAATCACACTTGGATCCTTAGTACAACGACCTTTCCTGGATGCCTAAAACTAGGGGGCAATACAATGGTCTTCCCTGGAGTGCCAATAACCAAGGGACAATTACACAATTATTCAACATGTCACAAAGCCTTTTGACATGGCAAAGAATCCTTTAGCACTAGGCATTTACACAGTGGCTTTTACAAGGTAGAGATTCCTTACCACATGCACACCATCTGTAATGGTGTTTTACACAATAGGAAGTAGTTAAAGGTTGGAAAATGACACCAGACATTTCTCCCTACACTTATTCCATTACACTAGTATGATATCACCCAAAAACTTGTGCATCGGCATCATCTATAGGACCCTCTCTACACTCTTTTCTCATCATGGTTTAGTTACACATGTTCCTTTTTCACATTTTGTAACGTTTTCTTTTACATGCTTCCTTACATGATTTTTATACATATACATGTGTATTTGAATACTTGATTGTATTCTCCTTTGTAGGTCCGTCCGTATGGGAAGCAAGTAGTCAACATCACAAACATTGATGCCAATAATAGGTATAATATCAACATTTACACACGGGTTCCTGGCCTAGGTTCATTTTCATCACCTTTTTACACTTTTGCATCTTTAGTCTTCACGCTCCACCTTTTTATCACTCCACACTTTATCTAGTCCTTTGACACACCTTCTACATCGATATACATGAATATCAGGTACACATATCTAACTACTTTATGTTACGGAGCTTTCCACTCACTAACATAAAGTAGGGGAAAATGTAGACAAAATCACACACTTTAGGTAATTATCTAGTCTCGATTGCATACTACTATTCATATGGTTCCTAAGTAAGAAAATTACTACTTAACCCATGTCTTAGGCCACCTTTCTTTACTTTATGCTTTTGCTTTCAGTCTTTCACTCTTACTTGCTCAGTCTGTCTTTTAACCTTTCAACATTTGTCATTCTAGACACAAACGCCTAGCCAAAATGCCATCTCCAGGTACCCTTGTCTTCTATGGGTTCCCACATCCCCTTTGTACTTTGATCACACTTTTTGGGTCCTTTCGATCCATTTAAGCATCTTATATTTTTAATAGTCAGCCTTTTTGGGGTTAATTTCAAAATTCATGTGAAGGAATCATATAAATATAAATTTATGTGATCATAATAAGGGACCAAACACTAAGCATCTACTATCTCCACCTAAGGTTGCATCCATCAAGGCATCTATAGCTCCATTTGCATCCATCTATCTCCATCACAAGGGACAAAGGTTGGTTCATCTGCATCACACTTCATAAGAGGGGAGTCTATTGTTTCCACGCATACATTATTTACATTCTACATCTAGCTACTTGCTTGCTACTTCAAGTGTGACACGCACAAGAGCAACCTAGGGCACAATTCCACACACACACATAGAACTACATTGGGTCTGAGATGTAGTGCAATGTTCAGTAGTAAGTTCATCATTGTGCCAGTTGAGGACAACCTGACCCCTCATTTTGCATCTTTCTTTTTAAGGATTTGATGTCTATTTTAGGGTTTTATAGGTGCTTTCTTCATTGCAAGATTACAAGCACCTTGACAATCCAAGTGCGACATACACGTGAAAAAATCCGAACAAATGTGAACCTCTTGTGAAACCTCAAAGGAGGTTTTCTAAGCATCTACACAAACCAGGGAACCAAAAAATAAGACTAGGGTGCCCATGGGAGCCCATATCCCTCTCCAGATGCCTCAGTCTAGTCAAATATGTCAGATCTACTTTTTTCCAAGCTTTTGTGTGATGGTCTTCCATCTTTGTTCAGCCAATCATCATTACGACATAATCCAACAACATCTACGAATCAGCTAAGGCTATTCTAAGCCTCTTTGCAATTAGGGTTTCATTATTTATTGCTTAGTTGTTTGGGTTAAATTCAGTATTTCATTATTTACTTATTTACTGCTGCTATATCATCTAGATTAGGCTTGTGTATTTACATTTTAGCATAATCAAGCCCAATTGTAATGGGAATCCAAATGTAGCCAAAATAATTAGGAACTAGATATGAGATATTAGATAATTGACATTTTATAGTTTGGATGAGTGCAATAGAGTAGGCATTGATAGGATTTGATGGATAGGTCATAGTGTTATTAACAATATAAGAACTAATAGAGGCATCGATATGCAATAAATCATAAGTAAATGTAGCATGATAATCATGATCTGAGAATGTAACTACTAGTGGAGATGCATCAACATTAGCAATAAGAAAATTAAATAACGTAATATGTATGATTAGATAAAGGATCAATAGTTTACTTGTCATGTTTGGGCAAAGGGTCATTAAAGATTTTTAGCTTTTTGTTATCATTGATTGGCTTAGAAGAAGAAGGCTCAGGGAACTCAATTGCATTGTTGTCAATAAAATATTGAATAAGATGTTTAAGATTGAAACATCAATCAGTGGAGTGCCTAACGCATTGGTGATAGTTACATTTAGCATTTTCATCATAATTGCGACCATGAGGGTGAGAAATATCAAGATTGAATGGTGGAGGAAGAGTGATAAGATTACTTTTGATAAGTTGAGGTAATAGGAAGCAAGGTGCATAGGGTAATTTGGTAAATGTACACTTTGGAGGTTGTAATTGAATATTTTCATGTGTAGAAACAACATTAATAATGTTTTTTGCTTCGACAAGCTTAGGATATGGCTTGAAAGTAGATTTAGCTTGAAACAAATTAGAGGATGAGGATGAAGTATTGTCGTAGTATTTCAATTTTCCAATCGATAAGAGTTTTCTTTCACATAATTTAAGTGTATGGCATAATTGATCAAATGAGAGAGAGGTCTGTTATCAGGCATAGGAATGGAAATGGGAACATTAGAGGTAGGTGGAAGGGTATAATTGGGAGGTTGTGTTACAATAGGAATGGAAGTAGTATTAGAGGCAGGAGGGTTGAGTTCAACTAGGTTGGTGGCTTCCTCGTAAGCAACGAATAGAAGGAGATCCAAGTCTTGCGGATGTTCGACAATATGAGCCTGGAGATCATGAAGGTCTTCACCAATTAAGGGTTCATACGTTTTAGTCATGGGAGAAAGATGACCAAAATGCCTAGAAGAAAGGTTGGAATCAAGCGATGGGTTCACCAAATGATTTAATTAAATATGAATTAATTAAATCTAATTATAGATTAACTACTGTAATAAAAGATGTACAAATTCTAATATATAATATTAACACAAGAAAAGAATCATGTAAAATATAAAACCCTAAGAAAGAGAGGGAGATATAAAGACTTAGCTAATTTACACGTAATTTGGAAGTTATTTGAGTAGGGTGAAGTGTTGAATAGACTGAGAAGATTGTCATAAATGCTCTCTGTAAATTCTGGACTTCAGGAACATTGACAGATAGGTGTGCCCGCAGCAGGACATGGGCATCTGGGCGGTAATGACTGGATTTGGGTGCCCGTGAGTGTGTAAATGCTTAGGATCTAATTTTTTGTGTCACAATGGTTTCATAGTTGTTCCCTATTGATTGCTCAATATTCACTCATGGATCCCCGAAGGTACCTGTAACATATAAAATAGAAGCTCACTTGCACATACCCACAAAACACATCAAACATACAAAGGAAAATGTAGAATGGGGAGTCAGACTGACCTTGGTGGTCACCCCGAGAGAGAACTTACAACTGAGAACTGCATTGTATCTCTGACTCCATGTAGTTCTTGTGTGTGTGTGTAGAAATGATGCCTTAGGAAGCCCTTGTCCAATTTGCACTTGATAACAGGCTATATTTTCTCTAAGATGCAAATGTTTAGATGAAATAGAATAAACTTTTATGTTGTGTATGTAGAATATGTAGTCCCTTGTCCCTTGAATAGATGCTAGATGAATGCCTTGGACTGCTTTAGGTGCCTTTTGAGTGCAAGCTTGGGTGATAATAGTAATGCTTTGTGTTTGGTCCTTCATTTTAAACACATAACTATGTATTTATATGACTCCCTTGTTTAAATTTTGTAATTAACTACTGGAAGGTCGACCCATTAGTGAAAAAGATTCCCAAACGATAAAAGAGACCCAAGAAGAGTGAGTAAGGTAAGAAAGGGTTAGGTGTTCCCAGGTGGGACATGAGTGCTTGGGCGCTGCTATCTAGGTTAGGCGATGGTGTCTGAAGCCATAGAAGATTAATCAGTTAAGTCCGACTGGGCTGTAGGGTGTGCAAGACCAAAGAGAAAACAATAGACAAAGAAAAGAGGCTAAAGATAATTGTCAATCACTAGTTTTCTTGCTTAGGAATCATGTAAATGTTAGTATGTTTTTAGGACCTAGAAATGTACCCAAGTGCATGATCTTGTGTCTAAAATAGGTACAAGTGTACTACGGGCAAGTTATCTAAAGAAGAAAAACTCAAAGAGATTCAAGCATTCAATCACGAGATCCAGGAAGACAATGCTCTCCTAAGATCAATGTATTGTTCCTTGGAAAATGAATGTGAGAAATTGAAAATGGAATTAAAATCCAAGGATGATTTCTTGGAAAAGTTTCATACTAATGGTGACATGAAGGGGAAAAGAAAGTCTGTAGTACAATTAGGACCTTCCTCTCCCATAAGTGCACAAGTTGATTCAAGCACTGTAAGTATTCCGCCAGTTGATGAATTTTCCCATCGTAAATAAGTTGAAAATGTTTTTTGTAAATTTGAACAACACACTATGGGAATAGGTTCAAAGTTACTTTTCAAAATGGGATTTAATGGAAAATGAATTGGAAAAGAAGGCCAAGAAATTGTTAACCCCATTCAGGTAGAGCATAGGCCTCACTGTGCAGGTTTGGGATTCAGATTTGGTGGTCAGAATGAGAAAGGTGAATGCTCCAGGATAGCTAAGACTACAAGGGAGAAACCTCCACCATATCCCATGAAAGGTAAAAATGGTAATGGGCAAAAATCTAAAAGCATTGATTCTAAATAGTGTAAATATTCCCATGTTTCTTTTGATTATACACAGAATTTGTGGTACATTTATCCATGTAGCTTTTATGGATTATCTAACCACAATATAGCTAAATGCTGGAAAAGGAAATCATTAATGGGTAAATTTTTGAAAGACCATTTTTATACACATGTTTGTAAAAATGGAAATCTTAGTAAGTTTCCTAAAAAAGTGGATAAGTGATATTGTACCCATTGTCACAAGAAAGGTCACGAGGAAAGGTCATGAGGTTAACATGTGTTAGCAGCTTCATATGAAATAGCAGTGGAAAGTTGTGGAAAAGGAAAGTGTAGACACTTGTACTTTGATCAATACACTATTATTTCTAATGGTGCACTAAAGATTCTTCCCTTTGTAAATTGATGGCACACCACCAGTTAGACCTATCTAACTCCTTTCTCACGACACCCTTTTGGTTGTTTTTCCTCTTATAAACCATTTAAACAAGTTGTTATAGGCTCGTTCTAACTACATTAGCTTCTTATTCTCTTCTAGCTTGCTTCTATTAGCTCCCTGGAAGATCAATCCACTTCGTTGGATTGATTAAGCTCTTTATAAACCCTTCTAGAACCCTAATTACTCTCTAAGAGAGATTAATTAGTCTAACCTAGGTTAAATACCGTAAACATAGTCAAATCACACTTTGACTAGCTAAAGTTCTTTTTGGACTTTAGCCTTTGTCCCACATGCACCCAAATCTCACATTTCTTCCAAACCAAAAAATATAAATAGGGCTATACCCCCTCCCTCATTTCCTAAGAATTCTCTCTTCTTCATAGCATAGATTATAGCAATTTGTTCAGGCTTTAGATTGTATTTCATCTTCTTCCATTTGAGCTAAAAGCATTTGATTTTGTATTTCATAGCATTAACATGGAGTAAAAGGGAAGATCCATTGGACTTAAAGCCATTAATGGGGATATCTCTTTCTCTTTAAACACATAGTTGAATGCTTAGATCCTTTTAGGTTCATTATTTCAAGCTTTTAAAGAATAGATGTTAACTTCATTTGCTTAGTTTGCATGTTTATTTCAAATTAATGTATGCAAAGAAGAAAACCTTGCTCATTTCTTATCACATGGTCCATTGATCAGATTGTTAAAAGCCTTTGGGGTTTCTTTAGAGATTCTTACCCCAAATCCATGCCTTTTACAACTTTTCATTGAACACATTTAGCATGCCCGTTGGGACACTTATGTCCATCCTCCATTAATGAAGGTATTTTAGGTTTTTCAAAGTTCATTTTCAAGTTTTTGGGTCAAATCACTTGTTATTTCCTCATTTTTGTTTCTAACCCTAGATAAATGACCTTCATTTACACACATTTTGTGGGTTTGATATAGAAATAGGACACTTTGACTAACAACTAACCTGTTTGCAAAATTTTTGACAATTTTCTATTTCAGGCTTGGGCGCGTACATGTCAAAACCTAAGCGTCCATGTCAATATGGGTGCGTCTCTGTCATGTTGCGATCATCTATGTTTTACTGCATTAGGTTTCATTAATTTTTAACTGCAGGCGTACTCGTTAAGTAGGGCGCGTATCTGTCAGTTGGGAAGCGCTAGTGTCAGTATCAGCACACAAGTGTCTATATTAAAATTTGAAATTTTTACAGTCTGTAAAATCTTTTCTTCTGATCCATTACTATAGGTTTCTAGGACTAACAATTTGAAAAACAATGTTTTTTCTTAAACATTTCAGTTTGTATAGTTAAAGTGTTTTATTCTTGGCTTAGAAGTAGCTTTGTAGAAGTGTGTATGCTCTCTCCTCACATCTTTCAGGGTGATCTTGGAGATCAAAAAACTTATACAAAACTCATATAAATTGTTCAAAGAAACACTTGTTTAAAAAAGGTTGAAGTAAAACTTTCATGTGATTTCAATAGGATTTTTCACGTTGCGTATGCTCTTCCTTCGCGCCTTTTTTAGCGATCTTAGGAATCAAAAGCAAAGTGAAAAACTCTCTTTCTTGACATCAACCTACGAACTGGAAAATTACTAAAAACTTGTTGTCTACAGGACCTAACGATTGTTAGAGAAAGGTGTCAAAAAACAAAAAACAAGACTTCTAATACACGTGTTCTTACAGGTTGCAAAATGGTGTGCTACTTAAAACCACATTAAGTTAAGCAATATAAAAAACACGCCATATTCAAAACACTGTATTGTAGGTTTCATAAAAGGGTACGTCCCTAGCCACTCAACTGGAACATAACCCCTTTGGCATAATGCCTTAAGCTACAACAATGGGGGTGGTTCTAGGAACCCTAAAGTAATCCACCGCTGAGTAACCTTGTGGATGAAATAGGAAGTGCCTCGCTTACCCACTTGACTAGTTTTCCTTGTGAGTTAGAGTTATAAATTTGTTTGAATCACAACCATGGCAAGAGTACACAATAGATGCAATTAGTGCCCACTGTACTTGAAGGGGTCAAAGCTGAGATACTCCCAAATTAGTCAGTGTGACTTTTTGGGTAAATCGTGCCCGCTCTTAAATGGCTTTGTAACACCTAGTTGAGAGATCTTATTAAGGAGGCCATTTTGTCTTGAGGCCCACTTTACTAGTCCTTGTTGCATCAAGCCATCACGAAGTGAAAACTCATCTGGAATCTAAACCTTGTTTTTCAAATAAGGCAAAGAACCCTTGTGAGTTTGATCTGAGTGTCTTTCATCACGAAACTAAATTACATCCCACTTTTGCTTAGTTTTATTCTTGTCTTCGGACGAGGCGAAGCTCTACCTAAGTGGTTCATTTCTAGTTTAGATATTCCAGCTATTTGATCAATCACTTTTACATTATCACCATCCACTTGTATCGGAGTGAGAAAGAGAAGATACCATTGGCATGTTTTTATCCTATAGATGGGGATCATCTCTTTCTCTTAATCACGTAAAACTGCCCATCCATGCTTACGGACTTGGGTTAGGTTCATTATTTCTAAAGCTGTTCAAAGAATAGAGATAGTTGTATCTTAGCTGAAATTTGACCCATGTTTACTTCATAGATGCATGTTGACTACTATGAAGATCTTGTTCATCTTCTGTATCTGGATGAGTCTGCTAGATTTGTTCGCATCCTGAACACACAATTTGGGGACTTACTTTAGGAATCTCACTTTATGAGAAGATGGTATAAGGCCCTCTTATAACATGGTTATGCTGCTCACATCGATCGCAGACTTCTTGTTATACCTTCTCACTTGGTTTGGGTTTTGACATCATCTGAGTCTTCTTGAAAAGTGTCTTTAACGAGTGTTGATAATGCTATTATAATATATTCGTCATGGTACTAATACCTTGCTTGCTTGGTTAATGTATCACGATGTTGTTATTATGCTATATCTATTCGTGACTTCCATTTTTCAAAAGGTTTACCTTTCATCGACATTCAAACTAGTTCTAGGTATAACTTGTTAGAGGGACTTTGTCAGTATTTTGCTGAGTGCTTCAAAGCCTTGTTGGGATTTCTAACTTTGGCCCACATATTTGGTACAACATTTTTGCCATCTCATCTTAAGGCACAGAATTCGTAACAATGCATTAAGTGATCATGACATTTAGGTGTGACATATGAGTGTTCCTTGAGTAAAGACGATTACATAACACTTCATCTAGGATCCATTATCGTATAATTCCAACATCATCTGGAATGGCTTAGTAAACCATACACTTAGGGGTTAATTTAGCATACATACAAGTGTCGGCTAGTAATGCCTAAACTTTTCAAAATGGGAAGTGAAATCTAATGAGCATTAATATAGGAGTTAATCCTTTTGATGACCTTCCCCTTTAGTGAGTCACAATTTAGGACCACTCTTCTCTCAAGTCAAAGATACAAAAATGTTAATCGATCATAGTGGAGAAGAGTCAGACTCTTCCGGAGAACAACAAAGGTTAGACCTAAATAGATTTGATGAAGCTCTTATATTATAACAAAGATCAAGTACTTGCAAGAGTCTTAACATTAGGAGCTAAAATTCCGCACAAGTGCAAAGAAGAAACAAAGGTCATTAACCCTAACCTAGGAGAGTGAATATTCATCTTAGACACAGATAATCCTTTTGATGTGGGGTACGCTTCCACTTCTGGGCAACATAAGACCACTGTCAAAGGTGAACCATCATGAAAACCTCACTATAAAGCTTCACATAAAGTGAAAGTTGAGCAGAAAGCTTCCCCTCCTCTGAAATTTGATGAAGGAGAGGACAGCCTAGTTGAGGTGGAGATCCTCCAAAAACAGATCTTGAAGTTGAGTCAAAAACTAGCAAATTTAGGCTCTCCAAGAAAAAACATATACAAAGACAAAGACAAAAACAAACTTAACGAGTTTCAATTTGATCCACATATAGACTATACCTTTAAGGCAACTCAGGCTCAAAGGTCAATATCACCTACTAAAGAGCAACTCATTCAGGAAGAATTGAAATCTATGAAAGATACGCTTACTACATTACAACAGGGAAATATACGCCAAAATAGAAATATTCGTATGAAGAACTATGTCCTTACCCCTTTGATAAAGGCATGTTACAAAAACCTTTCCCAAAACACTTTACCGTTTCCAAGTTTGATAAATATAAGTGCAAAAGTGATCCTCGTGATTATATAAAATAATTTTACATGGCTTGCCAAGAGGTCGTGTATAGCGATAATTTCTTAATACGACTTTTTCCTCGCAGCCTAGGAGCCGTGGGATTGGAATGGTTCTATAGCATACCCAAGGGCTCCATTACAACATGGCCCATGCTAGCAGAGAAATTTGTAATACATTAATCCTATAATATGGAGAGTGACATCATGATGAACGATCTATGTAACACAAAACAAAAACCCAATGAGAAATTTGAAGGATGTTTACAACGATGGCATGGGTTAGCTAGTCACTTTCCTTGTGCCTTACCAGAAAAGAAATTAGTGAGCATATTTGTTCCTAAATTAAACCCAGAAATCACCTTTCACTTGCAAAGGCATTGTGGCTGAAACTTCAAAGAAGTCATAGAGAAAGGTAGTCAAATTGAGAAAGCACTCATTGCTAAGGGAACGCTTAAACCTATTACTAAAAACAAACATGAAGCAAAATCCACAAACAACCATAAATTCTTTAATAAGAATAAACATGTTATTGGTGATGGCATTACAGACTCCAAGAGAGTCCAAGCTGTATAGATAGGCCCTCTCTTAAAGCTTTTGTAAGGACCTTGTCCCAAAGCACCTACAAAACATATGTTTACATCCTTGACAGAATCCTTATCTACCATCCTAAAACAATTAGATGATGCAAAAATGGTAGAATATCCAACTACAATAGTACTGTATCCGAAAGATGCTCCAAAACCAGTTTGGTGCAAAAACCATGAATATTGTGACTTCCACCGTGTTAAAGGACACAAAACGGATAGATGTTTGAGATTGCGCCATTATATCCAAGACCTCATAGAGGAAAGGAAGATTGTTGTGGAGTCTCCCCCTGAGACCAGTAAAAGTTCAAATGAAAAAATGGGTATTTACAAAGAACCTTTTCCTGACCATGCAGATAAAAAGAAAAGAAAACTAGATCAAGGGAAAACTTCCAACGACTATAGGATGGTTGCTTATGTGTACCCTACAAATGTTAGTCCTTATGATTCCCTCAATGGATGTATTAACTCATCTAATGAACAGATCAACACCATTTAGATTTTAGAAAAGAGTTGCATAGTCGGGACAAGACGTGCCCGCTTAATCATACCAGATCCTGTGCCTATCCCTCAAGAAGGTCAGTATAATTTAATAGAGTAGTTAGACAAAATGCCTATGAGGATATCTATTCTCAATCTCCTCAAGATCTCTAATGCCCATAAGAACATACTGTACAAAACTTTACAGAATTCAGGGGTTTCCATAGAGGTAGACCCCACAAACCTTCAAGCCATGATTGCACGCTTAAACACCAATGATCACATTACTTTTTATCATACTGCAATCCCACATAACAACCCAGAGCATAACTTACCATTGTATCTCGAAGTGGTGGTTACCCATTTCAAAATCAAAAGAGTACTTGTAGATGGGGGATCTGGTCTGAATATTTGCACCTTGAAGTTGGTAAAGTAGCTAGGCCATTCAGAAACAAAGTTGGGTGCTAAGACTATCACGATCACAGCATATGAAAATGAAGAAAGAGAGTCAACAGGGACTATAGTTGTTCCCATGGAGGTAGGACCAACGTGTCACGACACAATGTTTCATGTCCTTGACTTGGACCTTCCATACAACATGCTCTTGGGACGCCCATGGATCCATGCCATGCAAGTTATTCCATCAACTTTTCATCAATGCATCAAGTTATGTCACGAAGGATAGATGGTTACCGTTTTGGGTGACCCAGAACCATTCACACATTGTAGGGAATTACACAGTTTTTCTTGTGCAGCTTATGAATGTCCTTCGACAGATGTTGGTGTCCCTCTACAAACAGAGGCTATAAAAACAGAATAGATTAAGAGTCCCTCACACATTTCAATCAATATTTTCCCTCATTGGTCAATCCATTTGCTTCATGGGAGGCAACATTAGCAAAATATGGCCTGGGTAAGCTATTCACTCTTAAGCAGGCTCTGTTGATATCAGACTTATCAGTATCCCCCAGGACAAGGGGTAAGCCTTATTTTTAGTTCAAGAGCACCCGCGAGCAATGTCCTAAACCATTGGAAAATTTTGTCCATAGTGGTCTCCTATCTGAGAAGAAAATGTTAGAAGACCCTACCAACAGGGTGCCAGAAGGCACCATGGCTTCATGCACTCAAGCACCTCAGTACATCAAAGGTCCCTGCATGATGTTTTTCATGGGCTATAGTGGGTTTGGATGTGGCATCAATGCACAAGGATAGTTGGAGCCTATCCCTATTCCTCATTTTAAAGCTGATAAATATGGCCTTGGAATAAGGCCCCATGACGCTCTACCTTATGAGAATGATGCCACCTCTTCTGAATGTCAAGATGTTTCATCACATTCTGATAGTGATGTAGATACCCAATGTAGCCTTTATGAGGATATTACCTCCACGAACCTATTCCTAGATTCATCAGTCCTTACCTTATCCGAATCCATCCCCCTAGATAAATATCCAGTAGCCCTTGTATATCCTGAAATTATAGATTGGGATCAACAACTTCATGTGCGCCTAGATTTCTTTGAAAATGATGAGGCATTTGCAGAGTTCATGGGGCTAAGAGACTTTATTCTGACTGGAGACCACAAGAAGGGATTTAAGATTCAAATAGACACATGTGCCTACTTCGGGGAAGAAACAGAGATGTGTGGATAGATAAATAAAAAGGTTGTAAATAAAAGTACACCCACTTCTGAGAAACCAAGCAAGAAGGCTCAATGGAAATCCCATAGTGACAGACTCTTTGATAAACTCGTAGACAAACAGAACAAAGAGTCTAAAGACGAAGTAATTTATCCATTCAAAGATGATAATGAACTACCATAGGAGGTCGATCTTACTCTTCCCCCTGATCCTAAATAGATGGAAGATGCTTCTAAAATGCTTATTGAGGAAACAATCAATGTCAACATTTTCTCGGAAGAGCAACCTAGAATAATAAAGTTGGGAGCTTCCCTCTCAACTCAAGAAAAAAAGAAATTTATAGAGTGCTTAAAAGAATACGTGGACATATTCGCATGGACATATGTAGATATGTCTGGTTTGGACCTGGAGCTAGTTGCGCACAACCTTGTTGTGCACCCAGATGCCAAACCAATCAAACAAAAGTTGAGAAAGATGCATCCTAAGATGGTGCTCTTAGTCAAAGAAGAATTAGAAAAGTTGTTGGCTACTAATTTCATTAAACCTATTGACTATTCAGAATGGATCTCTAACATAGTCCCAGTACAGAAAAAACCTGTTGGCATAAGGATCTGCACAGATTTCCATGACATCAACAAAGCATGTCCAAAATATGATTTTCCCCTAACTAACATTGACATGATAGTCGATTCAACATTTGGGTATGAAATGTTGTCCTTGATAGATGGTTTTTCAGGGTATAACCAAACACAAATTTCAGAAGAAGATCAACATAAGACAACATTCATCACCCCTTGGGGAACATTTTATTACAAAGTCATGCCCTTCGGGCTCAAGAACACTGGGGCTACTTATCAGCAGGCCATGACAATTATTTTCCATGATATGATAAGTGACATCATGGAGGACTATGTTGATGATATCCTAGCAAAATCCAAGAGTAGAGAAGAACATCTTGGAGTATTGAGGCGTATCTTTCAGTGTCTAAGAGACTATAAGGTTTGTTTGAACCCTAAGAAATGTGTCTTCGGTGTTTTATCAGGAAAACTCCCAGGGTTCATTGTTTCACAAAGAGGGATTGAAGTAGACCGTGCAAAGGTTACAACTATCACAGAAATTCCACCACCTACCACTCTCAAGAAGCTAAGGAATCTACATGGAAAGATTTGGGCAATTCGTCACTTTATTTCACAACTTGCGAATAAGTGCCACCCCTTTACTCATTTTCTCAAGAAAGATGTCACATTCAACTGGGGACCTGACTGTCAGAAAGCCTTTGCGCTACTCAAAAAGTACTTGTCCAACCCACCTGTACTAATTCCACCTACCCCCAATGAACCTCTCCTCTTATACATTTATGTTACCCAGTTTGTCATTGGTGCATTACTTTCCCAATATGACTTAGCCGATAAAGAGAGAGCAGTTTACTATCTTAGTCGCACCTTGATTGCATACGAGTTGAATTATCCCCAAATAGAAAAGGCATGCTTAGTAGTTATCTTCACATTCCAAAAGCTTCACCATTATCTCCTAAATAATAAAACCAAGTTCATATCCAAAGTTGACACTCTCAAGTACCTTTTATCCAAACTCATCCTCACAGGCCGAATGGCTAATTGGATCATTCTCCTGAGTGAATTTGATATCGAGTTTCTGAATCAAAAGTCTTTAAAAGGATAAGTACTGGCTGATCAGTTGGCAGAAGCTCCTCTCCCAGGAATGGAACCTTTATGCTTAGATTTACCAAATGCATCTATGATGTATATTGAGGAATCCATAGAATGACAGGTTCATTTTGATGGATCTTTTACCTTCCATGGATACAAATCAGGAGTGGTGCTCATCACTCCAACAACCGATGTCATACCACAAGCAATCCAGTTGGGATTCCCATGTACAAATAACATTGTAGAATACGAAGCAATCATCGCTGGCCTCAAAGTAGTTATTACATGGAACATTAGACAACTGCGAGTCATTGGGGACTCTCAACTTATCATAAAATAGGTTAATGATGAGTACAAGGTTAAAGATAAGAAGCTTATTCTATATAAGAAAATGGTTGAAACTTTGAAGGAATATTTCACACAAGTTATATTTGAGCAAAAAGCAAGGTCGCATAATAGATCCACGGATGTTATGGCTACTATTGGGTCTCTCTTACGCATAGCACCTGAAGAAAGCAAGATGCCTTTCTTCGTGGAACATTTACAGGTACTTGCATATGATATACTAGAGTCATGTTTGGCATGTGAAGTTGTTGGTCCTTTGTCCCCTTGGTATGACCCTATCTTCCGATACCTAAGAGATGGTACTCTTCAACCTGACATCACCTATTCTAAAAAGAAAGACCTTATTCGCCGCATAGCCCGTTATACACTCCTAGGAGGCACTTTACGATGGAAAAGTGACAAGCAAGCGTGGGAATCTACAAGTAACTCTTCCTCGCACCCGACCTCCCGAGGTCATGCCGAGACAGCCAGTGGGGATGGAATATACATCGGGTACAGACAAGCTAGTTAGGCAATCTTATGTCTTCAACGCGCACTAGTGGAATCTGTAAATTTAAGGAAAAGAAGGCCCTCCTAACCTGAACTGGTGTGATAGATCGGTCGACAAGGATGACTGCTCGAAGGCTCCAATCAATATCGAGCTCTGGCGTGATTCGCTCTATAGGTTGTGGGATGTGTGGAAAATGACCCGGGATCGTTTCGTGTATGTCTCCAGATAGGGTCATAAAAATGGATGATGGATATATAGTGGATTCTACAGGTGATTCTCTAGTCTAGTCCAGAAATCCTTATCTTCGTTAGTTGCTATATCCAACAAGGATAACTGTGTGATGATGATAGACGTAAGTGGAGTGGATCTGAATATTAATGTGCGTAAGCCAACGTCGACATCGGATTAACTTGTGGACTCATTGGGTTGTGGGATTTGTGGATCACAACTGTAGATTCATGGTTGTTGTCGACTTGCTATCAGTCCCTAATCCCTAGTATCTAATAGTCATATGCCTTTTCAGCCTCTATGTTTAGAACTACAAGCTGTGTAATCTTCTCAGAGAACCTTACAGGCATTCTGGCAACCTGAATTCTTAAGCTAGTGTCCATATCAGTGAGAATGTCTCTTGCGTCTAGCTGTGGGACCAAAGGATCACAACCAAATGTTTTCTCTCTTTCAAGCCCTTCTACATTGATGCGGATGTTTATCTAGGGTAACCTGTAGTTTGGTTGATTTGACCAAAATGTATGTGTTTGGTCGTCTCCAATGTTTAACCCTCTTAATTGTGAACCTATCTGTTGTAAGTCTGATGTTGTTTTAAAGACTTAGATTCTAAGATTCTGGTCTATATCGATTATTGTTGTAACAAGATTGGGTTGAGGCACAATAGGCTCAAATACGTATTCTTTGGGCTCCCTAGGTCCCGTGATTATCATGCAAAAGGAAATGATATAAAGCTAACTAATGACAAAATAAAATAACTACGCAAGATATATCTATGTATATTCCCAAATCTGATCTTTATTGATAAGCTACTGAATAGAATTTAAAAGAGTAATTATCTAATATACTTAGAAATTGACGATTAAACTAATGACGAAATTTAAAAACAAACAAAGTAGCCGAGTATGGCTACTTGCATGTGCAGTTGTAAATCTATTCTAAGTAACTAGATAACTGATCTAATCTATTTGAAAGACTCTCGATCCTACCTCAGAAGTGAGGAGCGAATCATAGTTTCTCAAAAATTATCAATCCCCACAGCTTCCTTGGCAATATCAAAAGTAAAATTAACTGAAATGAAATGATTGACTATTCTATTTGATATATTTTAACTTAGAACTTTGAAAGCTTGAACCTAGACTTTGCAGAACAGTGGCGAATCTGATTATGTATGGCTTTGTCCCATCAGTGTGATCTTCTTGTTTCTTTGTGCTCACATGGATCAAGAAAAGCATGTAATGCTAGCATCAACAAAAGTTGGTATCAAAATAATGGTAGCTTAGGATGCAGACCGAATACAATGCGAGTAGTAGAGGGATAGCGCAAGAGAATAGAGCTTGGCTTATGTAATTCTTAGCGGGATTTATTACGAGTCATGCAACATAAAACGTCCAGAACCTGAAACTATCTTATTTAACAAACAAAACCTACAACTTTAATGGCTTCCTACTGAAAAATTAAACTATCCTACTCCAATTGATTGTGTGAAACAATAACAACACTTGCACAAGGAGAATATGTGGCTTCCTAACAACAAAATAACACTAACTATGCATGTAAAAAATAAAACTATGGATTGCTAAGCAAAAATGGAAGAATAAGCTATTGAAATGAGAAATTGGGAGGCAAATTTGAGGGGCCATTTTCTTGAGCACAATCCAACTATTTATAGAATTCCCATTTACCCAAAAGTGAAAACCAAATTGAACTCTTTAACCATAAACAATGCAAAAACACTATTTTAGGGAACCATAATCATAAATATAAGCAAAGGCAGTGAAAAAAAGATGGTAAATTTTGAAATTTACATGAGTCGCATTAAAAAGGAAATTTTAGAAAACCCACGAAGGATTGCCGCCCTGCCTGGGTGGCGGTGATGAGACCACCACCTAGGCAGCGTGGCGGTCATGAGACCACCACCCAGGCAGGGTGGGGGTTTCGTGACTGAAGACCAAAAAGCAAAGGAAAATAAAGGGAAGGAAAAAGAAAAGCACGCAGGGGCTAAGCGAGGCACACGGGATGTTAATGCATACTTGGAGAGATTTTTCAGATCCCGAACACCTTGTGAGGAGACTTGTATCATCATTGGGGCACATGTAGCTGTGTTTTGACGGTGCAATACCCTACAATTTTGGGTATGTACATATTGCCCCCTTGGAGAAGCGTTTTAGCCATGAAGGGGCGTATAATAGTGGGTCTAAGTATGGCGGTCCCAAAATGGGAAGCTAAAATTTATACCTGATACGCTTGTGTGTGGAAATGATGCCATTCAAGATTCCTGCTACCTGAAAAATGAAAAGAGGAATCAAGTGCAGATAGATAAAATAGATCGAAAAATAAATACTAAAATAATATGAAATGAGGACGCACCATTTGTGTGGGGATAAGAACTTACCTCCGTCGGCACTCCAAACCTACAGAAAAGGCATTCAAAACAAGTCAGGATGCTATATATGTAAAATTGGGCCCATTTTTCTATTCATTTGCGCATGTTGATTTGATTGATTTTGAGCTCTGGGACCCACGGTGATGGTTTTTGGCGAGAGTATAGTCAAAACGTTTGGGACGAGATTGTGATCATGCCATCATTGCGAGCCGAATTAACCGACGTGGCCACGATTTACGCATAGGTTAGCTAACATTCTTGGGACCACCTTTAATGTTTTATACCCCAAAATTCGTTAAAATGATCAGAAATCTTTGTCATCCGACCCTGGATTATGAGCTGGGTTTACGAAAATGTCAGTCCCCTATGGGAGAGGTGTAGAGGTGGTAGATACTGGAGTTGTGAGGGCACCAGATGGACAGGACATGTCGGTGCTCAAGCACCTCACCATCTAGTCACCTCCTTGACCATTGATGACATGGAGGCCACACCTTATTAGGCCATGGCAGGTTTATGGGGCGAGGAGGCTCTTACTTTGATCTCTTGGGACTCCACCACAGGGTAGCTTGTGGACAGGATGGGGAGGGTGGAGATACATCCTTTTGGTCAATTACCTCAGCAGTTTGGCCTTCCTTACGTGGGTATGCTTCCCCCAGTGGTGCCAGTATACAGATCGGTTCCGGAGGCTAGAGGAGGTCCTAGAGGTCAGGGTTGGATAGTTGTTACTCCGTGGTATCCCCATTGTAGCTAGGAGGGTAGTACGTGCTCGAGGGAGATCCGGTGCTCCTCAGGCACCCTTACTTCAGATTGCTACCAGTCCCGCCCATAGCAGCAATGACCCCATTGATATAGACTCTGAGTCTGAGGAGTTCACAGGGGGGGAGATAGAGGAGGAGACCGAGGCTGAGGTTAGTGAGTCGGAGCGAGAGGAGGACAACGATCCTGAGTGGCATGACACTCAAGGATATCTTACAGGCGGAGAGGGCGGAGCATAGTGTGGAGAGGGTGACTCTAGTTTCAGAGGAGCCACTCTCTCAGGGCTTGGGTAGAGAGGATGAGTCTGTAGTGGGACACTATGTCACTCCGGCCATGGGGGGAGTACATCAGTCAGCGACAACATCTGTGGTAGGTGTTGACCCTAGGGATCCCTCTTGGAGGCTTGGAAATTTGAGTGAGTTATCATCCTTCCTTTTAATGTTTATTTTTAGCTATGATTGTCTTAGTTGTCTATCTCTCCTTTTGTTTACTCTTGTTTTTATCTTTTGAGTATTTCTAATTTGTTTTCTCCTTTGCTTACAGAGACTACTGACGAGTGGCGAGACCTGATTCACCGGGTATGCACTGATACCCTGATGATCCCCATGGAGAAGACCCATGCGGAGCTATCCATGGATGCAGGGGAGCCCTCAGCAGCTGGTAGGCATACCGATGTTTTTTCCCCTGTCTGGCATGTGGCCAGGATGGTGTCTACCCTCCGTACCAAGTTGGCAGGATACAAGACAACAGAGCACCTGATGAGGAGTCACTCTCATGGCGAGACCACAACTACTCCTTGGGATCGTGAGCCCTCCATGCACTCAGAGCACCGGCGTAGCCAAAGTCCTAGACAAGGGCATGCACCTTTGGAGGGATCTCATAGGGGTTGAGAGGCCACTGGCTCTTGTAGATCATTAGTATGATGTATTTTGTACTTCCTGGGCTCTTTGAGCATTTTGACCATGCTTAGCGCATGATGGCATTGTACAGGAAACTTGATTATATATATATATATATATATATATATATTCTTTTTGGATCAGACTCTTAGTATCTATGTTTTTGTGATTCATTTCCGCATGTAAACTATAATGTTTGTTTTTATATGCTTTTCAGAATGTATGCAATGGAGGACAAATGATACAAATGCTTTCTTTCTTTTTGTATTTCGTGATGCTGATATATGATAATGTAGACACAATGTGATCTTGAAATTTAGTTTCTATAAGCAATTTTTGGTATTTCATATTGGTTTTGACAAAATGTGATGATAAACTGGTATGATGAGTAGATGAACTTGCCCCATTCCTAACTCCACACAACTAGTAAGATGCGAGGGCTCATCACCGAGAGCTAGAAAGGGCACAAGTTATGAAATTTTTTGAATGGTAGTGATGAGAGATAGACAAAGATTTGGTGGAACCAAATTAGGACGCTACAAACCTACTCTACTCAATTGACTCCATAGTTTAGAATGCTACTTGCTTTGTGGTTTATCTAGACTTAGATCCGTAGATGGCCACATGGTAGAAAAAATATGGTTTTCAAGGTTTTGAGTTCTCTTGGAATTTTGGACATCTGATTCATTTGTTTTTGACTCAAGATTTCAAAGGTTCATTTGAATTGTTTGCTGATGACCTTCAACATTTATTGTCAAGAGGACCCCCCATACCTTGCCCCATGCTACTAGTCAGAAGCATGGGCTTATCACCATGGAAAAGGTATAGGCGAGTAAGGGCATTCCCATCCTTTCCCAACCCTACGTCACTAGTAAGAGACACAAGCTCATCACCGAAGGTTGGTAGGGCAAGGAAATGTGTAAAAATAAAATTTTCTGTTTGATCTATATTTGACTTGTTTATTTGAGTAAAATGTCAGTGTGTTCTTATTTCCAAAGAGATATACATATGGGATAGATGTGACACGATGAAGCTTCTAGAATAGACCATAGGCAAGACACCTATCCTAGGAAGAAACCAAAAGTGAGAACAAGCTTGCAGATCTTGGTATGGTTACCGTTAAGACTTTGTCATATCTAGCTTTATATGGATGAAATAATTCTGAAATGGTGATGATGTTATGAAAATGAAGAAGCATGATTGGAATGCTAATGCCAATACCATCAGAAGTTTGTAATGAATTACTTTGAGAATAAGTTCCTTGATCACAAAATTGTACGAAACAAGTGGACAAAATGAACCTAACTACATGAAGATGCAATGTAGATATAATTATACAAATAGTGTTGGTCGCTTATGCATAGAATCGTTTAAGGTGTAGGGAATTGACGGTTTCACCAAATTCCTCACCTTCTAGTGTACATAAGAGATATGCACCATTTCCATAGTCTTTTGTGACTCGGTATGGGCCCAACCATTTGGGCCGGAATTTCCTTCCTTCACCGGTCTTTTTATCAATCCGGCTGTCTAGTCTTAGAACTAGATCTCCTTCATATATATCTTGTTCATAGACCTTTTTGTTATACTGTCGGCACATCCGGTCAGCATAGACTCTATGCCACTATTCAGCATCTAACCTAGCCTCATCTAGGCTTTCTAGTTGGGAGAGACGTGCTTCTCTATAAGTGTCTTCATCCAGAATCCCTTGTAATGAGATGTGGAGACTGGGTATTTCAACCTCAAGTGGGAGAACTGCTTCTGCTCCAAATACCAGTGAGAAAGGAGTTGCTCCTATTGGTGTTCTTATTGAGGTTCGGTGGGCCCACAAGGCCAGGTATAACTTTAAATGCCAATCTCGTTTGTTTTCTTTCACCGTTTTAAGGAGAATGGCTTTTAATGTTTTGTTTGTTGCTTCAACTTGTCTGTTGTCTTGGGGGTAATACAAGGAGGCTGTATGATGGCTTATTTTAAATTTATTGCATAATTCACAAACCTCGTCATTCTTGAAAGAAGTCCCATTATCTGAGATAATGATTTGTGGGACACCGTACCTGTAAATGATCTGGTTCAAAATGAACTTGGCGATCACGGAACCTGGTACAGTGGTGAGAGGCATAGCCTCTACCCATTTGGTAAAATACTCGGTGGCCGTGATTATGAAGTTATGGCCATCTGTAGATGAGGGAGAGAATTTCCCTATCAAGTCTAGGCCCCATGTAGAAAAGGGCCATGGAGTCACGATTGGTTGTAGAGATTGTGTTGTCATGTGAATCTCATGGGAAAATTCTTGGCATTTATGACACTTGCGTACAAACTCTACTGCGTCATGCTCTAGAGTGGGCCAGAAATAGCCCATCCGATGTATTTTGTGAGTGGTGGCATGACCACCGAAGTGGCCTCCACATATTCCACTGTGAGATTCATGGAGAATCTTCTTGGATTCTTCTATGTCAACACACCTTAGAAGCATTCCATCGAAAGCCTTACGATAGAGCACTTGTTCTATAATAACGTATTTAGCCACGATAATGTGTAACCACCTTCTTTGTTGTGGCGTAACACTTTCTAGATATGTATGGTCCATAATATAATTAACAATATCAGTATACCAAGGACATTCGGAAATAGGAGGTCTAGTTTCGATGTAATATATGCATTCATCGAGAAATTCAAGATCTACTAGATCACCTCCGTCTAATGGGTTATCAGCTAACCAATCTGCAATGATTTGTCCCTTAATGGACTTCTGATTTACAAATGTTAATTTGAATTCACCCATTAAGGTTATAAAATGTCCATCCTTTTTAGACAAGGACCCTTGCGTGAGGAAAGTTCATAAATGGTCTATTTTTATAACAACCCTTGTTTCTTGGTTTAGCATGTAATGTCTTAAGCGTTTGGTTGCAAATACTATGGCAAGGCACTCTCATTCTGCTTGCGTATAACGTGTCTCATAGTCGAGCAATGTTCGGCTAATAAAATAGATCGTGCGTTCTCTCTTGTCATCGTCTTCTTGAGCCAGCATGCAGGCTAGCGAGACATTGGTAGCTCGCGAATATAAGATTAAAGGGTGGTCTGGCTTAGGAGGCATTAGCGTAGGTGGTGACAATAAGAAACGCTTAACTACTTTGAAAGCCTCATTGCAATCTTTGGTCCAATCGATGTTGTACTCTTTCTTGAGTAGATTGTTGATTGGATGAATGGCAAAGCTTAAATCTGGGATGAATCTTCAGATTGCACCGAGTTTCCCAAGAAATGACCTGATTCCAGATTCATCCGACGGTGGGATCATTTCAAGAACAGCCCAGATTTTAGCTGGGTCTACATCGATCCCTCGTGACGATATAATGTAACCTAGGAGCTTCCCTCCTGTCACACCAAATACACATTTTTCTGGGTTTAGTGTGACTCCATATTCTATTAAACGTGAAAGAATGATGCGAGCACTTTCGGGTGCACTTCCTGGCTTTGAAAAACAAGTCATCTACGTAGGATTCCATGATTTTATGAATAAGATCATGAAATATATATGTCATTTCCCACTGGTATGTAGCGCCAGCGTTCTTGAGACTGAATGGCATAACAACATAGCAATAGGTTCCCCAAGGAGTTATAAACGTGGTTTTGGCTTGGTCTTGTTTGGATATTCTGATTTGATTGTATCCTGAGAATCCATCCATGAGAGACAAAAGCTCAAATCTAGCTGTTGCATCAACGATGACATCAATGGATGGTAACGGGAAGTCATCCTTGGGACACGCCTTGTTAATGTCTCAGAAATCTATGCAAATGTGTATCTTCCCATTCTTTTTGAGAATGGGAACGATATTAGATATCCACTGAGAATAATCAACTGGCTTGATGAATCCTACTTGGAGGAGTTTCATTACTTCTTCCTTCACCATGAGAGCTACCTTGGGTTTCATTGGTCTCAATTTTTGTTTAATCGGCTTTGCATCTGATTTGGTGATGAGGTTATGTACCGTGATATGTGGTGCAACCCCTGTCATTTCTTTATAATTAAATGCAAAAGCCTTTTGATGTTCTTTGAGGATTCGAGTGTGTATTTCTATTTCTTCTGGAGTCAATGAAGATCCTAGTTTCAAGATCTTTGGTTCTTCCTCCGTTCTGATGTTAATATCGATCGTTTCTTCGATTAAAGAAGTGTTACCTTCTTCAAACTCAGGCGGAGCTGGAGGTAGTCCCAGATCTTCTCCATTCTCTACCATGTATATGCTGAGTTCCTTTTGTGGGGGAAGCTCTATCATGGGATTCCCGAAGTAGGAAGATGAATGTGGGATTAAAGAAAAATCTACCATGTGATGGGTGAGATGTAATGTTGCATAGGTGTTTAAGTAATCAAGAGTAGCTCTATCACTATCAACGTGATCCACGCTAGTAGATTTGTTCTCAGCTATGTTTGTTAAAAGTGGGTTTGACACTTTCTTCACTAATGGTTCAGTGCGAAGTGATACTACGAAACGGGTGTCCTCTAACTCACTGTTTGGAGTGAAGCGTGAAGCTGAGGTTGCTATAGAATCTGTGAGAAAATTTTGTTCTCACGGGATTGCCTCAATGGATATGAAGTCAAATCCTTTACTTAAGTCTAATACTGTTGTTTTGTAAAGTTGTAAATGTTCAGCTTTGGTCTCATACACCTCAGAGACTTGGTTCGCTACTAGTTGTGAGTCTCCTAACACTCTGATGTTATTAACACTGATCCTTTTGGCTATAATGAGGCCAAGGAGGAGAGCTTCATACTTTGCGCCATTGTTTGTACATTCAAAATTTAGTTTAAAGGAGAACGGTAGGATCTTTCCCTCGGGAGAAGTAAAGATCACACCTACCCCAGCCCCATAACGACATCTTGCTCCATCGAAATGGAGAGTCCAATATTTAATTGGGAAGATGGACGTTGGGACATTTGCTATGTCAACTTCTTCGGTTTCAGTTACTTCTACCATGCAGAGATCCTCTGCTGGCAAAGAACCAACTCCTAGGGTATATCCTATACCTACAGAATCAAATGGTAGGAAAATTGGTAGATCCTGTTCTAACAATTTGACAATTTTTGCAGTAGTTCCTAATGATACTATTTTGACAATGTTAGCCTCATCCTTGAGGGTTGGGATAGTCTTGATTGGGCTCATAGTTTCTAGTTCTGTTGTAGGTACCAACTTTCCTTCTGGTTTTGAGTCGGTTGGTTTATTAAGTTGGTTTGTTGGGAGTTCAAACTCAGAGTGAATGCCCGGGATTTTCTTTAAGTCAGCTAGGTGTATATCGAATGGTTTTGGATCACCTTTGGCTACGAATATCTTTCCTAAGTGCAAGAATCTTACTTCTTGAAATAACGTAGAAGGGATTGCCTTCATATGGTGTATCCATGGTCGGCCGAGGATCATATTATAGTTGGTTTCCCGATCTATAATATAAAACTCAGTCAGGATTGTTTTGGGTCCTAAGGTGACTGGTAGTACTATAGTTCCAATTGAAGTGGCCTTAAGGCTATCATAGCCTCTTAGTGTATTCCGAGTCGTGGAACAATTTGTTTCTCCATACCCTAGCTTTTGAAGGAAAGAGAAGGGGACTATGTTAACTGCTGCCCCATCATCAACCATTGCACATTTAATGTAATTGTTATAAACCCACACTTGCAAATGTAAAGCTGGATCACCTCTGCGTGTAATCTTAGCATCTGTTGGCATTTTGTTTACTTCGAATATAAACTCGGTATCCCTATCCGGCTACCCCAGAGGGTGGATATCAAAGTCTATATGGTTTACCTATGTTTCAGGAGGTGGAGTGATGTTAATTAAATGACCTAAACCTAATGCTTCTAAGAGAGCAGCCCTGTGGGCAGGAGAGTTCTTCAATAAATCCAAAAAGGAGATATGAGAGAAGGTCTTTGTTAGGTCATTAATTAAATCATAGGTGCCTACAGGTTTTACCAATATTTGTTGGATGTTATCTACCTCTAGCAGATAACTTGGATTTGGTAGAGAGGAATACTCTTGTGTCCTTGTTACGGCTTCGATGGGTAGTTCGGTGTCTAACTCTACTAATCCGACTATCTTAGGTTATGGCTGACTTCCTAACTGTGGTGCAACTGGTGGGTTTAGCGAAGTCGAGGCTTCATGATCATTGTTTCCTACCATTATGCTCTTATTCATCCCATTTGGATTTAATTTGTTGTTATTGTGATTTGGGAGTGGATCGTTGAAGATCTTGAGGGGAGCATTTTGAGGGGAAACTGCCCCTGTAAAAGTATTTGGCACTGGTGATGCAGGATCTGCCAAAAACATATCTATGAAAAGTTGTCTTTGTTCCTCTAGTAGATGTTGCATGAATTTATTATAATCATGGCAAGTCCTAGTGTCATGGCCTCAAATTTTGTGGAAACCACAATACGAGTTAGGATTGTAATTCCTAGGTTGCTGGTTTGGCGCATATTGTGGTCCAAAACTCTGATCAAACCGTTGCCTATTAGGATTAAAGTCTTGCACTTGTTGTTTTTGGTTTTGATTCTGGGTTTGATATCCAGTTGAATTTTGACTTGGACCCTGTGTCTGGATCCACCGTTGTTGTTGTTGTTGTTGTGGATGATTAAAATCCACTGTATTGATTGTTGGGGTAAAATTGTTGTTTCATTGATTGTTAGTCATTGGTGGAGTATTTATAACATTTTCCTTTTTAGCTTGGTCAGTTACCCCATCTGTTGTTGCGCCGTGATTTTTGTTAAGGATTTTAGGTCCTTGATTGATGTTTCTGGTAGTAGGATAAGTCGTAGTACCCTGGCTGGGGGTGATTAACCTCCCATTTGTTCCATACGTCTTGCGACCGCTATCTATTTCCGCCTGATCTATTCGAAGGGCACTCTCAAGCACTTCATCGTAAGTCCTTAGTGGGAAATTTTAGACTTCTTCCTTCACCTCTCTGCTGAGACAATGAAGGAATAAATCGCATAATTCCATTTGGTCCATATTTGGAGCACTGGCCGAAGAATAAAGGACTGTACGCCATCTTTGGATGAAGTGAGCGACAGATTCATTGTGTTCTTGCTTAATGTGCAAGAATTCCCTGATTCCTATTCTCAACAGTTTGTTCATGTCAAACGCTTTAATGAACTCTGAAATGAGTTGTTTAAACGAATGTATTGATGCTTCAGGTATTCTGTAATACCAATCGAGGGTGATGCCCTCTAAGGTTTTGGGGAATATTTTGGCAACAACCCCATCCCAAGGGAGCAGCTCTCGAATGGCTGTGGCATAGGCCTTGATATGTGCGTTCGGGTCTCCCTCCCCTTTGTATTTGGGAAAATCGGGAAGCGGTCTTGGAAGCATGACGCTTCGTATGGTGAAATCTAAGGGCTCTTTCAAATATTTTGAATAAGTCCCTATCGCGTAGGTTTCGACCATTGATGGTGCCTGCTGAGGGGGTGGAGGTGGAATGGGTTGTTGATATGACATAGCGTATGCATTTACAGGGGTAAAAGGAAATCCCTGTGGTTGAGAAAACATGCCTGAGAGAGGAGAACATATCCCCTTGTGGTGATTTGGAATACATGTTTAAGTATGAAGGAGTATTGCCTAGCAATGGATTATTTTGTACTAGACCGGGAGGTATCATATTCGCCACCAGAATGGTGTCAGAAATGGTGGTTCTAGTTGGTGTTTGTTATGAATACTGAGGAGGCATGCCCAATGTGCCTATTCCTATGAGGAGGTCTACTTGGCTAGGATGATGTGGAGGATTGGAATTTCCTGCCTGCATGAATTGAGAATTTTGACTTGCTTGAGCAAGTTCTAACCCTCTAACCTTTTCCACTAAAGTTGAAATGACCTCATTTGGTGAAGTCACAGTATTTTTCCTTAGTGATGTTTGTCATATATCCTGGGGTTGTATAGGCATGTGATACCCCGCTATGAATTGATCGTTTCCCTGCCAAGTTTCACCGAGGGCATTTCCTATAGGTAGTGGCATGGAGGTGTTTTCTTGAAACGAGACCTCGGGTTGTGTTTGTAAACTTCCTATAGGTGGGTACATACTCTAAGAGTGTTGTTCATTCCTCGCATAATGCACTGAATGTTCATCATCTAAAAATGGATATGGATCCGATTGTCTACTAATTTGTGGTCTAAGCAATACCTGAGGAGACGAACCAGATTCTCCTGTAAACATCATGGCGTCTGAGCCTGAAGGCTCTGGGTGTTGCGTTTGAGCGAGCTGATCCAACTCCTCTATTTGGAAAGAAGAACTATATCTAGTCCTTGGGGGCAGAGTTTGTGTTGACAATTGGTTAGTTGAATAGTTGTCACCCCATGCTGAGAGTGAGGGTGATGGTTGTCTATTTAGTTGATCGTAATATGCTTCAAGACCTAGGAGAGGTCTGCCATATGCGTCGAATCCTGACATATTCGGG